>OZ007567.1:72301492-72683884 GCA_963931925.1 Onchidella celtica | reverse complement strand
AATGTGAGCTTAATTTGACATCTTTCTCTCTTCTCTCTCTCTCTCCTTCTTCTGTCTGTCTCTCTCTCTTATTTCTTTTTCCTTATCTTTTCTCTCTCCCTCTTCTCTCTTTCTTTTCTCTCTGTTTCTCTCTCTTTCTCTGTCGTTTCTCATTTCTTTAAAAATCACTCATAATTCATAATTTTGCAGATCCACTTAATCAAAATCAAATTTGGCTTTAACAGGTTCAGGAAATATTGAAAAAATAGTCGCGAATGTGTCATCCCCAAGAGGTCCTATCAAAAAGAACAATATTGCCTTTTGCATTTCTAAAATCAATAAAACATTAAGTAAATCCAGTCTTTATATGCTCAGATGCCTCTGCACAGATCTGGAAATTGACATCAGTTTTAGTGGCGCCTGATATTCTTTTAGAGCTTGAAAACGAACTACCCCCCGGGTCTTCATAATTATCATTGTAAAACATTGAAAATGTGTTTTCGCGTGACACCACTTCTTTTAATGTGAAACTGCAGCTTTCATGATATTTATTTGTAACTTTTGATTCAACGAGTTTAAATGAAATGTTTGATCCATCACGATGTAAAACTTTCTCAGCCAAATGGAGAATTTTCTGAATGTTCTGGGAAAGGAATATTCTACTTCAGTCAACCACAGGTACTTCTTCAAGACATGACGCAAACAGCAAACGTGATGGCCTCTGGATAACCAGCATAGTATTGTTGTGCACTAGAAGATCTGAGTACTGATGACTGAGTTCTTCCAGAAAGCTGGAAAACTGCCGATGATTTAAAGATTCTGGCCATTCTTTTGTTCACTATCTGCATCACTAAACCCGTATACAGCTGACATTTCTTTGGACACATTCTCCTTGGACACAAAGAGCTTCTTGTCATATTCTACAAGGAAACTGAAGCATGTCATGATTGATGTTCTTTAATAAACCGTTTTCCTGAGAGGGGTTCCATTTGAGTTACATAGTAGGGATACCAGAAGGACCCGACCTTACGAACATCAGTGAATGGAAGGGCGGGGGGAGTGTCACAAGGGGGCTCTGACCCAGTCTGTCTTCTGGATGGATGTTTTTATAGGAAATGCTCGGCTCTGCCATTCGCACGCAAAACATGAAATGTGTACCCAATTAAAGTTGTGGAACTCGTATTCTACTCCTTCCCTTTTCTTGACCCTTTCATGCTCGGTACATCGCCCGTGGCAATATGTTTTACTGATGTCAATTTCGGTTCAGCTATAGCTGATGCAATCGCCTCTCCGTGTGTTTGGCTTACGCGCAGCGCCAACTTGAGCAATTCCCGTTGTGATCCAACAGATTGTAGGGAATTTTTTCCCATCGTTTCTTTTGTCGATAGACAACATCATGATTTCTAGCATCAGGGAGTTCCATTTGAGTTAGATAAAAGGGATATCACAAGGTGAACTAGTCCTCTATATGCTTTTATAGTAAATGCGGGGTTCAGCGATTAACTCTCAGAACATGAAATATGTGCCCAACTAAAGTTCCTTAACTCGTATGATACTCCTCCCAAGCGTCAAGTCTAACATAAGTATGCCAGTCCCTCATGTCCCTAAGTAGTCTTTCCCTGTTTTAGCTCTGCCCTCTCGAAAAACAATCTTGTTTGTGTTGTATTGATTTCCATATTCAATATTGCAAATGAACACCATTATAATTCTTATTATTCATACAAATTGGAAACTGGTAGAAACTGGCGATCTTTTTTGTTTGTTTTTGGGTTTTGTTACAAGCTGGCCCTCCTAGAATTAATATCTTGTGCAGTCTTCGAACCACCTTAGGTGCACACTTGACATTTTCCACCTCAGCCACCACACCTTGATTCATCCTTTTTACCTCAAAATTAGAAACAAAAGAACGCAACGATCAAAGTTTGGGCAATGCATGTACTGGCAAGTTTGTCTACTAGACACACAACACGTTCTGCAAAAATCGTATTTTCGAAGCAGTGAATATTAAAGTAAAATGAATCATTTACAATATTAATACCAAAATGACTGTTATAAGATAACGTAGATCTTCCAGGTGTGTACAGAATACCCTTTAAAAGTAAATGAATTATGTGTCGTCAAATTAATAAGTATGGCATTTGAGCAACCGCCGCAGATGAAGTCTTATGGCATTGAAACCATTAAATTGGCCGTTCTGGAACCTGGTCACTTGAACTTCGAAAGGTACCGTGCAGACGAAATGATTACAGCAAAATATCTTGTAAATACATCAAACAAAATTTTTCCGAATCTGCTATTACTATTACAATTAAAATTTGGTAATTTGGAGGCCATGTTCTCACGTGCAGAAAACAAAACAAAGCAGTTGAAAGTACAAACTGAAACTTTCGGAGATGAAGAGTAATAGGAAAAGCTAGATTTTTACGGAGGCAATTTGTGGAAAAATTGTTCTGTAAGGTAATTAGACAGAATATAAAATTTTATAAGGCTGTTAACTTTCTTCGCAATTTTTTCAGAACTGGATTCTTCATGAAGCACCACAGATCTGTGAATAGCTCAAAGGCTCGTAATTAGGCCGGAGATTTTCTACATTTCAAAGAAAAAAATCCATTTCATGAAAAACTTCAAAATTAATCCAAATTGTGTTCTTTCAATGCGAAAATACAACGGTGAACCACATTTTTTTTGTCTTTAACTCTATTCCTGCCAAGGCAAAATTACTGTGACATGCCATCAGATTTTGAACTGCAGTGAGTAAATTTTATAAATTTGATATTTTGGATCTTTGATTCAGCCGGGAAAATCCAACAAAGTATACGAATCTGGAAAGCTGGCCCCATTATCCCCGGCACCACGGCTGTGAGAAAACTGGCCGATTTAATCAACTGCAGACAGTAATAGAATTAAACGGATGGCTGTTCTAGGTTTGTAGCATTACGCTACGTGTTTTCCCATCCATCATGCATGTTGGTAAAACTTCACGGTCATGTATGATCAGATTATCCACTGTAACATGTTTGGTAACTCGGTAAATCATTAATCTTATGAGATGTGCTGCACTTTCAGCAAAGATTCTAGATACAATAAGATGACATTACAACTAGCGCATTCTTTAGTTTGCACAGGTTTGGCAATGCCACTTAGCAGCGAATGCGCGGAAACAAATCCAATATAGTTGAAATATTGAATTTTGTTCACTGCTCAGCTATCGCTGCAGGCCTTGATTGAAGTCGCCTGTTTTGCAATTACTGCAATGGCCATAGAAAACTGGTTTGTCTGTTTTTTTAGTCACAATACCACTGTAAGAAATCCACATCATTAATTTCTCATATCATCAAGCATTCTTTTCATGCAATGCGCCACGGGCCCCTCCCCCGATCAGCGGGCAAACAGTGTGCACGATTTTTTTTTTTAAGAAGCGCGAAGAAGGGAGTGTCTCATCATATTGTATCTAGTATCTCTGCTACCAATGACTAACTACGGCAGGTACCGTATTACAATAACACATTTTGAAAGATAATGGAAATTAAAAACGCTGCAGTTATTTCTTGATGTCTGAAATTGAAACTAAACCATTAAGACTTCTCAGCAAGGAATAGAAATGGGACAGTCAAAGCAACGATCGTAAGCCCAATCAAGTAATGGAACCTTTCCACGGCCGGAGTAGGAAACATCAAATGCTCAGAAGCCAGAGCTTTCTCAAAATACCATGCTCAGTGTGCTTGCTGAATAATCATGTCTGTTTAAAAGAGATTCAGTCTGCAATTTACGCCATTGGAAACAGGGGGATATTGAAATAGAGGGTGGCCGCCAGCAAACTTATGGTGTCACAAAGGAATACCTGATATAATATTATAGTGTGGGTAATCCAAAAATAGTAAATGTAGATATATTGGACTGCATTTTTTTTTATTTCGAAATTTAGTGAACTTGGAATTAGATAACTATATTCTAACATGGGTGCTTCCTAATTATAGTTGAGACCTTTGTCTCTCGTGGGCCTCAGACAATCTTTCTTATTTGTCTTTCTGCTTGCTGGTTGTTTCAGGTTTCGCCACTTGAATTTACTTGTTTGGTATTTATAAAAATGCGAAAGCTGAAACCTAAACCAAAGTAGGATAACAAAAAAAACGCGAAAGGCTCAAAATGGCCGTTATCGTGATGATGCGCCATTAAACCCAAACTTAAACTCAAACGTGTTCGGTTCTGTCCTTTCCTTTTCATTCTCGTTGGTAGCAGACGCCTTTAGCAGTTCCACCAGCATTTATCAGAGGTCCAGACTATGGACATTCGTTCAAAAGGAGCGCGACGAAATTGGTTGAGTGATTATAGCTACGTATGAAATCTCCGGTCCAGTGGCAAGTATCGCCACGAGACGCGCTACTTTCTGTGGTCGTCACTGTCGTATAAGACAACCACTCCAAATGTCTGCAGCGCTACTTTTTGTGGTTGTGACTGTGTGTGAAAACCTCCATTTATCTCCAGTATTTGCCAACGGCAGCGCTACTAAAGCGCCATAAAAAGGTGGGACCGTCTGAAGGGGCTCTTACTTTTATAGCAAACCCACCATTACTGGGTAATGTCACATCCGTATTCAATATTGCTGACTTGATGCAGGGACATTCCAAGTAATATGTTACCTAACAGCCATATTTCAAACCATGCCTGGGAAAAAAATTAATGGTTGTATTGTAAAGGGTAGTAATTAAATTAACATTTTTGGTTAGCATTATCTTCCTTAGCAAAACATCTTGGAAAACAGCACATGCTTACAGACTCCCATCAGTTAACAAGATTATGTCCTATCAGTTACTCAAACTAATTACCCCACTGTGCTTTAAAGTAAAATTTGATTGCTAATGCTTTCCTCTGTATGCTCAAATGTATTTTTTTGAATGTGGAAAAACATTGTTCACTAATCCTGTTTGTTTGGTTTCACAAATTTGGCAGTTTCATTTTGCTATGTAAAAAACATGGTATTTTTTGGGTTTCATCAGTTACCAACTGAAGTAAAGGCAACTGAGTGGACTCATCTTAGTTTTTATTATTTAAAACACATGTTTATCTTTTCTGTACCATTTTTCTGGAGGATTGATCAATCCGTTTTGGAATAAATGGTTGGTGGCCCATTTAGTGGCCTTTTCTTTCTTAAAAACTATTGTCTGAACGTCCCATCACTTACCGTGGAATGTCCCTGCAAACAACGTCATTTATTGCCCTTTCAAACAAACAAGATTTCCTGTGCAAGAGTAGTTTTCTTGTCCCCAAGCAAAAGTTGGCCCTTTTTTAACGGAAATGGTGCAGTGTTGTTTGTAAACCATTGAATTTCTGTCCTGAAAGCCTGAAGCAATGTCCACAAAACATAAAGAAGCAAAATAAAAATAAAGATTAAGTTTTACAGGGCAAAACATAATTTCGAGCAAAGTCACGAAGACCAGTAGTCCACATACCAACTTTTAATGCAATAGGTCAAAGGGCTGCAAAGTCATAGTTTTCAAAAGAGCGGAACGGTACAGAACGGCACCGTGTATGAGGCTGAGAATAACGCCAAACCTCACATCTGATCAGGCTGTTTGATCTCATAAACGCACCATAATGAAATGGCTTATCATGACTCTATAAAAAATGATTACTTATGTGACGGGGAAATATTCATACAACATGTATTCATCTTGACGAAAATACATCCATATGCGATGCTGTCTCATTAAATTGCAAATGAACATTCAAAATAATTATAATTTGGTTCCTTTACTTCGTTTCTGGTAGTTGTGCTTATAAAATAATAATTCATCAGGACAAGTGATGGGAAGTGCAATCGTGTATCTTCAACCCTGGCTTTCTGGCCCAGCATTTTACGTGGATTCGAATGATCACCATGACGTATATGTTTAAATGTATAGCGGGGCTAACTCAAGAAAAGTGGCGGATCTGTGATGGGATTCAAACGTGATATCGCCTGTCACTTGCTGCCATAACCGCACGGTCGTAGAGGCACTGAAAGATGGAACGCTGCACTTCAGGCCTCCGTTTGTCACGGTCGTGTGCGAGTGCCTTGGGCAAAGCTCCTTCCAGACCACTCAGTGATGTTGACCATCCATCTCTTCTTTTGTCTTCCCCTGAACTGTCCCCTTCTCCAGCATGAAGTGTGTCAAGGGCTGTTGATGTATTGTGTATAATGAAAGTGAACGAGGATGTAAGGGAGTTCACAGCTCGCTTTAAAGATGTTGACAATACCAAAAGTAAATTAATTGCTAGAACTTATTGCATGCAGTATCGATACAAACCCAGAACAATCCATTACCTTTTGATGTCTATTGAGGAGTGTTTTAAAACGTAATTCATTTTTACATTCCAACCTGTCTTTCCATGTCCCGGGAGCGCAGGGAAATACTGTCGTAAAGAATTCCAACTTCGCTACCGTACCGTATTTATAGTTTTGCGACTTTCATGGCCATTGAAATCATACCAATGAGTTTGCATCAAACGTTAACAATTAAACATGCTTTTTCACGATAATACATGTAATGTCACTTGCACAATATAGTGAGCAGTGTGGAAAAATAGGCATATTCGGTGAATTGTCCGAGTGAACTGTTTCACACTCTGTCATTTGCGCATTATATTGAACCATCCGGACATTGCGCTGCTGAATATACCCTATTCGGTGGCTGATGTTTGAGAAAAGTTGTGCAGTGTCAGAAACTGGGCAAGATCCAATGAATTGTCTGTGTGAGACATTGCACCCACTCGCACTTGCAAAATATAATGAACAGTTCGGATATTGCGCTGCTAAATCATACCATTCGGTTTCCGATGTTTAAAAAAAGTTGTGCAGTGTGAGGAAAGAAGGCAGATTAAGTGTTACGTAGAGTAAGCTACTGATATCTCAGACGTTTCTTACTTGGGAGTCTTAGGCACAATACAGCCCATATCCCGCATTGTTGGCACTGCTCAATCGACGAAGTTCCGTTGGAATGATGTTAGTTATTTAGTCTTTTGTGACCAAACCATGTAAGTTGAAAGACTGCAAATTATATAGGCCTCTTCACACGCACAGCTGGTCAGCAAAACAAACAAAGACCCACATTCTACCCTGATGGGCCCTGCATGGTACTAAGTGCTGGAAGTGTGCAGAATGATAATCATGAAAACAAAAATTATAGTGCGAAACCATGACTGCATCATATTACTATCAATTCAATAAATATGAAAATAATTTTTCGCTGATCCTTTCATGAATTAGATTGAGAAAATCAGAAACAATCCCAGATGGATTATGCTTCTGTGTAAAATTTGAACGTAAACTTGGAGGCGTATAGATCAGGTTTTATAAACGAAATCAGTCGTTATCAGTTTCTTGTTGTTTTGTTTTTTGCTAATGGCTTTAGTGATAGAATTGTGATTTTGGATTTTAAGAAAAAGTGTTCTTTTGCATAAATAGTTGGTATGCTTTCTGTGTCGTTATAGAATAGTGGATAATGCGTACATTTCTTACCAACATTTATTGTGAAATAGCCACGATAATGTTGCAAGAACAGCAAAACATATCGTTGTAGAATCTTCCTTTGGCTGTAATCTCCTTCACGTCATATTCACTGTTTACTCCAGCAGATCCGTTCCTGCTTACTTCTGCCATGAATTTGTATGACAGTTTGCTCGTTAGATTGCAAAAATTTTTGGGGTCAAGTGTATGCTAAATGTCTACTGTAGCTTTAGTAAAAATGCGTTTACATTGGTGGGCACACACTTGAAACTATGGAAACATAGGCAGTGATGTCTTTGAGAAATACCTGGAATTTCAAGAAAAGAGATTCTCAGAAATAACGTTTTTAATTGCTTTTGGGTCCATTAGACGCACGATCTACACCGGAGGTTAAATTAAATCGATTTTTCCCCCAGAAATGAGACAGCATTGCAGTTAGTTTCTCACCTTTGCCAATGTAAAATTTAAAAGTAAACATGAACTTGCATGCGCGCAAACATGATTTGAACAGGAACGACACAAATTAATCAGAAACGATGTTGGAATATAGATGAAGGTTGGAAAACATGTCGAAAAAGATATTCTATAAGTAAGGTCTTGGAAGAACATATTAGCGGAAACGTAAAGGGTAAATAATATTTTTAAAAAGAACAGAAAATTAAATAACAAGATTTCCAAGGTGAGTCCGGTGGAAAAGAATGGGGGAAAAATACGAAAAGGTTGGGAAATGAAAACGGTTACGATGAAATGAGAACAGAGATGAATGAGGAGAGGATAGGAATAGGCTTAAATGACATAAAAAGGACAGAGGATTCCTAGGAGGACAGGCTTCATTGGGAGGGGGGGGGGCAAAGGGTGAGGGGAGAGCACAGAAAAAGAACAAACAGTACAGGCCTTTTCCCCGTCAGATTTTTTTTATACGGGTCTTTTCCCGTTAGATCTTTAACTTCAATTCTATCTGATCTTAACTATAGGCAACTGAGGGCTGAAAGCTAGCCCAAAGAGAGATAATGAAAAAAAAAAAAAACGCGAGAGACGCAAAGTTGCGGTTATCGTGCCGACCCGCCGTTGATCCCAAACTCAACCTCAAGAAAAGGAATAAACAGAACTTCGGAAGAAAGAAAGGCAGAAGAACTTGCATTGAAAGAGACCAAACAACAGTGATAAGAAGATAATTTTATGCAACAAGGGGCACTTAGTGGACAGAGCAAAGAAAAGGAAGGGCTTAAATGAGAAAGAACTTTTGCAATGTCTGTTAAAAAAAGAAAAGGTGCATTTAACCCTTTGAATGCCAGCAATGCACACTCGTGAGTTGTCATTTGTAATGTAGCCTGGAAAACTATAGAAAAATGAATGTCCTTTGAAGAAAATTAATAGGCGTCCTTATTTAGGTTCACTCTCAGGACTTGAAATAACTGCAGTAATCTTTATAATTATCTAAAAGTAACCAAAATATGAAAATCCAAACTCTCTGTCGCTGCTGGCAGCAAAGGGGTAAAAAGCTCAGACAAAGACAAATAAAATGGATAGACTTTTTTTTTTTTTTTTTAATGAGGCAAGGTTATGTTTTGGATGGTTTAAGAAATGTAGTACGACGGAATCCATGCAAGTCTCTCATTTTAAAGAAGATGTCTGTCTCGTGAGGTTTGTCTTCTTATCGGTGTCTGAAAAATAAACAGGCCAAGATTAAACAGAACTGTTTTCCTCTCTGGGGAAAGTAAATAATGTCATCGAGTGCCGAGCAATTTTGAAAGAGGGCGCGTTCACTGCAACTTGTCTGGGAATCGCAGACCCGCAATCTCCGGCTGGAACACAAACAAGTGACAAATGCAGTTCTTGTTTGCTGCAGCCAATGTGAGAATAGGAACTCTGCATGTCTGTTTTCACTTCCTGTAAAGGACGGGGGGGGGGGGGGGGGCAAAGGAGCAGAACAACAGAAAAAAAGCCGACATAAGACTGGGAAACTGATTAATGATTAAAGAAATAAAGCAGCTTTTCTTAATTAAACACCGCGTTTTGAACTTCCTTTTAGACGCCTGGCATCGCTGATTGGAGCTCAAACATTGATAATTGCATTAATTCTCCAGTGGGATGGGGGTGGGGTGGGGTGGGAGGGAGACAGACAGACAGACAAACAGAAGGATATGCTGAGGTATTTCAATTTACCTGTATTTTTTCCCAGTATTTTTTCCCCGATGTAAATGATGTCAGATTTGAAAAGGAAATGCAGTTAGCGTCTCGCTCGTGGAGCTAATCAAGACAAAGTGTATGACACTGACAAGGCCAATGTAAATTATCAGTTTTTACAGGGCGTATGAAAGAACCACTCCTTTTCATATACTGCACGTTTGTTTGTTTTTCAGTATGTTCTTTCTTGTTCTTATGTCAAGCGGTTTTTTAGAATTTATTTGGGAAACGGGTGTCAGATTTAATTAACGAATAATACTGGAGGATTACATTTTTTTTATAAACTAAGCAGTCTGGTTTGGGAGGGACTTTCATTGTGTCTAAGAATACGAAATGCATAGAAGCAATAGAAGCATTTTACGATTTCCCTAAACCCTCTAGAGCCTAGTGTGCCATATTTAAAACAGGTCACCTGGAGCCAAAAATGCTATAGCTTTGTAACACTTACTCTTCCTATTTTATTAACAAGTAACTTTTTCAATTACATATTTATATTTTTAATAATAATCTAACTGTTGGAAATCACTTCAGCATATTATTTCAGAAGTTTTGGAATTGGCAATTTTTGCCTGGGCACTAGATGGTTAAGACTTGCTTGCAATATTGAGAAAACGATTTTCAATAGTTCTGCACATAGTATTTCTTTTTCTTTGGGGTCTGGGGATAGGAGTATGGGAGGAAGCTTAAAAAAAGGAAAGGCATGTTTTCTGGCTGGCTTGTCTGAAATCCTCTGCCCATCCCACTCGCAGTACCTGTATTTAAAACGCAAACACCCATACCACATGCAAATAGCAGGTAAGGTCAAGCGAAAGTCTTTTCCAGACATTACGGAGAGAAAGAAAAATATCAACACACCCACACACATAAACACACGCACACAAGCAAGCATGCACGCACTCATGGACACACCTACAAACTCGCATACACACACACATACACACACGCCCACACACACGCACACACACACACACACACACACACAGAATGAATGATTGGTAAGCAGGTGATATTTTGGGTCCCTAAAATTGTGAGCTCGATTAAAAAAAAAAAAGTATTGGTTATTTAAATGGAAAATTCATGGAAATCTCTAACTGAATTTATTTATTTTTTGAGGATAGTTACCTATACTTGGTGAACTGGAAAACTCTGATCTTAACTGTATGCTACGAACTTTGTCCTGGTATCCGTTTTAAAAGAACTTTTAAAATACATAGTTTTTTGTTCTGTTTTCGGCAATGGACTAAAAGATTCAACCTTCTAGACACCATTATGATTGTATAACCAATGATACGCAGACATTTATCACTAGGTCGCAGTTCCCACAAGAACTCAGCGCGAAAAAAGTTAATTACTTTTGGCGTTTTCTATACTACAATATACACATAAAATCAACTACATGATCATGATAAACCTTAATTATGCCCCCAAGAACAAAAATTCTCATGGAATCAGAATTCACCCACAAGCAGAAATGGGGGGGGGGGGGGGAGCCTAGAAGGTTAAATAATTTTTAAAAGAATTTTAATCAAACTGAATTTTTTAGCTTTTTTTTTTTTCACGAATCCGACTCTCCAACAAGCACAACTGATCTTAAAATGGCTCAGAGGGGTAAAATTGCGAAGGAAGTCCATACCCGTACATTGTTTTGCTTTTGGTCTAATTACTTTACAGAACATTTTAGCCACAAACTGGATATGCCTGACGTGTTTTCAGTCTTTATTTTTTTTATTTTTTTTCTGCACTTCGCTTTTCTTGTTTTCTTTTGTTTCTTTTTGTGTGTGTATGTGTGTGTTTGTATGTGCGTTTTTGTGGTAAGGATACATTTTTGTGGGTTTTTTTTGTTGTTTTTTTTTTATTTTGCCATGGCAACGGCCTTGTACGGCCTGCTCTTCTCGACTTTCAACTGCCAAGGTATCGTTGACGTGTGCAACATGGACAAGGGCTGTCCGAGTTTTTTGTCCTTAGCCGAGAAGACCAGGTGCTCGGTCCTACCTACCATAGGATCAGGGACAGAAATTTTCCCTGAAAAAAAATAAAAAAATTCCAACACGAATGCACCGACCGGGAATCGAACCCGGTACCTTCGGCACGAGAGGCGAGCACCTTGCCTCTAGACCAACGTTTCCCCCAACTGGATACGATATTAAACTACATCCAATGCATTTTCCAACCTTATAGTTCTGTAACATGATTGGGTGTAAACAAGTTGACACTAGCATGTAATCTGTGAGACAAACCCTCGCTGGGTTTCAGAAAAGGTAAAACAAAACAAAAACAAAAAAAATACGTGAACTGACAAGGTGGTCTAGAGGCAAGGTGCTCGCCTCTCATGCCAAGGGTCCCGGGTTCTAAACCCGGGCAGTGCAGGCATGTTGGAAATTGGATTTTTCTCATATTTTCAAGTCCCTGGTCCTATTGGGGGGTAGGATCGAGTACCTAGTCTTCTCGGATAAGGACGAAAAAATTCGGAGGGCCCGTGTGCACGTTGCGCACGTTAAAGATACCTTGGCAGTTGGAAATCGTAAAGAGCAGGCCGAAAGGCCGCTGCCCGGGCAAAATTGAAAATTGAAATTAATAGATTAAAATGTATCCATATCATCCCCCCCCCCCCCGCCAGAATTTATTATTCACTATTAAATATATATTGTTATTAATAAATATTCAAATATTATTTGAGTTGTGTGTTGTGTGAACTGATGTGAGTTATGAACTGCCGTGAGTTGTGAACTGTTGTGAGTTGTGAACTGCGCCTAACAGGCTGCGTTACAATTTGTTCTGAGATAGAGAGAGAGAGAGAGTGAGCGAGACAGGGAGAGAGAAAGAAGCAGTGCAGTGTGTTGAGCGCTTCGCAGGCAGCTCCATTCTGCTCTGTGGTTGACATGTTGTTTCTGTAAAGCGCATAGAGCATTTTAAATGGATATGCGCTATATAAATGCTATACATCATCATCATCATCAACTGCAGAGAGTTCATTATTTTCATCTCCAAACGTTTCACGACTTTTTTTCTCTCGAAGTGATAACATGGCCTCCCAGTTATCAAATTTAAATAATGGCTATTGTTACTTGTACCTACGAACCGCAAAGGTTCTGCGCGAGGGGCGCGTACGTATACGTACCTATCCCTAGCCCGTCCTTATCTTCAACCCTAAATCTTATCAAATTCCTAACCCTGCCCCTCACCCTTTCAACCAAACAAACAAGAGGAAAACAAAAAGAAAATTTGAAAGAATAATTAATTACGGTTGTTGTTGGAAATATTTTTAGGAGCAGCTGTCTAGCTCTGGAGTCACAAAAGGCTTTAAAATACGTAACCTTTGCGTAAAAAAAAAAAAAAAACACTTGGGGAACGTACGTGCTTGTAACAACATTCAATTATTATTATTTTTATCGTACTTTTTTTTATATAAATATACATCATACTGCAATGTGTCGACGTGGCTGATGTAATAACTACCGTAATTACAGTTTGAACATATGCTGAAAGAAAATGTACTGTCTAGTTTTATCACATTTACAGAGTTCATATTGACCATAGATATCCACTACTAAACGATAATAACATACTCCACAGTACGGGCCTTTTCCCGTTAGATTTTTAACTTCACTTTTTATAATTATTTGATCTTATTTATAGGAATCCGAGGGCTGAAAACTAGTGTAAGGTAATGAAAACCCTGAACTGCGCGAAGTGGCCGATATCGCATCGATGCGCCATTTCTAATAAACTGAGTTCCTCAAAAAGCAGATACTGTGGCATGTGTTTGTATACACTTTGCGAGGGCTGTTTATTCCAGCAATTTATGTCTCTTGTGAAATAAGATACACTTCACTTACTCGTGGGATTTAACGATAATTTGTTGAGCCAATTCCAATAGCAGTCATCAGAGGCAACATAGGGACTGTGCCATGTCTAGAACATAATTATACACGAGCGGTGGCCAACAAGCGACTGGCAACCCGCATGAGGCTCTTTGACATTCAATACGCGGCTCGTGGAAATAATAATTATGTTGACTGAGCTATTTTTTCATCAAGACAAAATAAATATCATTGCGACTTTTTTTTTTTTTTACCCTGGGGGGGGGGGGGGGGAGGTAGTCTAATTCTTATTACTTTGAAAAGCAAATTCCCACGTTTTTCTTAGATGTTCCCACAGTTCATCACCATATTGAATACGTTTATTATGCTTAGTTATCATCAGACAAAATTTTGAAAGGATTTCCTATACAGGTGTACTTTGTGATTACTGAAGCTATTAACAAATCATACGTAAAACTGCCTACACGAGTAAATATTGTTGCATACGTGTATTTCTTAATGTTGATATAAAAGTTTTGAAATAAAATGTTTATGTAACAATGAAAACGTGTGTGTAAATTCTGTTCACATCTTGTGGCTCTCGAACATCTGAAGTTTGTCTTATGTGGCTCTTACATTAAGCACGTTTGGGCCACTCCAGATGTAAAAAAACAATGGCTGAAATGGTTTGGTCACTTCGTGAGGTTTCCGAGGAAACAGCCAAGCACACAGAGCTAATAACACGAAAAGGCACGGATCCGCAGGAAAGGGGCGTCACAGGAAAAAGATGGACAGAAGGTATAGAGGAAACAGCTGAAAGAATCAACATGACCATCGCATACGCTATCCATCATGCCCACGTCCGAAAGCTGCACCTACCCTCAACGCTCAACGGCACAAGATGATAGAAAAGGGAAAGAGGAAAGAAAGGAATTCACGATAAACAACTTGGAGGAGAAAAAAAAGAGAAGAAAAGAACATAATTATGGGTGCTTGGACATCATAATTTATGATACTCATATTAGCCGCGACGACCTGGCAAATTTATAACCCGTTGCTAATGGTTAAGTAACTCCAGATGTTCACGGCAAAGTATGATACAGTGGAATGCTATCTGAACTGAGTGACTGGTGCGGTGCTTAATGGTCAAATTGGTGAAGACAGTTCCAGAGATAACAGTGTTATAAGGAGGGGAAGAAAGGTCATGGATGGAGTGCAGTGGGTATTGAGTATCCACAATAAAGGGTAAGTGATGAAAAAAGATTATTCCCTTTCACTGCCTAATCTAGATATCACTGGCAAAACCTGAAAGCGATTATTATAATAATTAGAGGGGGGGGCAGGGATAGAGAGAGAGGCAGACCGACATACGGGGACAGCGACAGAGAAGCAGAGACAGCGAGAGAGACAGACAGAAAGAGAGAGGAAGAAAGAAAGGATTGAATGACTGAGGAGAGACAGCCAGAGACGGGGGAGAGGGGTGCGGAAGAGAGAGAGAGAGAGAGAGAGACAGGAGAGAGAGAGGGAGGGGGGGGGAGTTTTATGAAGAGCCTCCATGTGAAAGTTCACGATAAAACGCAGATAAGTAATCAAATTATGGACAAAATTATCGTTCTCGGTCACAAATGTAGAACATTTATCCACAAACTGGCTCCACAAAGACGTGTAGCTTATTCCGTAACCTTTCTTCACTGAACATTTCATGACCGTGCGTCCAGCCATTTTTTTTTTTTTCAGACAGTGAGAACATAGCCCCCAGGCTACTAAATTATCAGGTTGCCAATTTTCGGACAGGTTAATGTGGCCAACTGGCCAGACCTGACTCTAACCCCAAAACCAGCCCTCCCAAAAAAAAAAAATTCCATGGTGCAAACAAAATCCAATTGGGATGGTTGATCAAAATAATCATTTCGGGATTATAAAACTAGTGTTCTTTCATGGTGAAAGGTATCTTTTCTGGGCTGATATTGTCCTCATCAGATTCTGAGTTTTTGTTTTTTTGTTTTGTTTTGTTTTTCTTTTTGTTCGCATCATTAAACATGTCTTTATATAAACGTTGGGGTAGAAAAAAAAAAAGACTGGAAAAAAAAAAACCACCTTTATCTCTTTGACATTTGGCACTTTGATACGGAACTGTGCCCCAGACAATACAGGAAAATTGCATCAGTGATATCTGAACTGATAAACTGAATCAGACTGGTTACGATTTTTCCTCTTTTGCACAGAACATTGTCACGGACGTATTACAGCGAAACAGTTTCGAACGAAATGTATTCAGTATTTGTTATGGGTGTATATGACTTTCCTCAACAACAATGATTTCATCATATTATAAAGGGGGTAAAGCCTCCAATGTAATCATGAAAGGCTTTTTAACCGCTGAGCCTTAAATTCTACAAACTAATATCACATTACGCATAGAAAAGTCGGAAAGGTGTGGGTGGGCACATTTTAAAAGTCTTGAAGTCTCGCTGCATTCTTAATACTTTTGTTGATTTTGAGCTACAACTGAGTTGAACAGAAGAAAAGTGTTCCGACATTTTGAGCCTGAAAAAAAAAAATGCATTTTCTTCGAGTAGAATTCAAAAGTCTGACAGGAAATTTCATTCTGCGCCTCAACTTGCACATTGGTGAACATCAACTGTCAAAATCACAACTGTCAAAATCCCCGAGTCAGCGGGCCAACTAGATCGAGCTCTTTTAGAATCTACTTTAACATACGCAATTAAATGTTTTTTGGTTGTTTTTTTTCATTGTCTTGTCCGTGTGTTTTGTCTGAGCAGTGGCGGATCTGCTATGAAACTAATGAATCTCAAGCTTCAGGGCCCTTAATTCCGGAGCGGCCGTGAAGAAATGTGTTTGTATAATGAGTGAATTTTGGATGGTTAACCTATTGTTGTTGGGGCCCCATAAACATTTCAGCTTCACGGTCCGCCACTATGACTGAGATTGCCATTTGGAGTAACCACTCTCAGCCCATCCTTGTAATGTAAATATAATGTAATAATTAACTTGAATTAAGCTCAAATCCACAAAACTTGATGTGCTCTAAGGCGCTGAACTAAAATGAAATAGAGGATTAACACAAGATCAATTCGTCATGCTCCCATTCACACACATTAACAAACACTTGATCTACTCTCATCCTCAAACCTCTGAAACCAAAAAGTGACATCATTCAGTTTTCATGAAATCAGTCCTAAACAATTCAGCTTTGAGCCTATTTTGAAATATGACGATGTTTTGACTTTTCCTGGTGTCAACGCTCATGTTGTTCCACAATTTATTTAGGCTCAGTTCTCAATCCCACACGTGTTTTCTGTGCAATGTTGCCTTTTTCGCTTTCTGTTATGAATATTTACTTTCTATCTCTTACTCTTCTAGATGAGTGCATGGTAATTTCATGGTCTACAGAGCATCTGTCGTTACCGATACGGGAATTATTTGAGAGTAAAAAAAAAAAAAGAAATTAGACGAAAAAAAAAAATTTCATCAAGTTTGAGGGCCTTTTTTTTTTTTGCGAAGATCACTATTTTTAGCATTTACACTTCGCTTATCCTGATGTTGTGTGTCATTTCTGAGCAAGGCTTTGATCAGACAGAAGTTAACAAACGGTATTGTTTTTTTTTCCTTACAAATTCAAGGAGAGTCTAAGGGAATAATGAATGATCATTAGGCCTTATATTTCATTATAAAATACATTATGGATCCACACCAGGTGTAATGATATTTAATTCTTATGTTGTTGTTGTTGTTGTCGACCTAGATAGAAATGGTCAATGACGGAAGAATAAAAGTTGACCTACTCGTGGCTAACGGTGAACAAATTATGATGTCTGGCTCGTCATGCGACAATAATATTTATTACTCGTTGATTTTATCAGTGCAGTGGTATGTAAATGATTTATGAATAGATGGAGAGGTAACCTGGTTGAATGATGTGTTGTTGACGCTGAATAGGCGGATGGATGTATCACTGGAGATAAATGGAGTCTGCTCTGCCATTATTAAGTATCTTTTGAGTATTCTGCCCTCCCTAGTCTCTCCCAAAGTCTGGGTTGGGAATTTAAAAAGGAGTGAGTAAAACTTGACTAGACTGGCGGGAGTTTTGTCCTAAACATCAAACAAATTCAAGGAAAAGAGAGAAAATAAAAGATGAATGGTTTTGTAATATGAGCGTCCTCTACTAAAAACTATTATACAACTAAAAAGAAAAATGGCAAAAAAGGGGGGGAAAAGTTGTGTGTTTTTTAAACCCTTCTCTGCCACTTACGAGGTAATGCAGTGTGTGTGTGTGTGTGTGTGTATGCGGGAGGGGGGGGCGACGGGGAGAGGGAGAGACAGCATTTTCTACCGGGTTCCAATAGCTCGTCAGTAACTGAAAATGGCCCATTCATGGGAATAATGTGGTGAAATTTTAATTTTGACTCTTCAAACTAATATTACTCTGTCTATTGTCATTGTAGTAATATAGTACTTTCAGGTTTGATCAGAAATATTGCCTAACAGGTACGCAGAAATGTGACCTTTTCAAAGGCCTGGATATTTTCCGAGCTGCAACCTTGCGGCATACAAATTTGGCCCAGAAATTATATCCCGGGTTAAGCGGTGGAGGAGTTAAAGCCACATGTTAGATATAAACAATGAAGAAACGTTATAATAAAGTAAAACAAAAAATTAATGGTATAATAACGCGTCTTTCTTGTTTGCTTCTAACGGCGGACTTTTAGAACATGCAATCTATCATATTAATCCTGTTCAAGCCCTGCTGCAATCCGACAGTCAAAATGTGGCAAACAGAAAAAGTTGTATGTAGCAAAGCCTCGGGTAAGAAATGATACCCAAACGATACAGTAAAATGCAAACGAAAAGAGAAGACAGAAAATGGCCGATATTTCGGCAACAGGCTTCTTCAAAAGAAAAAGAAAATGGTCAATGGAACAGAGAAAACAGTTGAACAATATTTGAATAGGAAATGCATAGAATATAAACAGAATGTGTCCACTTCTAAACAGAAAAAAAAAATTTTAAAAAGAAAGAAAAAAGGCGCGCACACAAATAAACAGAGGGGGGGGGGGGGAGGAGGAGAGAGAGAGAGAGAAAGAAAGATCGAGATCGGCATTCAAAATCTGAAAATGGTCTCGACTCAACAGTCACAAATAATAATTCAAAAAATATGTTTTTCTTTCAGTGGGTTTTTTGAGTCCAGACTATTTAGATTTTGAATGCCGGTCTCTCTCTCTCTCTCTCTCTCTCTCTCTCTCTCTCTCTCTCTCTCTCTCTCTCTCTCGGTCTCTCTCTCTCTCTCTCTCTCTGTTTATTTGTGTGCGCGCCGTTTTCTTTCTTTTTTCTTTTTTTTTTACTCTTTAGAAAAGCCTTTAACAGCCTTTAATTTTTAACTTTCACTGTACAATAACAGCACATGTTAGGAGACACTGCTGCTATAAAAATGCTTGAAGAAAAAATTCAAGGCCCGTTCCAATTGACTTTACTGTCTCCAAAAACCTGGCACAAACAGTGAAATGCTCCCTCATTGCTAGAATACTATGTGCCATTCTTTTTTTTAAATCATCAGTGAACTTAACGATACCACATGAGAACACTCACTTAACTCAGAATTGTTACTGTAGGAGGGGGGGGGGATGATTGCTCGCCATTTATGGTAACACTGGTGGCAAACTATATCAACACTATAAATGGCGTTTTGTTGTACAAAGTGAAGAAAAAATGATGTGAAATACTTCGTTTCTGCTGGCGTTTTGCGGAAATGTGTAAGAAATGAGAAATTAAAGGGCCAAAAATCAAACCATTTGAGTACAAAGATTATGCTTTTGGCCAATTGGGAAAAAGTGTTCTTTTTTTTAATGTTGTGGTTACTTAATGAAAATTAGTCGAATGTGATTTTTATCTGCATTTTTTAACGCTTAGACGCCCTCGGTTTTCAACAGTTTGAAGCTGAAGGTGGTTTTCGATATGGACTTTCTGGAGGGACCCAAATCTCTAAGTAGGTCAGTAGAAGAACTGAAATGAAGCTCTCTCAATGAACAAATGTGCTGTTCTCTCTCTCAAAGAACCAGAGAGCCCCCCTTTCTCTCTTTCTCCCTCTCTCTGGCTGTCTGTCTGCCTGTCTCTCTCTCTTTGCCTGTCTGTTTGTCTGTCTGTCGGTCTGTCGCTGTCTCTCTCTCTTGCTCTCTCGCTCCCTCCCTCCCCCTCTCTATAAGGAATCAGAGCGCACCTCTCTCAATGATCAAGAGATACAGCTCTCTCAGGGTGCAGCTATCTCAAAGAATCTCTCTCAGATCTCTAAGTTAGGTCAAATCACTACTTACGACTTTTTGATTAACAAAAATGCCTCAATGTTCGCTGCATTTTGCTCGAGTTCCCCAGCTAGTCCCAGCCCTACTGACCCACCATGTAAATAATCTTTGACAGATCAACATCACTAACCCCGTCTGACAGTCATAAGCCTGACCATTTCGCGCTACTATCTCTTAATGGAAGTCTGTGCTGAACCCCCAAGACCTGGCACACTGGGACAAAGATGTGGTCTTGCTACATTGATTGAATGAAGCCTCATCCGGCATCGTTCCCTAAAATTGTAGTAATCGGTTTGGGCCACTTTTCGTGAGAACCAAAGAAAAAAATACTTTATTTCAGCACGACTGGTTTAGTTACGATGAATTTTTGAATGTTCACTATTCGATTATTTTTTGGCTTAGGGGTCTATATACAACCAAGATAATTCAATGCGGCTTTGAATGTAGTGAATATCACGCAAATCGCTTTTTCGGTGCTTTGAATTAGTATAAAGTCTTAGGAAACGGTAACGCTGGTGGAGTGTCTGTCGTAGCCTGGCGAGACTTTATTAATTCTCTTGTAAATGTTTCTGTAATATATAAAAGATAATATTACATAGATTTCACACCAATTAAAAGTCATTTATGTGTAGATGTTTGTGTTGTTTTGTTTTGTTTTTAGTGTTGTTGTTTGTTGTTGTTGTTGTTGTTGTTGTTTGTTGTTGTTGTTGTTGTTGTTGTTGTTGTTGTTGTTGTTGTTTTTTTTGGGGGGGGGAAGAGATTACTGCCCTTAGCATATGCAATCCCTTGAAATAAATTTTGAAGGATACTCAGACAGGTACAGGTTATAAAACAGTTTAAAAGACAAGTAGAATGCAAACCGGGCAGCACGGAACATGATTAGACGTGTGAGAAAAGTAATGTCACATGGGGAATATCAATTTCATCAAAATGTAAATGTCTGCTCTTCAGTTCAAAGCCCATGAAGACATTTCCTTGACCATTTGCCAATTCTCTTCCACTGCCCTTAAAGGCGAAGGATTAAAACTTTCAAGGTTTGTCAAATATTTGTGTGTGCGACGTTGTGTGATGCTAGAACACAGCAAGTATCAGAATTTTGTAATACTAGCGGAGAAGGACAATCTTCCCCCATACTTTTTCATGTCCAGTGTTACGAGTTGGATATTAAGGAATTATTAGTGTTACGACTGCATTTAAAAATCGAGAGGTTTTTAGGAATTACTCATTCATACCCATGCCACATACTAATAACAATCTGAATGGTTTTTATCGGGACCTGCAGGGCCACAAATTTATTTACTTAATATTCCCTAACAATTTCGTCTAGCTCTTACATATTAAAAAAAGACAACATCAGCAGCATCAAATGAAAAGTCAATTATATGTCACTAGAAGTCTCCTCTAGATTCCTAAAGGATTATATCATTCTGTCTCACTCACAATTTAAGTATTACTTATCTACTATCTAACAAATAATATTCTAATGTCTCAGACGACAATGTTATCTCATTTATTTGTGCCTACCGCTTATAATGGATCAAACTCGTCAATGCAAACTGACGTAGTTAAGTTAGATCTAGATCTGCTCTAGGATGGGCTGGCAATCCCCAGCCTCATCCAGACACATCAATTTCAATTTACAAATGTGTATACCAGACATTCATGCTAGATCTAGTTGCAAGCTAATATACATGGAAGTCTTGCATTCTTCGGTAGCACTCCTACTGGAAAATTAAGGTCAGCTTCACGTTCATTGTTGAATCAACAGGCAGACACTTACACTTGGTCCCTGATCAGAAATCAGGGAACCGTAGATAAACAGCAGTGGATAATTTTCACAAATAGCATATGGTCTCATTTCAGTGTCTATAAAGGACATAGACATGAATATTACAGTCTTCTGATTCTTCTGGCAGAATCCCGCCGACCGCCTGCACAGATGGATATTTCTGCATGGAGTGAAGAACATCAGTATGGCTACGCTTATATACTGTGCGGCCAGCTGCAAATTACCGTCCAAATGCCTGGATTTGATTGGTGCATCCATTCCGAGCTCAGCTCGTAGTATTAATAGAACTACATGGAAGTCGGTCACAGCCTTGTACCAGAAACAGACAAGGTCGAATTAACATGTCAAAACCATTACTAAAATCACTAAACCCTCGTGCTTTCTACGTTTTATGTACGAATTTCTGACCGTGACTAAGCGTCTTAAACTATCTAACCTTATTCACCCCTTCTCTTCCCTCGTAAGAGTTCATCAAAATCACGGGGTCGAAAACTGCACCGTCACTCCTAACTTATCCATTTATTCTATCTTGCCCCACTTTCTTTCCATCTCTAAGAAAAAGCGTTACAAAAACAAACTGTTCATGAAAACAGTTCAAGGACATTTCCGCTGGTTAAAATCAACGAAACCGTGACAAAAAAACAAGTCGTGACCTAGCACGACAATTACAAGATTATCCTGACATCCAGAACACCAGATTTTGCAATAGTGCCATCATTTTCTTTATAAAAAAAAGAAAAGAGAAAGAAAATATATTGGCAAAACTATTTTTCCATAGTGAACAGCCTTGGTTTCGCATTGCGGTTGCTTGGGAATTTGAATATGTTAATCAATTCATCTGGCTGGTCTGTAATCCAGAGCTCAAAATTATAGAAGTGGCACTAGAGATCACATGAACTCGCAGTGCAATGTGGATGCATTCTCTAAACCCCATAGTACACTGAGTCAAGTCTATTTTGCCTTGATTTTGTGGACTCTGGCGTTAAATGCTACTATGTGCACGGCTAAAAAAAATTGTTTAGATCTTTATTCTAGAAGATTCGCTGCCCTTGGCATTTACACCTCACTTTTCTTGTTTTAATATTTCTTGTTCTTGCTTCTGTGTGTTTTTTTGTGGTAGCTGCCACGAGCCGCGTGAGCTCTTTTCTGTTAGTCATGGGTTGGGTTTATTTTGGGAGAATATGAAACGCGTTTAGCTATTAATCGAGCCACGGATTTCGTGATGAGGGATGTGTGAGTGAAGTTTGTAAACATTAAGTTAACCCATTGATTTTGGTGTGCGTGTGGGATTTTCTTGTTTACAGAGTAGGATTGTAGAAGTTTTAGTGTAGGTTTTTGAGTTGTGTTCATATCCTTTTGAGAAAGCAGTTAGGGTTAACTGAAAGACAAACTTGTGTTTTTCGTAGCTAGGTCCTTGATCGTCCAATCGGGAGGGAGACCCTTAGTAACCATTGGGGGGTATAAAAGCTAACACTCGTACTAAGATCAGTGGATTCATATTTCGAGCATTTGGCGAAAAGACGAGTCACGGGGGCCTCCTACCTGAGTGGAGATGACAGACAAAAGAAAGATTCGCGCTGTGAAGAGACTAGACAGTGACGACACCTCTGTGCACCAGGCTTAAGTGTGCACGCGGCTTACATTGGACTCTCTCGCTCGCAAAACTATCGCGAGCGAGGAAATGGTGAGAGATCCCTCGTGTGTGTTTGTGCCAGGAATTGTGACAGTTTTTCCGTCACCCCATTGTGACGAAGAGAAGGACATTGAATATATATTTTTACTAGATGTGTAATGAGCTGTTAGATTGTGTTTGATATTGAACTATGTTCATTTCCTATATGTATACTTCTTAGTACGGAGCAGCATAGATATTTTGTGAAGCGTATTACTGTGAAAAGTATTAGTGAGTGCTGCTACACTTAGGAGTCAGTCAATTATCTGATTAGGTGCTATTACTGATTGTATGAAAGCGAGATCGGCCAACTTGAATTTGTTTACACCGGTATCCTTTAGGAACCGCAGACCTGGATAGGCGCACTTCAAGAGTGCATAGTACTAGACTTGTCGATATCCTATTTTAGATAGACTTGCTAGAATTTCAGTAGTGGATGACATTTATGTAATATCTATGATTGTGATTACCGTAAATTATGCAGTCGAATGTTGTGTGATCATTACATGGCCCGTCAGGCCTGAACATAAGTAATCCTGTGTTGTTTAGTTATTGTGGTATGAGTGTTTCGGGTGCGAGTCTACTACATCCACCAACCCCCTCGTTGACATCTGGAGGGGACCTACAATAACGCAATTATCCCCAAAATCCCACTTCTGACAGTAGCGATTGGTTTTTTAGAATTTTGCTCACACAGCGGTCTCGTGCGGTCTGCTCTTCTCGACTTCTAGCTGCCAAGGTATCTTTAACGTGAGCAACGTGCACACTGGAGAAGGCCAGGTGCTCGATCCTACCTACCATAGGATTTTGCCTCCGAAAAAATTCCAACATGCCTGCACCGACTGGGCATCGAACCCGGTGCCATCGGCATGACAGGCGAGCACCATGCCTCTAGAGCACCGTGTCCCAGACAGAAAAAAAAAAAAGTCTGTGTCACTATCTGATTTAAAAGAAGTTCAAGTCTGGGTCAAAACTGACCCAAACCAGACTTGACTCAATGTGTCAGTGTCCTAATCATCAAAGATTGGTGAAGACCTGCAAAAAAAAAAAAAAAATTAAATAAATAAATGAATGAGTTATATTTTACACGTATTTGCTTCACAGTTTCAGGGCTTTCCCAGTCGATATAAAGTCATCAACCAGCAAAAAAAACAGCCACTCACCCCCTTCAGTATTTTCGTCCCGTAACGTTTCTGTCGTCCACTGACAACTGAGATTAACATCACGATTGTAAGATCCCCAGTTTTTGCTAGCCCTGGCTAGCTAGCAGTAACTCTAACATTTCCCTCCAGCTTCCTAGTACTTCGGAGACCTTTTAATCATTAGATCGGTCCGCATAAGAAGAAATGCCAGTAAATCACTAGAAGGATCAATTATCCGGATAAATGGCGTCAAGACATGGGAAATGAAGGCAATTTTGTGGTTTTACATTACATTAAAAATGAATTGAACACTCATCAATATTTCTCTTCATTACTTTCCTATAATAAAAAAATTGTTCTCTGTTGCTCGGCTCAGGTCGTGCCGTCCACGGTCTCCATTATGCCATATAGTTTTACAATTTGACATTTTTTTCCCTTGTTTTTTTTTTTTTTTTCATGCGTTTGTTTGTTTTTCAAGACAGTGGTGTAAATTCTACGGAGAAGGTACTGTCATATGAAAAAGGAATTGATGTCGTTGTGATCTCTATATTTGGTCAGACTTCGTGATGTAAATTTAGAACAATTGCTGAAGGGTGTCGCCCATTTGTTTACATACAAACTGAAGCAAGAAGTGTCCCTTTTGGCTTGTCGATAAAACAGAATAGTACTTTTGTCAAGGTTAGTTATGACCGTTTGACATGTGCTTTTGGAAACCTTTGTGAAATCCTTTGTGTACAGAGAACATGGGTGAGAGACGGGGTTTTGCAAGTTATACTGAAAAGTAAATGCAGGTTTTCTATTCATCTTCACCAGCTGGTTTGCTCTGTCAGGCCCATTCCATAGCCATTGTATGTCTTATCCTTGGAGAACATTTTTATTCTTAAAAACTGATTGTGAAAATCTTTGAAGCACTTGGACATGACATTAATGTACAGTATGTCAGTCATGAACTAGGTGCACCGTCAAAACTGCAGCAAAGGATCTCTTTGTCAACCTTTTTCACAACGCCGGTGTTTGCTATCCACCCTTTAGCGATGCACTGTCAATCACGATGTCTTCAGGAGTTTTAATCTTAAATTCATTCTCTAAGGCGGTTGTTATTGCACATACGCACCCCAAGCATTTTGGGCTAGGAGGGCGTACATACACGTACTAGTCCCTGACTCCGTCCTTGTCTTCAACCCTTAATCTTTCCGAATCCTTAACCCTGCCCCTTACCATTTCGAGGAAAACAAAAAGAAAATCTGAAAGAAAAACTAATTACGGCTGTTGTTAGGAGTATTTCGGGAGAAACTGTCTAGCTCTGGAGTCACAAAAGGCTTTAAAATACTTACCCCAGCACTCAAAACTTGGGTGACGTACGCTTTTTTAACAACATTCTTCCCTACTGGTAAAAGACTGCCAGGCTTAAATCTTGTTCCCTTCGGCATCAGGGGCCTGAGTCTCTAGGTTATGTATAGGGCAGTGGGCTGGCTAAGATTGTTCAACTGATTGTGTGATTCATGTATTTCTGAGCTGTATTATTATGCGGCGAGGGATGCGCTTTTATCAGGGGCATCAGAGATCAATATCGTTTTGTATTCAAGTTCGCATATTTTTGCATTCTGAACGGTTTATTGTAGGAGTCTTTCATAAAAATCGGACTGTTCTCAACGATCATTGATGTTCAGTTTGAATAATGATTTATGGGTCTCTTGACGTTGTTTGTTTGATATAAATATTGTTTACTTTGGAAATGATTATATTGATGTAAAACACTATTTGAGTAAGATTAATCATATGGATTTATATGGTCAACTCTAGGCTGTGTTGGTACATTATTATTTGCTCGGTCAAACAATTCACTGTTCCACTCTGAATCAGTATTGCTGGTGTGGTGTTTACGGCCACGTAGCTTGCCTGCATCCCAACCCAAAACTCAGGCCATGTTAGCAATATCCCTTTTCGTTTTTTCGCTTGTAGCTGGCAAATGTAAACCCTAACATCATAAATGTTGACAAAGAGAGGGAAATAGACTGAATGCTACCTGGTATCGATGGAACATGCGGGTCTCTTGTTGGGATCACGGCAAAAGGCAGCTTTTCATCACCCCCCACCCTATACCCCGAAAAAAAAAAAAAAGAAACATTACCTCCCGTTTTCCCCTCTGTGCTTGGGAGATTGCACGTCACGGTACCGGAAAAGAACTACCACAACTGAAAAGTGAAGTCTCTGTTCAGGTATTCATCAGAGACGATATAACTTCCTACAAATTATAATCCAAGAAATAGACGCTGAAAAAAAATATGTTCCGAGTGTAAAACGTATTCAGATAAAAAGGCCTTAAGTGTGAATGTCTGGTGATAATGGCCCATTAGTTTTTATGCCAATAGAGAAAACTAATTTAATTCAAATCATTTTAACGCTTTATTTTTCTCAATGATGGAATTGCCTCTGGCCTCAAAAGCACGTGCTTCTCCTTCCAGGGCGTCCGGATTTTGAACAAAATTTGAGGTGCAAGCCAGCATGGGCAATTTAATGAGACAAATGAGGTGGAGGGTGGAGCAATACAGAAAAATACGATTTAGTTCCGTCTCCGGTAGGAATCCGATTTTATGTGTTAGGGAGATATCATAGTGAGCCGGGAGCAGCACAGTCAGCTGCTGGCAGACAAGAACTGCCCACTATAATTTCTCATATTTTCATAGTAAATCTACGGAGAGCCGATCACACTAAGCTCGGTCGGACACAGTCAGCTTCTGCCATTATTGCTTTGGATGTACAATTTGCTGGCAGTTGCTGCCTGTGACGTTAGGGACTTAGTATGATAGCCCACTTAGAATACACCTTGTACCACCCCTGGTTCATTGTGTAAATTTGTGTTTTTCATCACAGCTTGGTGTGCCGGATGAAGAAATACCGTTGCCTTTCTGTTCCATTAATTAGGCTGGTGACACACTGGGCCAAATGTGATTTGCCACTGTCTTGGCTCAGTGCAAGAGATTTCACTTTCTTCCAGCCAGAGAGTATGTATTTATAGAGAGATCTCACTTTCGCCAAATTGCGAAACTAGGCCGCTGCAGTAAACAAGAAATTGAAGAATTGAAAGAGACCTTCTTCGCCAAAGACAGTGTGTTAACTGTGGTTTGTTCATATTTTGGGGCTGATTGAAACTATTTAAAGCCGTTTGTAAGGTCTGACGCCCAGTGGAAATGCACAAACGGATATTGTTTACCGCAGCGACCTACTTTCTGCTGCATGCTAACAATGGTTTCGCGGCGCCTCCAGTGTCTCAGTGCAAATTGACCAATAGTGAAACCTCTCTCTGTATACATACTCTCTGCTCTAGCTGACTCAAGACAGTTTGACTCTCCCAACAGTAGTGAGGCAGACTTGTTTCAGTTTCGCCAATGAGTGAGCTATCATCATCATCATCATCATCATCATCGTCATCATCATCATCATCATCATCATCATCATCAAGTGTCTTGTCTGGAGCAGGCATTGACGGTTATGGTTCTCCATTCTACTCTTTCACTCCAGGCCCTCATGAATGAGTTGTTGTTCATTGTGTTGTTGGTTGCCCATGTGTTCAATCTATTTATGAATGTTGCACGTTGGCGTCCTCGAATTCTCTTCCCTTCACTTTTCCGGTCATACTAAGTTGGCCCACCCCTCCTGTTCTGTAAACATGCCCCATGAATTCCATCAGTCGCCTCCTTATTGTCTTGATGAGTGATCGTTTTCATGTTTGCCATTTCCAGCACTTCTAACTTGGACTTCTTTTGTGTCCATGATATTTTCAGCATCCTCCTTATGAACCACGTTTCTGTTGATTCAGGTTTTCCTATTATATAACTCTATAATTCACATGTTACACTAAAACCGGGACAAAACAGAGCCGACTCAGGGCGCCACCAGTCTAAAAGAACGGAAAACGGAACGGGGGGACACAGTGGTCTAGAGGCAAAGTGCTCGCCTTTCATGCCGAAAGTATCGGTTCGATCCCCGGTCGGTGCAGGCATGTTGAAATTTTGGGACTTTTCTCATACTTTCCTGTCCCAGTAGGATCGAACACCTAGTCTTCACGGATATGGACGAAAAAGTCCGAGGGCGCGTGTGCACGTTGCGCACGTTAAAAATACCTTGGCAGTTGGAAATCGAGAAGAGGAGGCAGAACAAGGCCGCTGCCCGGAGAAAATTCTAAAAAAAAAAAACCCAACTAATCCCTACCACAACAAGAAAAATAAAAACCAGAAAAATGATGTGTAAATGTCAATGGCAGCGAACCTCCTAAAAAAGTAAAGACATAAACACAAATAACTGCAAGAATTAACCAACGACTCTGAGATGAAGCATTTTGCGATTCTTTTGGTGTTGGTTGGCATTCTTTGTCATTATTGACTCCGCAAAGCCCCATTTTGGGGTTTGAATTGAATAGGAACCCTCAAGAAAGAAAGCTGATCTCTCAAAAGACAGGAAACAAAACTGTGACACAGACATAGGCCACCCAGGCCTGATGTTTTGTTGTTGTTTTTTCTACAATGTGAATCTCTCATTTCACTTCTCTTATCCCTTTAACACCCAGTGTACCATATTTGAAATAATTTGTATTTTGTATTAATGTTGTATACTTCTTTAATCCTATTTGGGAAATGTGCCTTAGTATCATTGCAGCCCAGTCACAACTGGAGCAGAGACGTCGTCACCACAGTGCAGCGCCGGTCGGCGTTGTTTTGTTTTTTGTTTTTTTGTGTGTATGTGGGGGGGGGGGGGAGGGGGGGGAGAGGTAGTAGATAAATTTTGCCCGGGCAGCGGCCTCTTCTTAATTTCCAACTGCCAAGGTATCTTTTTAACGTGCGCAACGTGCACGCGGACCCTCCGAATTTTTCGTCCATATCCGTGAAGACTAGGTGCTCGATCCTACTTACCATAGGATCAGGGACAGGAAAATATGAGAAAAATCCCCTAGAGCCAAAATGCTCCATCTTTGATACTCTTAATTTTCTTATTTTGTTAGCAAACAATTTTTCCACTTAAATATTTATATTTTGGCCATAATCTGCCTATTTAAAATTAGTTCAGCAGATTATTTCAGAAGTTTTGGGATTGGCAAGTTTCGTCTGGGCACTAGAGAGTTAATGCTTCCGAGAAGCAGATTTTTTTTCATCTCTCCTGTAAAATGATGAAAAATGACCCAGGCAAATTGCTCATGACTTTATAAGCTTCAGATTATTGCTCATCCACTCAACCGACGAGTCTGACACACAACAAATGGCTCAAACCAAACGCTGAAACAAAACAACCATAATAACAGTGTTAAATTTTTACACCCGATTCTGACCATATGAGTCTGGCGAGAGATTGATTGTTCTCCCTAAGCCTTCAGGCCATCTCACAGAATTAGATTAGAAACAGTTCCAGAGATCTGTCTTATTCTCAAAAAGAAAAACAAATGCATTTGAGCTGCTGTCAAATCCATGTAGCGGGCTTGAATTCGATTTGAAAAGAAAACGTTAGGGCGACATTCTGTCTTGATGCATAACAATGGTCCTATCATGAAACCAAGTGTGTTCGCAAAAATGCAGATGGCAACTCTTTTTTTTTCTTTTCGAAATGTTCTGCGAATTCCTTGACGGGATTTTGCATCCTCTATCTATTGAAAAGGGACTGTATTTAGGACGTATGTATTTAAGATTCGGCCTTTATTTCCAGTACAACATCTTCCCTCCTCTTGTAAAAAATTAGTCCTTCGGGCTTGTACGGTTTTCTGATGGATCAGCGACAGACTTGTAAACATTATTCACTGGGAATTCTGAATGATTGGCATTCTATCATACAGGAATGTCCTCAGTCTTTTCACGATTTCCTGATACACTATTTCAGACGATTGGCAATTTACTCAAACCCTTTCATAAGTTTGGACGTTCACACATCAGTTTTGGTCAAGAACAGAGAAGTGACTGCAAATGTTCACATTTGGGTCTTGGGAAAGTTTGATCTGAAAAGTTAATCAGGATCGCACAAACGGCTAATTTAACCATCAGAAACTTGGACTGGGGGGGGGGGGGGGGTTCTCATTATTCCAACTCAGAGGCGACCTACAAAAAAAAAAGGAGAAGAAGAAGAAAAAAAAAAGAATTACATGTTCACCTAAAATAGGCACAGATGGAAAAAAAGTGTCCATGGTAGTACAATGCTGTGATCACTTGACGGGAGACACTGCTATTCCCAAATCACTTTTAGCGGGTTTTCAGTGTGTCTGTGGGTGCTCCCCTCCCCCCAGAAAATCAATACAAAGGGAGCGAAAAGATACTGGAGCTCCCGGGAACTGCACCTCGTTAGCGTTCACGTTTGTCCTTTTCTCATGGCCATCCAAAGCAATAACCATTTGTCTCTGCTTTTCCTTTGTTTCAACGTTCGTTATTTTCAAGACTAAAATTGGAATGATTTTCAGCAGAATGCATGAGACCGGCATTCACTTCGTTTTACAAACCCCGTCTCAGTGGCATTTGACATATCTCTCAAATGTACCCTCAGCATTTCTGTTGCCTCTGCCTTTCCTTGATTTAGAGATTATTTTCAAGACCTAGTTGGAATGCCTTTGAACATAATGATTGAAACTTGTCGTTACTTTTTTACAAAGCATCACGGTGGCATCTGGCGTGTCTCTCTGTTGGAAATTCAGCTATTTTACCGAAGATAAGGCTACCTGTCAAAGTGCAGCACAATTTAAAAAATCCGCAGCACCTCGGAAGAAAAATGAAGCAAAACAAAGCATTGTTTCCCGGATCATGTCCTTTTTCCTTTTTTTCTTTCTGTCTTTTTTTTTCAACGTTGTTTCGTGCGGAAAATTGGAGCAAGGAATGACTTTTCATTGATGATGTAAGCAGATTAACAAGAACAACAACAATTACAACAAAATCGTGCGTTTTCACCATAACAAAATCCAAGACAGCCCAGCAAAAAAGATGGTTTCTACGAACGTAATAATACTGTTCGATTTCGCCGAGTGTGTCCGTGGTATTCGAGACTTAAGTCCCTATCCCGACTTCTATATTATTAGGAACTGTCACGTACGTGAAATGAAATATGACGGATACAACCCTTATGCAAGCCTTGATAGTAACTACAACAAAATTGGACCGGACAGATGGACTGGATTGTCATTTGATGTGCTCAAGCTCGAAATAACCATTTGCGTAACAGGATGGCTGACCAATGTCTGAACCAAGTTGCCGTTGGTGACTTTCTTTTACCTTAAGCATTCCGACACGTAGAATGAGTTGCCTGGAGGAGAGAGGGGGAGTGGTGAGTGTAACAGCTGAGGTTGTTCTATCACGTTATAGTAGGGGGGAGTTAGTTGATCTGACTACAACCCTTTAGAAAACGAAACTATTACAGCTGTAGAAAAAATAAACACGAGATCCGACGATCGATTAAATATTACTAAAGTTTAATTACTGTATCTTAACAATAAAATACTAGGAAGGCACCAGCGAACAACTAAATATCTTACGCCACACGGAAAGGAAAACTCACTCACTCACCAACCAACCACTCACATGGGTCCATATATATAGGTATTTCTATAGAAAGTTCCCGAAATAAACGTAACCTCTGCCCTCGCACAAACTAACCAATCACGTATCAATACGCCACTAGGTTACATCACTCAAGGCCAAATCTGGCGTAAACATCTACTTCCACACCTTTATCGAACGTTCAGGAATATACTAATACTTAAGGGGCCCATACACGATCAAAAAAGTCGTCAAAATTTTGATTCAAATTTTTGATGGGAAATTTTGATTCAAAATTTTGGTGTACAATTTCCCACACACGTATCCACGTTTTTTTTTATCAAAATTCAGTTTTGTCAAAATCTTCGACATGGACGTATCAGTGGCCATAGCACTTGTAATTGCCTTGGACTCGGATGAAAGACCTCGTAAACGGCGGAAATGGTCCAAGAACTGGTTATTACAGCGCGGAACCTACGGACATGCTAATCTTCTAAAAGAATTACGTATTAGCGAACCTGAGGACTTCCGTAACTTCCTACGAATGGATGCGCAATCGTTTGATGAGTTACTCGGCCTTGTTGAGCCATTGATAAGGAAAAAAGACACAGTAATGCGTTCATCCATTTCACCAAGTGAACGCTTGTCCATCACACTGAGGTACCTGGCGTCTGGAAATTCCTTTGAAGACTTGAAATTCCTGACAGCAACATCGCCACAAGCGATAGGAAAGTTGGTCATCGAAACATGCGAGGCCATTATCGTTTGTCTGAAGCGTCAGGGGGTTATAAAGGTGAGGTGAATTTACATTGTACGATATTGTTGTTAATGTGTTGGTCTTTGTCTTTTAAGAACTGTGAAAACGCTATAACAGAAAAGGAAGCTTCATGGCGCAAGTTTAAAAATAAGACTCTTTAACTAGCCTCAGGAATCAAGAGGGTGGGCACACCTGTACCTTTTATAAATCAATGCCTTTTTTTAAAACGGAAATACAATGACAAATTCAACATGATGTAACTGTTTTTGAAATTTGAAAGTTTATTATTAAACCAAAGTATTGAACATCAAAATGAAGTGACATTGGTATGATATGACAAATGAAAGAAAAAGGGAATCTAAGCAAAAAAGCAAAAGCAGAATGCACACCATAAGAAATGTCGATTTTCACAATCTTCTTAAACGTTAGGGTTGAAATTGCTGAAAAACTGAGCGAGACTGCTTTGGTTTCCAATGCATTCATTTGGCTCTTGCGAAAAGTGTCCGCCTTGGTCATTCTTCAAGAAGGAGGCAGATTCCGTCTGAGAATAATATGGTGTACTGCATCGACTGCTGTGCGGTGTGGGAGTGTCACAATTAATTTGGACTGAATGTTTGTGCAGCGTTCCGCATCGGCCTTCAAATAAGATGTCATTTACGGCTTTCTTCGCCCACAGCTGTTGCCTGGGATCCATACTTTTCAATTCATGTGCCCATGTCTTGGCTTGGCTCAGGTACGGGTCGTCCGGCTCAGTTAAGCGTGCTTTGGCCAACGACAGGAGCTCCGCTTTCTCGGCTTCCGGGGCTGATTTTCGTTTTCTGATAGTAGTAGTAGGCACAGACTGATTGGAGGATGACGGCGTTGTCGGTCTGGGCAGTGGGCGTGTTATCGCTGTAGATGTAGATGGTTCCTCGCTGTCTTCTGCTTCTCCATCTTTAGTACTTTCTTGTGGGCAACCTTCATCCTGGAATAGAATCACACACGAATTTGATTAGACTTTGTTTGGTATCGATATTTCAACAATCGTAAGTTTTTGAATTTTTTTTTTTTTGCTCAGATCTATGTGCCAGGCTTCATAAGGACATTTGTTTTATTGATTTACTCGTGTTTTAAAGGCTAAAATGTTCCCTTTTACTTTATGTTTACTCAATGTAACCCAAAGTAACCACTGTTAGTAGCTTTTAGTAATGTAAACTCCAGATAAATTTAACTAAAACAAGCTGTCTTAATAAGTAGGATCAATACTTCAATCCTCAACAGCACTCTCCTAATCACTACACTAAATACATATGCCAATCAAAATAAAACAAAAAATGAGTTCAAATAGGGGGGGGGGGGGGAGTTTTTGAATTTTTAATAGCAAGATTTAATTCATTTTTCAGATTCCAACAACACCAGAAGAATGGAGACTGACGAGTGAAGCCTTCAAGTCGGCCTGGAATTTTCCGCACTGCTTAGGAGCTATAGATGGAAAGCACATTGCTATCAAAAAACCTGTCGGATCCGGTTCATTTTACTTCAATTACAAGAAATTCTTCAGCATCGTACTCATTGCAGTTGTCAATGCCAATTATAATAATAATAATAATAATGAAGATCATTTATATAGCGCCCAATCCAAACTGTTTGCTCTAGGCGCTTTACAGAAAGTCGTGTTCTCTCCATCTGCAACTCACTCTCTCTCTCTCACGCTCTCTCTCTCACCCTCTCTCTCTCACCCTCTCTCTCTCTGCTACACATACATTGTATACATAGATACACACACATAACATACTATAAGACAGAAATTAAGCGATAAAACAGCAAAATTAAAGTGAAATGAGAAAATAAATGGATTGGGAATGAGACTTCACAACTGAAAGTGTTTTTTAAAAAGGTGGGTTTTTAGACCAGTTTTGAATTTTGACTCGGTAGATACTTCCCGCAATGATTTTGGCAGTGAGTTCCAGATGTGCGGGGCACAGTGTGTAAATGCTCTGCCTCCTAGTTTCTTTGACTTGCAGTTAAAAATCTTAAGAAGGCCCTGATCGCCTGATCTTAAAGAACGAGGTGGTGAGTAGGGCTCTACCAGAGTGGAAAGGTAAGGTGGTGCAGTTTTATGCTGTAAGATTATTTGAAAAATCAAATCTCAAATGAAACCGTCCAATAGTTTATACAAAATTTAATTGCCATTTAAAATGATCCAATCATCAAGGCTTTATTACTGAAAACCAGCATTCTAATAGCTGCGCGCTTGTACGCAGGGTGGGGGGAAAGGAGGGATGAAGAAAAGCGTATAAAAGGCGTACATGAGGGAGGATGGGGGGAACAAAATTGCTACTTTATGGATGGCCCTGCTCTCAACTTGGTGTGACAGATCACTACCAATGGAAATTATGAATTCATTATGGCCGATGCAGGCGTTAATGGGCGCGTTTCCGATGGAGGGGTGATAGCAGTGACTGAATTCGGCCGACGCCTTGAAGAAGCCGCTTTGAACCTTCCGCAACCAGAGCCAATAGTTCAGAACGGAAGCAAAATGCCGTTTGTTTTCGTCGCAGGTGATGCATTTGGAATGACAGAAAATCTTTTAAAGCCATACGGAGGGGACTAATTAGATCATGACCAACGCGTGTTCAACTATCGCTTGAGCAGAGCGAGGCGGGTGTCAGAAAATGCTTTTGGGATACTTTCCGCCAGGTTTGGGGTATTTCGAAGCCCCATACAACTTGCCCCTGAAAAAGCTGGAACTATTACGCTAGCATGCTGTTATCTGCACAATTTCCTTCGCAAGAAATCAAAACACTACTTGAGAGCTGGAAGTGTGGACTGGGAAGATGCTAATCACGAGATCCACCCAGCGGACTGGCGAGAAGAACAACATCTAATTGAAAGTTTGAGGACATGCAGAAGTAGAAACATTGGAGCGGTGGTACGCGGTGTACGAGATTCTTACCGCCAACACTTTTGCACACAAGGACAAGTTCCATGGCAAGATGCCAGAATTGCGTAATGATTTCATACAAACAGACTTTATGTGCATCAAAATGAGACTGTGTGGCCTGTGTATGGTTAATGGATAAAATGAAGCTGAACGCGATTTGGTGCAGGGTTGACTTCACAATAGTCAACTGGAATAGAATGTCAAGATTTCCCGGGCTTATGGATCAATTGCAGTTTTCATGGCTAGAAGAAATTGGGGGACAATAATAAATACAATTTACTTACATCAATTGTGTCTTGTTCAGTGTTGCTTACATCCGGCAGGGTACTTCTTGACCTGGCAGGGGTCTCTTGGTCTTTTAAGAACATCATCGCAGACATGAACCATGCACTTGACTCGTATAGTTCATCACTGCCAGCTCCTGATCTTGAACTTTTCTCGATCTTTCGTAGCTCGTTTCTAAAGTTTGTTCGCATATTGTTAAGCTTTTTTTTCATTTCTTCCATTGATCCTTGTTTAAAAAATTCCTGATATTTCCTCAAAAGGGTGTTGTAGGATTCAGCTTTTTTAAACCGGTTGTGATAGTCCTCCGACTTGATTTTCCACAGTGCCGGCAATGTCTGATACACCTCAAGCAGCTCTATTAAAAATTTCTTTTCATTCTCTTTCTTTGAAGACATTGTGATTTCTTATTTAATTTCTTGTCCTGTCGTCTTGTTGTCAACTAGGAAAAAGAAATTTATTTGATCAAAATTTTGACACTAGCCCACAAACGAATCAAAAATTTGATAGCTCGTATAAAAAATTTGACAACTCATCAAAAAATATCAACTGAAGTTGATCCGTCAAAATTTTGATTCAAATTTTTTTTGGACATCAAAACACCCTACACACGATCAAATTTCTCATCAAAATTTTGATGTCAAAAATTTGAATCAAAATTTTGACGACTTTTTTTATCGTGTATGGGCCCCTTAATTACGAAAAGATTCAACAAACGAGCGAGGGAAAAAACTACTCACAGGGAAGGGGGGGCAAGGTCACGGAGTACACTCCGGCGAACGTCAACAATAAAATGGAAAAAGAAGTGAACACATGCTCAGTCACCAGTATAACAAGCAACGGGGAAGGGCAAAGGGTAGCTTGCAGATGCTACAGTGAGAATAAAAAAGGGGGGAGGCAGATTACTTGCGAATGACGTCAGCGATGATATGATTAACGCAGGTAGGGCTACAAAGTAAAAGTTTGTAGTCACGCTTTCTGTCCGCGTCATTGTAAGCTGTGATTAATAATTACTGACCATCCTGTGGATTACGAGTGATTAGGCTATATTTTGAATGACCTGTAGGCTTCTGAACTCGCAGATTAACCGCTTTCAGAAATTTCACACATAGATATAGGAATACAGTATGGCGGTCAGGAATGAAGTAGCACCTTCCCGAGGATTTTATTATTATTGAAACTAATGAAATGAAGCAGTCACTTCAGTTTGCCAAAGCTAAGTTTACCTAGACTAAATTGTTGTTGTTAACCACGAGGATTGCCGTATCAGACAGGTGTTATATATACACTGGTGCCACCAGCTTTACTGTGGTTATGGGGTGTACATTTGACAAAATTACAGTAACCAAAAAAAAAAAAGCAAACAAAACACCAAATCTCATGATTTGCACACAATCTCATTTCAGGCATTTAGTTAGAGATACTATGACTCCAAAACAAGCATAATACATTTTGGAGTCTCGGTAATACCGTGGGCATCTGGGAAATAAAAATATTTAAAAAAAAAGTTTGGGAAATCTGAATAGCAGGATTGAATTTGGAAGAAGTAGAAATAAGTTAGTGTATTAAAGTCTTTAGTTTCCCAGATCTCTGCCCTTCCCATTTCACACCTCTCTTTTTCTTGTTTTGATTCTTCTTGATTTTGCTTATTTTGTGTGTATGTGTGTGTATGTGTGTGTTTTGTGGTAGAGATTAGTTGGGTTGTTTAAAATTTTGCCCGTGCAGCGGCCTTATTGACCTGTTCTTCTCGACTTTAGCTGCCAATTTATCTTTAATCCTCTTGCTGCCATAGGGCCGATATATCGGCTCATCGTATGGTGCAGAAGACTGCCGCACGGCCGATATTATGCATCAGCCCTACTATTTCAAGCTAAAACAGCCGTGAGGCCGATATATCGGCTGACATTGTTCCGGTATGCTTTCCACTCCTAATTTTATACCACTTCCCCCTCTTTCTACCCAGTAATCCATTATACTGGTAGTCTAAAGGAGGAAAGGACGTTTAGACTTGGCACCAAAAGGGTTAACGTGCACTCGGGCCCTCCGATTTTTTGTCCTTATCCGAGAAGATTAGGTGCTTGATCCTACCTATCATAGGATCGGGGACAGGAATTTTCTCCGAAAATTCTCAGGCGCCTCGCCTACCGGAAATCGAGCACGGTACCGTTGGCATGAGAGGCGAGCATCTTTGCCTCTAGACCAAGAATTAAGTTACTACCGTGATATAATATCCATTTTGTGTCTTCAATTTTCTTTGTTTCTTTTGCTGTGAATGATCTTAGAGAGACCCAGACCTAAAGAACGACAAGAATAGTGGGCTATTTTCAGGCGTTTTATCTCAAAATCCTCTTGGCGTCTTGTATTGAAAAAAAACAAAAAAACAGGAACTTCAAAGATGGTGCACCCGAGCTTTCCTGTAATCGCTTCAAACACGGCGTAAAATCTGTCTGTCACTAGGCGTTTTATATTTTTCTTTTTCATTTTTCTTTTACAGCTTCTGTCCTGGGGGGGGGGGGGCATTTTCTATCTCAGAGGGATACGCATGCGCAATCCTTAAAACCCGGGTCTCAGTTGCTCCAATTTTGTGTAGCAAATCTCTGACGGCAGGAAATTCCCATGTTCCCCCCCCCCTCCCCTCCAGTCTTTTTGGTGTCCCAGAGACAGTTCAGGTCTGAGGCCCTGTTGAGCAAGGGGCCGTGCATAAAATATGCACTCTCCGAAAGGGGTGGGTGGGGGACGGGCGGGAGTAGAGTTGCCCCAAGCTTACAAAGGCATACGGGGAGGAGGCGGGGTTCTCGGCAGCGGTCGTATGTTTTCTCCAATTATGATAACAAATTAAGTAAGTTTGGCTGTGTTTACATTTTCCAGCAAATTATGCTGTAAGATTATTTGAAAAATCAAATCTCAAATGAAACCGTCCAATAGTTTATACAAAATTTAATTGCCATTTAAAATGATCCAATCATCAAGGCTTTATTACTGAAAACCAGCATTCTAATAGCTGCGCGCTTGTACGCAGGGTGAGGGGAAAGGAGGGATGAAGAAAAGCGTATAAAAGGCGTACATGAGGGAGGATGGGGGGAACAAAATTGCTACTTTATGGATGGCCCTGCTCTCAACTTGGTGTGACAGATCACTACCAATGGTAAAATCCCCGAGAAAGTGGGATTTGATAGTACATCATTATTCAGAGCGTTGCAGATGAATACGCTGAAAAGTTTTATTGTAAGTGGGAACAGGGCATAATGATTATTACATTGGTACCCCTCGCCAAGATTAGGAAATGTTCGACTTATCAGTGGCGAATATACCCACAAATTTTCTCAGAATCGGGAGTGCATTACTGATCGGGCCGGATTTAGATAAAGAGAGGCATTAGGCGTTTTTAGCTATTAGGCCCCATCCCAATCCTCCACCATCATCCCTAGAGGAAGGTGAAAGTGTTTTAAATAATTTGAGTAATGCCAGTGATGGTAGGTGTTTCAAATTCTGCACCTCGCGATTCCTTCTTGAAAGGACAACGGTTTGTTCAGAAACTACAGTGCATCGTAACATCATAATGTAAGAAAAGGCTACACGTGTCACAAAATATTATGCAGATTGGCCTGAGGCGGCGAGCCCTCGCCTCCTAGATTTTGAGGTCCTAGGCTTCAGCCTAGCTAGCCTAATGGTAAATCCGGGACTGAATACTGAGATCGAAGATACAACGATTCAGAGCAAGATAAACCCTCGAAGAAATGACTCACTTTGGCTTGCATTTCTTCAAGAGCTCGAACACCCACGTTCTTTTTTTTAACTGTAGTTTATGATCTTCTTTCAAAACAGATGCAGCGGTCCAACGGTTAAGAGAGTTGCTTTTCTTCTACTTGGCAAGGCGGTTGGTTCCATAGCAGAGGGCCCGGGTTCAAGCCCCTTTGGGTCACTTGTTTTTCTTCTTTCTTTCTTTCTTTCTTTCACTCCGGCTTTTCTGAGCGGAGTTAACTAGGCACATACATTTCTAATCGCCTGACCTATTCTCTGAATTATTTTCTTAGCGGCATCTCCCCCAGGCGTGTGCTTACTTTTATTTATTTTCTTTCAAATAGGCTGATTTTTATTTACGTACTTGATGTGTCCCGTCACATTACATATTTGTTATTAATTTTCAAACTTTTTTTCTGTTATCTTTAGCTGAAAAATAACAGTGCCATGGCCTGGAGATTTTGTGTACAAGTCCCTCATTTTGTGACTTGCCAATGTGGAGAGCATGGCAATAGAAAAGTTTGAAGACAGAAATATGGTATAACTCTCTTGTAACAAAACGGGAAACATTAGCCTGAAAAGCAGTCAGGGCAAAATAGAGAGAAAAAAAAAGTCTGTGCAGTAAAGTCAATTTCACTCAAGATCTTCTCTTCCCTCTGATTTAGTGTTAAGTTTCCTGTTCAGCTTGTTTACAACGTATTCACACCTTGATAAAATATTACAGAAACCACAGGAAAACTGTGGGGACGCAGCGAGGCTGAAAGCAGAGTCCAAAACTGGGAAAAAGAAAAAGTTGTATGTAGCAAAACCTCGCGTAAGAAATAATACCCAAACGATACAATAATAAAAAGCAAAGGAAAAGGGAAGACAAAAACGTCAATATTTCGGTTAAACCTTGACAGCCTTTTAACTTGAAATGGTAACTGCATTTAGGAATAAAGTGTGTAGGATGAAAAAGTCGATTGGGCTTGCACAAGAATGGACACACGTAGAGGTTCAGTGTAAGCACAAACTCAAGTCTCACAGATCTTCCACTGAAAACGCACACAGACATACCATACATAAAAGGCGACATCAATTATACCAGCGCCATGTCCTCCTATAGAAGACACAAACGCAAGCCTGCAGATTGATTTAACAGATTTTTTTTTGTCTTATTTACGAGGTTCACACAGACGTATGTACACTACTTTACAGTTCGGGCCTTTTCCTGTTGGATATTTAACTTCACTTTTATTTGACCTTAATAATAGGAATCTGAGAGCTGGAAGCTAGCCCAGAGTAAAATGTCGAAAGTATCAGAAAGGTGCAAAGTGGTCGGTATAGTGCCGACGCGCCGACCGCGCACACAAACACACATAATTATTGTGCCAAAGAGGAAGTTGTATAGCTTCTCTCACACGCATTAATCTTGCGCAATTCTAATCCCTCCATTATGTTTTAGGAGTTTTGTGAGGTTTTCTTGAAATGCATTTTGCATGAATGCATTTAATGTTAGGCCTGATGCAAGTTTATCCATGTGTTATATTCAGCACAAATATTGCTGTATTTTTGTTGAGGGCATTGATAAAAACACAGTGTACTTACGACTATTGTAATTATTATTTCACCAGTTCATCTCCAATGGCTCCAATGGCTAAAACGAAACTTGAAAATTCCACCTATCGCCCAGACACCTCTCAAAAACAGAACACATCAAAATATGGAGAGAGAAGAGACGCGAGCTCCATTTCCCGATCATAATTTTCCTGAGATCCCGAATTGACGTTCCTTCCGAGCGGTCTTGTCTCCCCCAGGGACATGTTTCTTGTTTGTTGTTGCTCTTCGGCGTCAAAGTTGTGACACAGTCTCGTTGTTAACCTGCTATTTTGGGGCACTAAAAAGCTGAATGTGATAACGAAGAAAGAGAGCCTAAATTAGAACATCTTGGCTCTTTTGGTGAAGATGCAGAACGTGAGTGGACAATTTTGGAAGGGTAAGGTGCCCGAAACAAATTTGGGCCCCAGAGTAGAATCTTGGAGTTGTGGAGATTGGATACAGCTAATTATTGCGTTGGGAATATCTTTTTCAGGTAGTGGCTGTTTGGGATAATTATAGCAAGAATGTTGTCACAAGTACGTAGCTCCCCCCCCCCCCCCAAGCTTTGGGCGCCTACGGGGTACGAATTTTAAAGCCCTTTGTGACTTCAGAGCTAGAGAACTCCTCCCGAAATACTCCTAACAACAGCCTGAATTGTCTGTGCTTTCAGATTTTCTTCTTGTTTCCCTCCTGTTTTTTGGTTAAAAGGGTAGGGGGGGGGGGGCAGAGTTAGGAATTCGATAAGATTTAGTTTTGAGAATAAGGACGCGGTTAGGGATAGGTACGTGTACGTACGCGCCACTGGCGCAAAACGCTTGAGGTGCGTACGCACTTATATCATATAATAATGGAGCTTGGGCCCAACTTTGCGACCGCAAAGGCTTTTTTACTACGCAACGTAGAGAAATGAAACTTGGCACATGTATGTAGAATTTATTAAGCCTGTACGTGTCGAGCTCATTTTTTCCCGAAACTCTTTACTTTTCCCAGAAATTCAGTTATAATTATCAGTTATCAATTCATGATTGCGAATACGACGTGATAATGTACTTCCGTCAATTTCGTCATTTCCGCCTCTTCCCGGAAATATAAACTAGGGTTCAAGATCCAGCCACGCCAAGAAAACTTTGATAGTGATACCGAGTATAGTATTATACAGATGGGGTGAGTGCGAGTCATTCATACCAAGAAAACTGTGCGTAAATATTTAGATCATTTTTTACGAACACAAGAGCCCATGAAAAATGCTCAGTGCGCACTACTGTGCACTGTGTACTACTGTAATACTATCCTATCTATCTATTGATCGCCAATTTTATGTGGATGACCCAAAGTGTCTCGACATCAATGTCTTTGTGCTGATTCCTTTCGGTCTGGAGTGGTGAGCTTTTTGTTTTTTACCATTCGAAGAATGGGGCAGTTACTAGTATATATAATTATATATGGCCTTTAGCGTCTTTACAGACGGTCTTAGCAGCTAGAATATTCACTTTCACTTTGACTGACAGCTTCTCTCGTGGCTTATTCTACCAATGTTTGACCCGAGAGTGCGATGGCAGTGATTACAGGTCAGTCTTTTGGGTTCACTTTGGCGAGTGTTTTCATTCCGCCTCTGTCGTTTTGTCAGGTATGTTTCTTTTGCCTTGAAGTCTATTGCGAGCGTGCCACTGCGCAATTTTTGTCTCCATCTGCTTCGATCATTTGCAAGGTTCTCCCATTCATTGGGGTCGATGTTGAATGCTTTCATCGTGACCTTGCAAGTGTCTTTGAATCGCAGATGTGGCCTACCTCTGGGTCGGTTGCCAATAGCAAGTTCCCCGTAGAGAATTTGTCTGGGGATGCGATCATTTTCCATACGGTGGAGATGTCCAAGCCACCGCAGTCTTTTTTTGCCTAGGAGAGCCTGAGTTGATGGAATGTTGGCTCTGCTCAGAACTTCGATATTTGAGATCCTGTCTTGCCACTTGATCTTGAGAATTTTGCGTAGGCAGCGCAGGTGGAAGGAGTTGAGGGATCTTTCATGTTTGGAGTAGGTGGTCCATGTCTCTGAGCCATACAGCAGGGTGCTTAGGACGCAAGTTTGGTACACGAGTACCTTTGTTTTGATGGTCAGCTTGCTATTGTTCCACACCCTTTTTGAGAGTTTGCCAAAAGCTGTGGCCGCCTTTCCTATTCTGGCATTTATTTCAGTTGTTATGTCTGTGCTACCACTGATGGTTGAGCCTAGGTAGCAGAATTTTCCCACTTGCTCCAGAGGAGAGCCATTCAGCATGATTGGGTTGGGGTTTCTCAAGCCTTGTGTCAGAACTACAGTTTTTGAGACACTGATCTTTAGCATGAATTTGTCACAGGCTTTGGCAAGGCTATTGATGAGAGCCTGGAGCGTGGTTTCATCGTGGGCCACGATTGCAGCATCATCTGCGAAGAGGAGCTCTTGTAACATAATATGCTCTGTACGAGATTTTGCTTTTAGTCTGGCAACATTAAAAATGGAGCCGTCCACTCTGGTGTTAATAAGTACTCCACCTGACATTGACCAAAGGCATTCTTGAGTAGGGCTGCAAAATATATACCAAATAAGGTAGGAGCAAGAACACATCCCTGCTTCACTCCGCTGTTTACAGCAAATGAATTGGATGTGCAGCCCTCAAAGTTGACACATGCCCTCATGTCAGTGTGGAAGGATGCAATAAGTTTTAGCAATGTTGGTGGACAGCCTATGGATTTAAGGACTGCATACAGGCCAGATCGGCTTACGGTGTCGAAAGCCTTTGTTAGGTCCACAAAGCATGTTATAAGCGGCCTGTTTTGTTCTTTACATTTTTCTTGGATTTGCCGAAGTGCAAATATCATGTCAATAGTTGATCGTTTGCTTCGAAAGCCACATTGTGTTTCTGGTAAGACTTTTTCCGCCAGTTGTTGAAGGCGGCAGAGGATGACGCGAGCAAAAGCCTTTCCAGTAATGCTGAGGAGGGATATGCCTCGATAGTTGTTGCAGTCGCCTTTGTCTCCTTTGTTCTTGTAAAGTGTGACAATTTTGGCGTCTCTCATATCATGTGGTATCACGCCTTCTTTCCAACACTGCAGTAACAGATTATACAGGTGTGGTAATAGTGGGCCTTTTAGGTCTTTTAATACCTCTGCAGGAATGTTGTCACTTCCTGTGGCTTTTCCAGCAGACAGGTGGTCGATTGCATTGGAAAGCTCGACTAAGGAAGGTTCAGCGTCAAGTTCGGCCATTATTGGCAGTTTTTGGAGGTGTTCCTCAAAATCTGGTGGAATATTTTTCTCAGTTGAATACAACAGAGAGTAATGCTCTACCCACCTATTCAGTTGTTCATTTTTATCTGTGATGGGTTCACCATTTACAGACTTAAGTGGGGCGCTTTTGGTGATGATTGGCCCAAGAGCTACTTTCATCTGACTAAAGGCGGTTTTCATATCTCCCTTTTCATTTGCCTCTTGTATGCTGTTACACAAGTCTGTCCAGTATTTGTTGGCGCAACGTCTTACCTCCAGCTGAAGTTTAGCTTTTGCATTTTTCAAACAAGTTTTTGTACTCTGATTGCAATTTTTGTTATACTCATTGAAAGCAGATTTCTTTTGCTCAATGAGAGGTAGGAGAATTTCGCTGTTCTGGGCTACCCAGTCGTTGTTTGAAACTTTATGCTGTCCAAAAGACTTGATGGCACAGTCATGAATTTTTGAACTGAGAGTGTTCCATGTTTCATCTACCGAGTCACATTGGGTGACATTATCCATGCTTTCAGCAAATAACTTTTCAAATGACTTTCTATTTGATTCATCTCTGATTGCTGTTACATTGATCTTAGAGATTGAAGGGGCTTTTGATCTGTATATTTTCTTGGCCGAAATTTTGATTTTGCTGACTACCAGTGCATGGTCGGTGTCACAGTCAGCACTGTGGAGGGAACGAGTTATTTTTATACAGCCCAAACTCTTCCTCCTTGAGAGAATAAGATCTAATTGATGCCAATGGCCAGACCTGGGATGGCGCCATGATGTTCTTTGGCATCTCTTAAGGTCAAAGTACGTGTTTGTAACACATAATGAGTTTACGGAGCATAGCTCCAGAAGGCGCTGCCCGTTTTCGTTGATGTTGCCAATGCCGAAGTGCCCAATGCACTTTGGCCATGCGGAGTGATCTGCTCCCACTCGAGCGTTAAAGTCACCCAGAATTAGCAGGCCTTCGGTGAGAGGGATGTTGTGGAGAGTCCTCTGCAATGCCTCGTAGAAAATGTCTTTGGTTTCGTCAGAGGAGGTAAGTGTTGGGGCATAGACACAGATAATGTTGGTAAAACCAGACCGGGTGTTCAGTCTGAGTGTCATGATGCGTTCTGACACTCCAATTGGAGTTGCGATCGAATTGATAAGGGAGTTTTTTACGGCGAAGCCCACGCCGTGGATTCTCGGCTGTTCGCTGCTAAGGCCCTGCCAGAAGAAGGTGTAGTTTTCTTCTTTGATTGACCCGGAGTCGGGAAGTCGAGTTTCTTGAAGGGCAGCGATGTCGATGTTTAGTAGCTGAAGTTCTCGATCAATAATTTGGGATTTCCTGATGGAGTCAATATTAGTGAGATCTTGCTGTTGCAAGCCTGGGCGCATTGTTCTGACGTTCCAGGTACCAAGTTTTAGTATTTTTCTGTTTTTGCCAGGTGCACACTTTACGTCAGCTTTTTGACTTTTGGTCTAGCTCCAACCACCTTATGAAGCAGGCTGACGTGGCGGAACAACACCCAACTGCCTGGGGGCTGCCCAGGTTACGGCGGGCGGTAGTTGATCAATGCAGCTGAAAAGCCGCTCCCACCGACAGAGGGGACCCCTGGCGCTCATCCGTACGCCAAATGGATTGAGCTTATCACCGGTAACTGCCACCTCCCGTGTTGTGCCCATCCGTAACGGATGGCTGGAGTGTCCTCTCCAAATCGGAAATGGGTGGGCTTATAGAGGAGAGACAGACGCTTGCCAAGCCCGAGCAAACGCCTCCTCGTTTTGCTGCCTTGCCTGGGCTATTTTTAAGAGATGGTGCTTTGCCCAGAGGCACCACCCCTCTCTCTGCCATTCTAGTTAAACCCAAGGGAGAGACCAGGTCAATACATTTGGAACTAGTCCGGCTGCAGGAGATGCTGGAAGCCAGTTTGATGCAGTTCTCCCTGACAACCACCTTCGGGTCTCCACTCCTGATTTTCTGTCTGGGTTTACTCCCATAGCCTTTGCTATCATAGCAACACACAAGGCAGTGTGGTATTTGTATTCAGGGTTACCTTCCCCTAGTCTTCCTCTCTCCCGAGATGACCCACAAGACAGTGGGGGTGACAGTAGCAGGCTGTATTGTGTACTGTCGTACAATAGCAGAAAACTCTGGCCTGACTTAAATATAATTATAGGGTGGACCAAAAGTAAGGTTACAGTTTTAGATATAAATTATAGTGTTAACCGTAACCCTACTTTTGGCCCACCCTGTACATAACAACAGCTTTATCACAAAATAGAAAATCATTCAAGTTATGCTGAGCTTTGCTTAATTAGTCAACACAGTGACGCGATAAGTTGGCCGTTTCGTGATAGGGGCGCGTACGTATACGCACTATCCCTAACCCGTCCTTAGCCTCAATCCTAAATCTTATCGAATCCCTTCATTTGTCCCCTACCCTTTCAACCAAAAACACAGGAGAAAAACAAAAAAGAAAATCTGAATGAATAATTAATCATAATTAATTAAGGTGGTTGTTAAGAGCATGTCGGGGGAAGCTCTCTAGCTCTGAAGTCACAAAAGGTTTTAAAATACGTACCCCTAGTGCAAAAAAAAACAAAAAAACTTACGGAACGTACTTACTTGTGACAACATTTTTTTAGTTCATGTATTATGGCTGTTATAGAATTTATTGAGTTATGATAATTATGTTTATGTAGGGATGTGCAAGGTGTGTGTGCCATGTAATGTGCTCTTAAGCTCTTTGAAAGAGAATTTCTCTCATGGGATAATAAAGTGATTCTTGTCTCATCTTTTAATTTCATTATAGAGACAAGCAAAACTGACTTATTTCACATTAGTCAAAATTTGGCAAAAAGAAAAAGTTGTATGTAGCAAAGCCTCGTGTAAGAAATAATACCCAAAATATACTAAGAAACGCGAACTAAAAGAGAAGACAGAAAATGGCCAATATTTCGGCAACAGTGTTTTTCAAGGAAAAAAACGAAAAAAGGACAAGAAAAAAAATCGAAAATTGAACAGATAAAACACTGGAACAGTAAAAGATTTGAATACACATTAGTCTCCGACGAAAAAAAATATAATCCAAATTTTAGCGTGGGTGTATCTATCCATTGGAATAGCTTTGATTTGAGAGAATATTACTTTTAACTTTTTAAAATTCCTTTGCTGTCAAAGGAGCGATCTTGGAAAAGCCGTCGTCTCTCATCACAGGAAGAGTTCTATGCTCTTCACACCCAGTGCATGTTGATTGCCTTTCGTTAAATACCAGCATGATCCAGCATACCAGAGATCGATTTGCGTCATTTTGGGCGCAGCTTCAGCTATTTAGGGTTGTCTCTGATTGTCTCTTGAGGCAATTCTTAAAGAGTTCACCGCAGGTCCTTTCTATTCGATGTTCTTATCTCATGGTTCGAATTTTTTATTTTTTTTTAGCCGTGATTTAATGTGGTTTACAACCTAGGCTGTACGTATATGTAAAAAAAAGAACCCGTCGTTTTAATGTCTTCATTTTCAAAAATGTCTCCAGTTTAGACAGTGATGGTGTTTACTACAGTGAAAATTAATGTATGTTGAATCTCCGGGTGCACAGCAGTCGTAATTGTTTTGGGGGAATTTAAGGGGCCCCATGCATGCAAATTTCTGAGTAGTTGCGTAGGGGCCAGGCCGCAGCCTATTGCTTTGGCCAGGGGCCTATTTAATGATGTTAAGATTGAGGGCAAACATTATGACAGGGACTATTACGAGTATTGACACACTTTAAGTGGGTTAATAGTCGCGTTTCCATGTTGGAAAGATAATATTGCTTTGATGCCAGTTATCGTTCATGCCCGGGCTTGCTTTTTTGGGAAATATGGGATTATGGTTTTTGTTTTACTTGTTTATAAAATAAAACTTAAAATGAACGACACACTGTTCGACAGAAGTCTTTAGTGACCGCCCTGTCCGAGTGATGCTCGGGGATTGGTGAGACTGATTGGGAGTAGCTGGGGCTGGTTCAACTGTGTAACCATAGATTAATTTGGGGGGAGGGGGCTGGGGGGGGGCAATAAAGGGGGGGGGTGAGGAACTCGGAAAAAAGTCAAGCAGAAAAAAGCAGTAGGGGAGGGTCAGATTGAAGGGTTTATTTGTTTGTTTGTTTGTTAAGGTTTGGGTTAGGGGTTTTACGGCGGGTAGGCAAGATAACAGCCACTTTGCGCCCTTCATGATGTATTTGAGTGTAAGTTCTTTTATTTAATATGTTTCGAAGGGTTGATGATTGTGTAAACATGACAATATCATTACAAAAAGAACGGGTACCTTAAAGTTTAATCAAAGACTGTTATTCTGTGTCGAAATGATTCCCCCCCCCCCTCCTGCCACTTTACACTGACTCTCTTAAATCAGTATGTTGCGGAGACAAGGAACATTGCTTAATGTTTCTTTAACCCTTCCAGTGTCACAGACCTCCATAACGGACGGCCGAGACTGCTATAGCGGTGGAATCAGGGGTAGGTTGGACCTATGATAAAGTTAACTGCGAATGCGCACGAGAGCGTTATAATTTCTTTTCCATGAGTTTTGGGAGTGATTTTCCAGTAATATAATTTACCACTGTACCAGGGCTATGACACCGAAAGGGTTAATACCGCCTGTAAATACCAAAAGCATAGTACACTGCTAATAATAAGATACAGTCAGGAATAATAAGACTTACAGTAATGTTAGGAAATCACGTTTGTCACTGATCTGATGAGACTATAAAAGGCAGCTAAAAAAAAAAGAAAACAACACTAGAATTTTTCTTTCTTATTTCTTACTGTCGCACGTCTGACAAAATAAATGAATAACGTATTCCTTGAGTAGTTTTTCACCCCTGATACTCAAGTTATGCAATTACACGGCTGTTCTATGACAGTGAGTTGTGGCAGTGATTTTTTTTTCCCCTTCACCAAAGAAATACGAATGTCAATCGATGACCACTACGTCAGGAGAATGGGATGCAGGGAGACCTCTGGGGAAATTGGATGTCTTTAACTTTGATACACGGAAATGCACTGGGAAAGAATCTGTCGTATCTGTCGTTTAACTCTGTCGGAACGTCTCACGCAATAAATAATTGTTTCTTCTACTTGTGCATTCAGCAGTATTGATATTATAGTCCAAGTGGAAGAACACATCGGTTTTCATTATAAGAACGTACGTTCCTCCGCCCCCCCCCCTCCCCCAGTTGTTTTTTTTGGCGTTAGGGGTACTGTTTTAAGGCCTTTTGTGACTCCAGAGCTACAGAGCTCCTGCCAAAATGCTAATTGAGAACAGCCTTAATTATGATTAATTATTCTTTCGGATTTACCTTTTCTTTTCCTCCTGTTTTTTGGTTGAAAAGGTGAGGGGTCAGGGTTAGTGATTTGATAAGATTTAGGGTTGAGGATAAGGACGGGGTTAGGGATGGTAAACGTGCGCGCCCCTAGCGCAATGTCACACTGGGGTGCATATGTACGTACCTATAACAACAGCCTTGTTATTATGGTCCAGGTGGAAGAACGCATCTGCGTTAGCCAGTGTATTTATGGTTTGAATGGAAGATTAAATGGATGAGCATACGTGCTTGAGCTAGTGTATTTATGGTTCAAATTGAAGGCGGTTCCGATGGAAGAGAAAGAGAATGAGCATACCTGAACTACTGTATGTATGCTTCAAATTGAAGAAAAATGGAACGAGCATACCTGCTTTTAGCCCCTGTTTTTATGGTTCAAATATAAAGAATGAGCAAACCGGTTTTGACTTAAGGTTTTGATGGTTCAAATGGAAGAGAAAATGGATGAGCATGCGTGCTTTAGATTGTGTTATTTTATGGTTCACGTAGAAGAGAAGATGAATAGGCATACCTGCTTTAACTAGTGTATTTATGGTTCAGAAGGAAGATAAAAATATAATGAGCCTTATTAAACAATGTTTTCAATAATTTATAATTGTGATCAAAGTGGAGAAGAAAACTGACTGAGCATATCTCCAAGTTGGAAGACTGGCACATAAAAACGGAGGCTTCCCTTCTCGTGTACTCTTTTGTTCCACATTATATTAAAATATTTCCTAAATTCTCCCCCCCCCCCCCCACATTAAATACACTTTTGTTATTGTTTGTTCGTTTTTTAAGCACAATTCATCAATTTGCTGACAAAAATGATTGCCCTTTCATGTTCTTTTTGTGATCAAACCCGAAAAATAATGTCAGAAAACAATAATATATTTAAGATCAGATGCGCCAATAATAACCAAGAGAGAAGACACTATAAGATTGATATCCCACTTTGATAAACAGTTTAATTCGCTTTACTCAAACTATAAACAATCAGAACAGTTAAATAACTACAAATTAGACAGGCCAGTAATATTGTGTTAACACGACTTACAATTGATCAGTTTCAGAAAACATGCCATCGATGTCCGATCTGTAGGCCGTCTTGATAAAATAGTGTCAACCACTTTTCTTTGAACCCCTGTTGTGTCATTGGGTGAAAAACCAGACCAGTGGAAGATACCAAGAGCAGTGTTCATGTAAATAACCGTTTGATCATTTTTCTTGTAATATCCTGATTCTGAGCTTGGAAAAAAAATTGTGTTATCTCGTATCAGGATATTTGATCGCTTCTCTCGTGTCAGTTTAATATTATGACTTGGTTTGCTCGAATCTACCACCTTAATAGACACATTTAATCTCCTGGGACACGATGATCTTGGAAGATTGGTATACTGCGTTTGATGGACTCCACAAAGATAATATTGGCTGTTTGTCCCCGTAATCTCATCTCAGACCTGACATGGCTTTAGTTTGATTCGTTTTTGCATTGAGTGTCTGTATGAAAGAGATACAAGCGACAGAAAGAGCAAAGAGAAACAAAAAATGAAGATCTAGTAAAGTATAGATCTATTTCGAACAGTGGTGGTGGGAGCATCAAGAACATGAGAATAACTGAATCACTCTCAAGGAAAAGGAGGCAAACCATAATTTGTAGTCAATTGTTAAAAGAGGGTTTCACTTTCTCTCTGTCTGTCTCTCTCTCTCTCTCTCTCTCTATCCCTCTCTCTCTCTCTATCCCTCTCTCTCTCTCTCTCTCTCTCTCTCCCTGTCTCTCCCTTTGTCTCTCTCTCTCTCTCTCTGTCTCTCTCTCTTTTTCGCTTTCTCTCTCTTTGTGTTTCCCTCTTATCGTTCTCCCTCCTCCCCCCTCCTCTCCCCCAAGAGAACCAAGAGAAATGAAAAGAGAGAGAAAGAGAGTGGTTTGAAGATTTTTTTTTTGGGGGGGGGGGGAGAATCTTCACGGACGTGGCAGATCTTTGATGTTTGAGGAACTAAATAGATGAGTCCATCACAAAAACGAAAGAACGTTGTTACAAGTACGTACGCCCTCCTCCCCCCCCCCCCAGTTTTGTTTTGTTTTGTTTTGCATTAAGGGTACATATTTTAATGCCTTTTGTGACTCCAGAGCTAGAGAGCCCCTCTCGAAATACTCCTAACAACAGCCTTAATTGATTATTCTTTCAGATTTTTTTTTTTGAGTTCCTCTTGTTTTATTTGTTGTTTTTTTTTTGGTTGAAAGGGCAAGGGGCAGGATTAGGGGTTCGATAAGATTTAGGGTTGAGGATACGGGCGGAGTTAGGGATAGGTAAGTATACGTACGAGCCCCACGCGCAAAAGGCTTGGGGTGCCTATGTACTTAACAGCCAAATCGAAACTGTTACTTAGTGTCTGTGGAATCATATCCGAGCTGCGTGTTCCTGGACAGGGAAGTGAAATGGAGATTGTGAAAACAGTAACAACATACCACACAAACAACCATCGTTTTATTAATACTTCTACCTGAAGAACTCCAGCAAATCTCTCACACTGATATTCGGAGATAGACCCAGATTACAGACATTGTGAAATTTATACGACCACACAAATGGAAATGGGCTGGCTATATTGGAAGAATGAAAAACAACAGATGGATAAGCCGTTTGCCCTGAACGGAGGCTTAGAAAAGCAAAGAGAACAAGGGCTCGCCCCGAGAGAGCATGGAGAGATGATATTGTGCAGACAGGTGGACAGTCATAGGTAGGACACGACGAACGGGAAACAGAGAAGAATGGTGGTCTTCGGCGGAGGCCTACGTCATGCAATGGACGGACAACGCCTCAAGAAATCCAGGGTATTTTATTAAAAATAGTGGTACAGAAATAAACGCTAGTGCTGCGGAATGTCATAATTCCAAAGCACAAAGTACATTCCACTTTCGTGTTCTTGTTGTATACTTTTTTTTTTACTGTAATAGATTAACTGTTCACATGTCTTCTTAACTGTTTACACAGCCTTCCTTAGATCAATGTTTCTCAAGGTGGTACGTGGCAGTATTGTGGTGAGGCGTGGGACTTCAGAATGGGGTGTAGGGGTGTTTCATAGAAATCTTAATTTCATAGTGTATTTTAACTTAACTTTGGAGATGGACTGGTTTTTTTGGTGTGTGCATTTTTTTGTTTATGTCGTGTTGGCGATTCCTTGTTTAGTTCGGATTAAATAGATGCAAGACTTCGATGGCTATGTATAAATATAGGCTTTTCTTATAAGTACGTAAGCACCCCAAGCGTTTTGCGCTAGGGGCGCGTACGTATACGTACTATCCCCAACCCCATCATTATTCTCAACCCTAAATTTTATCGAATCCCTGAACTCTGGCCTCTACCCTTTCAACCAAACAAAAAAAATAGGAGGAAAACAAAAAGAAAATCTGAAAGAATAATTAATCATAATTAATTAAGGCTGCTGTCGAGGGACATTTCGGGAGGGGCGCCCTAGCTCTGGAGTCACAAAAGGCTTAAGATACCTACCCCTAGGGCAAAAAACTTGGGGGGGGGGGGCATACGTACTTGTTTTTTTTGTGTTTTTTTTTTAGAAAAGGGGGCGGGGGGTGAAGTGGGGCCTGAGGCAAAAAATGTTTGAGAAACGCTGGATTAGATGAAGACAATGAAAATGGTAAAAAACGGGGAAATGAATAACAGACAATAGGAGAGTTTCTGGGGATTTCTTGTGTCATTTTCTACCGGAGACAATTGGATTTAGCGCCAGGAACATGCACCACAGATTCGCCAGACCCGAGTCCGCTGACGCACGAAAAAATGCAGTTTGTCCTGATATGACTTCCAGTTCAGTTGGGACCTCCCAGGCTGGCCTGAAAACTGGATGGCAGGGAGGAAAGACGTACTCGTGGAATGGGATATGGGGGGATCAAAGTGGATAAGTTATATAATGTACGGATTTGGTATTGTTATATCATTATGAGATTCTGTTTTGTTTTGTTTTTTAATCTTGTTACATACTGAAGCTGCCGCTAGAACATAATATTTATGTGCTTCATCAAGCAAAGTTGAGGTTGGCATTATGTAATCTTTCAGTGTAATTCATCGGTAGTTCCACATACAGTCTGTTACACTGTACTCGCGAAATGTTACCTTGAGCATTTCTGAGAGGGCCTTTGAAAAAATCGACCGTACGCTCTGTTCAAACTGTACTCTCCTTGATCTTCCAATCACGATATATCAGTGTCTTTTCTGTCTTGCTAGTATATCATTATAATAAGTATCGAGGGCTTATCAATCATCATGTGTTATGTCCAGTTTTATTCTTTGCTCTTAATTGCCTGTAGATATCCAAGACACCAGGTTTGTAACTTTATTTCATAACCCAATAAAACTATTCGTGTAATCGTGAGGAAGTTATAGCAAATTATTTGAATTTTCATTGAGGTTACAAATTTGTAACTATCTGTTTGGGTATTTTGAGCATAAAACATTCTGTTTAAAGCAAGAAAGAAAGAAAGAAAGAAAAGGAAACAGACCAAGAACAGAACAGAGGAACCCAAATGGGAGCCATTGTGGGGGGGGGGGGCTAAGAAAGCCACAGATGACAGCAACAACAACAAAGAAACAAGAAAACAAGAAGAAAAAGAACAAGAACGAGAACAAGAGAGGTGTAAAAGAGCAGAGCAGAGCAGAGCAGAGCAGAGCAGAGCAGAGCAGAGATCTTCCTGAAATAAAGACGTTACAGCCTAAAATTCTGGTTGCCAAACCCTCCGTGAATCAAAGTGGTTGGGATTTTTTTTAACTTGCTTTTTTTTAAAACTTGCAGTGTCGTTACTTTTAAATTCTTTGAATATGCTGTATATTTTGTTACCATTTGTTTACCCCATTAACAAAATAATAGTCACGCTTTCTGCAGCGTCCTTTTCTTTTCAAACAGTTCCCAATTTCCAAACACCCGCCAAAATATTGACATTTTTTATTTGTGAGCCGAGATGCCTCGAGATTTCAAATCCCTTTTTTTTTTTTAATTAGTTGTTTTCTCAGCTTAAGACACTGTCATTCTTTCCAAAACGGCACTTTTTTTTTTTTTTTTAACGGTTGATCTGAAAACAGACCAAAATATTGGCATTTTCTACCTCGTGACTTCTTCAAATGCGTTTGTTGTTTTTTTTCCTCAGTCCAACACATTGCATGCACAATGCTACATCTGATCTAAACATTACAAAGTGTTCATCGAAACTGACAGATAAGGTCTGATGCTCCGCAGTGTTGTTTCCTATTGTGCCACCTTAACTGTTGAACTTATTCAGCAGAGTATTCTTTAAATATTGTTACTCTCAGTAATAACCACCTCATGTAAGTGTGTTTGCTACTTACGTAACAAATCTTCACTTTCTTTTTCCTACCAGTCAGCGTTATTCACTTTTTTTTCTTTTTTATAACGATATTATGGGGTGCCGGCATTACCCGAGATAAACCTGTGTTTCTCTCTCTCTCTCTCTCTCTCTCTCTCTCTCTCTCTCTCTCTCTCTCTCTCTCTTTCTCTCTCTCCTCTCTCTCTCTCTCTCTCTCTCTCTCCTCTCTCTCTCTCTCTCTCTCTCTCTCTTCTAGACAATTTCCACAAATAATCTGCAATCTAGAGCTTCACAATACATGCACGGCAGGGCACGACACACCAACTAAATGCTTGTCAAATACAGTCTCCCCGTGTGGTGGGCTAATCAAAGCCACCACAAAATGATTAAAATTTAATTGAATTTTACATTTTCACAGCTTTAAGAAAAATCTTAATAAATACAATGGGTCGATAAGTTGACACTTGATAATATTGATTTTTTTTTTTTTATATATATAAACTCTCCTTTAGCCTGCAGCGTTGGCTGAGCAAGACAATGGCCAAAATTGCACCTCAATGAATCACTCCCGAGACACAGGATACCGTGACGAATCAATTCGTCATATTCAGCCCGTCGTCTTGTGCTCGTATCATCGATGTCAACAATGCAGGAATTCGCACCACGCCCCTTCCTAACAGAATGCAAAAGTGTAGAATCCACCGTATTTATACGCGCGCAATTTGTAGACATATAATGTGGAGAAGGAATGATTCGTCTCGGTATTCTGTGTCTCGGACCACTCCCTCCACTAATTTTGGTTTACCAAAAGAAGATAAATCTCGGTCTATTTTGGTAATGGATACGAGTTATTCTGGGTTTTTAACAAAAACTATCCGTTGACCAAAGCGCAGCCAAATAAAGTAACGGTCCGTGCCGAGAAACTTCCTTAATGATTAACTCTGGCTACGTAGGCAGCGGAGTCTGTTAAAGGCGCTATCCCTGAATATAGCCACAGGCGTCCACAAATGTCCCTGCTAGAGGAAAGCAAAGTCGTTGGGCCACATTAAGAAGTCATCGTCTCAATCGAAGTTAAAAATCAAATCTGAGCGAAAACCAGCAGTGCCGCATTTACTATTAGCTAGATAAGCTGAAGCCGAGGGCCTCAAAATCTATTGGGGCGGGGGGGGGGGGGGGGTCGCCGCCTCAGGCCAAGCTTCATAATATTTTGTGACACGCGTGGCCTTTTTTTATGATGTTGCAATGCACTGCAGTTTCTGATTAATTTGTTTTGTAATTGTCCTAGCTGATGTCCTTTCGAGAAGGAACTGCGAAATGCGGAATTTTAAACACCCATTATCATCATTTGTGTTACTCCAATTAAAACACTTCCATCTTCCTCCAGGTGTGAAGGTGGGGTACTGGGAGGGAGTCTAACAGCTAGAAGAGCCTAAGGCCTTTCTTCATACAAATCTGGCCCTGAAAACCAGAGAGAAAAGCTATCTAAATAATTTATAAAGTTAAAATCAAGACATTTTTTCCTATGAAGTAGAAGGTCTCGTTGTACTTTCAAATAGTTTCTTCCTTTTCCTATGCAATTTCCCAAGCTTCAGGACGTCATTTGGCATACTACTACACGGACTAAATAAGGCGCAAGATGATTTAACCCAGCCTTGATTTTGTTGATGTGAATTAACCCAGCGGTTCTCAACGTGGGGCCACCCCCCTCCCCCGGGACGATTTTAATTTTGTTGGAGGGGAAAACGAAGGAAAGGGCGACAAGGGGGCGAAAACAATGTAGGGAGGGGGTGATAGGGTGCAAAAACATGACTGGAGGAGGATTTGGGCCCAAATACAGGGCAGCCACTGACTTGCTCAACATCACACCTAGATGTGCTTTATGAACAGCAAAGGGTGCATTTGTCAAAGAATGCCTTCTATTTTATTGTAAATAATCCTTGTCATTAATTAGGTTTTGAAAAACTTAACATCATAATTTGTGTATGGCTGCCATCGAAAGCATAATAACTTATTGTATTACAGCATGGGTAGGCAATGCAAGAGAAAGTGACAAGCATAAACTTAACAACACAATCACAAGAAAGTATGCAACATCACAGACACGGCATTTTTCAGTTTTAATCATCTATACTCAAATGCTTGTGTGAAGAAATTCATGTCCATCTTAAATGACAGCCACCATCCCCTGTCTCATCAAATTTCTAGATCACCCAAGAGCAACAGAATAATACACATGAAAACAAACAGGGAAAGATACAGAAGATCGTTCTTGCCTTCAGCAATTCGCCTCAGCAAGTCATCTTACTAGATAGATGTGTGCCACATTTTATTAAGGTTCTTTCCATGTCACTGCATGTATGTCTGTTATTGACTTATTGAATTTGTTTATATATAAGGATACGTAAGACATATGTACCACGTGTGTGCAGTTAAACACTCTGTGAAAAAGAATTTCCCATATGGGATAATAAAGTGATTCTTATCTTATCTTATCTTATCTTGTCCTCCCGTGAAATGTATCCTGTTCGATGTTGGTATGGGATTTTTTTTGAGTGGGAAGAGGAGGTGATGACAGAACAGTTTGAGACAAAGTTTGGTCGCCTGAAAAGGGTTGAGAACCATTGATTTAGCCAATCAATAATATGTCAACAGATTATTTGTGAATGTGATCATAGCCATGAATCGGGGATTAACCTGCGCATGACCTGCCTAAGCCCGGATGTCATACATTCTGCCAAATCAGATAACAGCCATGATAAACACAGATAACTCTAGGATTTCGTAACCAAGGCGTGCAGGTTTAGTTTCTCAGATCATTTTCTCATAATAATTATGTCCCCTTCGTCATCTTCATATTCCTCATGCATGATTTTTTTGTACTTCGTATTTTTGTATTTTGTATAATTCTTGAATCCCATTTGGGAAATTTGCCTTCGTGTCATTGCAGCTCAGTTACAACTGGGGCAGACACGTCGTCGCCACAGTGCAGCGCCGGTTAGCAGTTTTGTTTTGTTTTTGTTTTTGTTTGGGGGGGGGGGGAGGGGGTAGGGAGTGGTGTAAGGATAAGATCTCTTCTATTTCTAAGAAGATAGTTCGAAATGCTGAGTTTCTTGGAAACAGAGAAGTTCGTTTATTCTGACGACTTTGTCGAGCCGCCAGGGAGACCCAGTAAGAAAACGACTGGCAACAGCAATTCAGATAGTAGATGATTTTTTTATGGTCTGAGAAAGAAACAGAGGTAAATAAAAAAAAAAAAGAAGAAGAAGAAAGAGAGATGAAGATACGAATTTGTCGTCTATCTCACAAACCTTCGTGTCAATAGTTTTAGTGGTTTTAAGTTATAGCCACTTGACGATTGTTCCAGGTGAGATATTTAGTCTCACATAGTGATGTATCGATATAATAATAATTCACAAATTCTCATCCTTTGAACGAAAAAGTCTTTTTAATTAGGCTACCTAAGTACCCACATTTTGCATGTACGTCTCAAATGGGGGACACCGAAGTTTGGATTTTTTAAATTGGTTTTGTTTTTGAATTCATAGCAAATATATTGTTTCATCGCGCTGTCAGTACTTCTAATTTTCATTCTCCATCTTTCCGCCATTCTGTTATAGTAAACATATCGAGCGTTCAGTTTGGTGCGTAGTATCCTGGCGCGCATTATTTCTGAAGCAAGATTGTAGATCACTACAGAGAAAGAAAAAGGAGAGAGAGCGCGCGCACAGGTTTATTCCGGGCTGTGGCCGGTACGTCATCTAGTCTTTAATAGTTTTGAAATTATAAGAGGAATTTTTTTTTCCCCACACACTTCTCCTAGACTGTACGTAAGAAAGCTATCTCAACAAAAACTGAAACACTCTAGTGTAAATTGGACAAACTGTTGATACGATAGTATGTGAGATGGGAGAAAATGATCTCCCACCCCCCCCCACCCCCCAAACGGGAATGTAAGTGAATAGGAAGCACAACCTGTGAGGAAATAAATCCCAAACCATAATATTGGTGAAAAATAACCCCCCAAAAAAATGCCAGCAACTACGGGCGCTGATAAATTGATGAAAGAAACGATGATTTTGAAAAATAATAAAAGGGGCGAAGGAATAGACGAACGGCTGGAGGGATGATGATCAAGTAGAAATACAGAATCCTCGAAACTGGACGAAGGAAAATTAGTCTTGGCCATGGAGTTCCCAATTTCCCAATTCTGAAAGCTAGACTGTTTCTCGGTAGCAGTAATATAATAAAGCTGGTCTTGTGATAAACCGAGACATAAAATACGTTTTAGAGAATGGTACAGGGACTAGACAGACAAGATGTTACTGTAATTTGCGAGATCTCACCAAAAAAAAAAAAAATCCCACGCCAGAGTTATTGCTATTGATTCAGTTCCTCACTCTTTTCTCCTCTTTTTCCTTCAGTTATTTCACTTGTTGTGTACTCCTTTACAGATCCATCCTCTCGGGACCTCTGCAGTGGCTTCCTCAATGTTAGTTATAAAACTCAAAACGTTTTTGGGGGGAAGAAGGGGGGAGGGGACATATTTAGTCGTTGACCTTAATACGTTCTCCGTCTTCATTTTAAGCCTTTTTGTCCAAGGACGAGGATGAGTTCAGAGCCAGGCCAGTTTTAGATATGACGTGAAAAGCCGCTTATTCTTAGAACGGGGACTTTAGTCTAATATACAAAGCCGAATTGAGAAAATAATTAATTGTGTTCACTGTTCAACAATGGCTTATAGGCCCATTGTGAATGACGCCAGAGAGTGTCTTTGTTTTGTTCTTCCGACACCTAAGATAACCGATGGATGAGCTGATGAGTGCAAGTTCGAGATAATAACTTAGTGGTTAAATTGCTGCTGGTTGCCTTATAGTTGATTATTATGGCAGGGGTGGAAAGGATGAATCCAAACTGGTCAGATTCCCTACCATCTGTGTAAACAAGGGAAAGGAAGTGAAAGAATTGGCCGAACGTCTCCCATGTGCATATACACACGTGTCATTGTTTACTGTAGTGAACTAGTTTTAGCTCGCCGCCGATTGGTTCGCGACGCCTGAAGTGCTCGCAGTGCAAATCAGCTAACGAATCAAAATCAATACCACATCGACATGGTGATGCATTGGTCCTTACCTCAAAGATGGCGGATATGCGTAATGGACCTGTAATGTACAATACCACTTGCCCCTAACAACAGCCTTTTGGGAAAGTTTGACCATCCCTGGGAAAGGCTATCTCAGACTGAACGCTGTGCTCAATGCTAACACTAACCCTAGGTTTAAGCTCTCCCTCTGAATATAAAATTGACGAAATATATTGAAAAACCACAGGAAAAATTAATGTGGGGTCGCAGCAAGGCTGAAAGCAAAGTCAAAAATTGACACCAAAAAAAAAGAAATAGCTGTATGTAGCAAAGCATCGAGTAAGATGGGGGGGGGGGGTCCTCTCCTGACTCTGCCGGGGTAATAAATCAGGTGTCTTACGCAGGCCCTTTGCTCTCTTTACTGGCTATTATTCACACACACCCACACCCCCCCCCCTTTGCTATTTTGTTATTTTTTGTTGTTGTTGTTGCTATTGTTTCTTTGTCCTGCATCTCAGACTTTCTGTTCTGGCAAACCATGGGTTATTTTTGGGGAAAGACAAAGATAATTTAAGGCATAATGAGGAGGTTTGTTGTTTTGTGTGTATTATTATTTTTATTTTTTTTTGGAACTCAATCCTCTTACGGCTTCGTACGCAATTGTTTAACAATTTAGAAGAAAAAAAAAATCTAAATGCCGTCATCCACCTTTCAAATATTTGAAACAGTTCCGGGTGCATCTGACGGCCGAGAAATAATCCTCTTTTCTGCTCACATCCTTTATGTAGGGCACAGCCTTCCTTCAACTTTAATCCTCGCTGGTCTTCATAGGCAAAAATTTGCTGAGGGATAAAGGAAGGGGAGAGAGATGCTTGGGAAGGCCAAATCTCACAGTGAAGAATGGATTTGTTGTGCATCTATTTTCGGTGCCCACGTCTGGCCTGGATAGAGAATCTTTCTTTCAACAAATGATTACCGCTGTGTGCCATTTCCGTCACGATGTCTACCTTGCGTACGTCAGTGACACTGAATGGGAGGGGGGGGGGGGTATCTCTGACAAATTAAGCCCTGGCTTTGTTGATATGTTAAAAACATGGTAATAATCTTACAACAGTTTTACTATTCTCAAAAGAGCGTGCATCATTTCACTGAGACACAGATTCAACGAAAGCTCGTTATGACACTGGAACATGGATTCTCCAACCGGAGGCACTTGGTTCCCAGAGGAATTTCAAATCTAAAAATAGGTGGAGGAGGGGGGGTGATTTTTGGCCAGGGGAATAATTTCATTTTCACTCACTGCTAGATGGTTAATAGAGCGCTTCTGGCCTTATTGCCAACATAGTATCGTATTTAGCATGAAATCAAATAAATGTTCTGTTTAAACTTTGAAATAAAGGATTCTTTTTCTTTTCCATTTGATTGCAAGTTATATAGAGATTTAGTTTCATAAAGTGTTTCAATAATTACCCCTGTAAAAGTATAATGGTGAAAAAAGTATTCGGTGACAATCCAAAATGGGGGAAGAATTGAGGGAATCTGGGATGGCAAGGGGACGACTGTGGCATGGGACTCTGAAAACAACTGCGCTGTAAGCAACATGTGGGTGGATCTGACAAAACCGGGCTAAAGGTGAAATTTTGATACTTCTTTAAAAAATCAAAATAAAATATTCCTGCGATGATCTCAGGCAAAATGGTTCAACCGAAAGCAAGAAAATGGCTAATCTTTCATATAATAAGTAAACCCGACTTTCCTTAGAAAATTGTCCCTCTTTGGAAGGAAAAAGGTGGAAAGAGGGAAAGACCCCCAAAAAAGTGGTCTCGGGAATGTGGTCTTTCACCTTAAGCCTGATTTCGCCAGTTGCACTCATAATTATATTTTGACATTACCTCACTCCATTCTATGTTTTTCTTTTAAGAAGGAAAAAAAATGTAAATTCCATGCCGAACTCGCCTCTTGCTGTAGTTTTTGATCACATTGAAAATTAGTGAAGGATATCACACTAAGCCCGGAACGTCACAGTCAGCTGCTGTCAGACACGAAGCGCACAATATAATTTCCTATATTTTCTTTATTAATCCCGGAAAAACCCCATCATACTAAGCCCGGCCAGACACAGTGGGCATCTGCCATTATTTCTTGGGTGTAGATACATTTTGCTGGCAGCAACTAGCTGTGGCGTTCCTGGCTCAGTCTGACACCCGACTGAAGCAACGCAATGCTAAAGTCGCTCTTTTTGTGAAAAGGATGACCCTGGCGTCTTTTCCTCTCAACCTTTCTTTGAGTACCAGTCTTGAAGATCGGAGACAGAAGTACGTGCCCTATCAGCATTTCACGTTCTTGAGAACACTCGTCAGCTAAGAAAATAGCAGAGGAGAGTTTTTTAGTTTTTTGTTGTTTTTTTCCCCTGAGGGCTTGGGGAGAAGGAAGGGCGGAGGTCATATTTATTTTACATATCAGTGAACTTTTCTGCAGATTGAGTGCATTTTCCTATGAAAAGAGAGGAGGTTTATCTTAGATAAATGTATCACGGGTTAAATAAGGGTTAACTGTGGCAGGCAAAAGCATAGGTGAGGAATATTTGTCCTGGGATGATGTACTGCTTCATAATTGTGAACGGCATCTCCGTTCTTATCCCAGAAATGAAGCGTGCCTCTGTGTATGTGTGCTAAATGTCCTGGAGAGATTTAGACTTTTCAGTGTACAGAAATAGAAAGTCTCAATGTGGTACAGAAGTTTTGATCGTGTCACAGTGCCGGATTCAGACTTGAGGAGGCTTAACAGATTCACTTCCAGATCTTCTTTTTTTTTTTCTTAACAGAACAACAGTCCTTGTATCTCCCTCTCCGTGAAAGTCCGTGATCAGTAACACGCTTGTGTGGGAGCATTAAATATAGAGAGAAAAGTGCCATATTATTGGAAATTTTACAAAGAACGAACATTTCTCAGTCTGATTTTCATTTGCTGTCTGAATTAAGTGTTTTCCGGGTGAACCGCTCAGAATGGCTTATGGAAATGAATCAGTTAAGAGGCCACTTGTTATAAAGTTTATACCACAAAGCCTCGGGAAGGTGTGTACCAAAATGCGACCTTGGGTAGCCACAAAAAATGAAAACATATTGTGCTTTTTAATTTTTCAACAGCATACTTCTGAGCCTTAGTGTACTTAGACTATTACTTAAATATAAAGGAGTAAATTTTTAAAAGAAAAAAATCCCGATGAGGTCCCTATGGATTGTGAGGCCCCAAGCCGTAAGCCATTCAGCTTACATGCCAAAGTCCGACACAGGGCAGTGAGTAGAACTGATTTGCTGTGCGCTGTGCTTCATTGTTATAATTCAACTTTGCATGGACTATGATTGTGTTGTTGTTCGTCAGTCAGACTCGACTAAGACATCTAGTCATCAACCACTAGCAGGGGTGGTGGTTGGAGTGCGCAGGTGGCTAAAGAGTCCAATCTGTACACGGAAGGACCTCTGGCAGTGAGGGCAGGGAATGGTAACTGCTGCATGAGGGTCATCGGCCCTGGATTTCCTCGCTTGCCGTTGCTGTTCCTGAGCAGCAGTCCTGTTGTCCTCGTACAGCACAGTACTCTTGCGGGTGGAGGAGTATCAGTTGGCTCTCTCTCTTGGGCAGCCCGCCCACCCCCGCTCCCCCAGGACGAAGTTAGACCCACTAGCAAGTATTGATAGAGAATAGGGCTGTGTAATGACTGAACTTTGACAAGAGGACCATTAAGATGCATAACGAAGCTGTGGATTCCTACATTTGGACTTGAAAAATTAATATGTCTTTAAATACTTAATCTTGACATCTATATAAAAAAAAAGCAAGGAATAAAAATTCACTGCTGCGAGGAAGATGTGCCCAGACCTGAAAAAATTACACGTGAAAGATAGTTCTATTTGCTACTATGTCTATTCCTTTGACATGAAAGCGAAGTATCGTAATTTTGTAATAAATGAAAACAGGCCTAAAAATATCAAATAATGCTTTCTCCTCAACAATGATGGCCTCCCTCCTGCCTTTGTTTTGTTTCGACTTTAGTACCGTGCATGTCATAAAAGGTAACCATATCAAGCTTGGTGCGCAGTGTCCTGGCGCGCATGAGTTCTGAAGCAGGACTGCAGATTACTACTTTTATTGTAAGAGAGAGAGCGAGAGAGAGAGTACGTCATCGAATAATGCCTGCTCCTCAACAATGGTTGCTTCCCTCCTGCCTTTGTTTTGTTTCGACTTTAAACTTCTGGTTGCCTTTCAAAGTTTGAAGGCATGAGTTTCTGTGCCGTCTGCCTTATGCACGCAACGGGCCATGCTGATGTTACTGTGCCAGTTGTGAATTGTTTTCCTCCTAGATCTACATATTAATCTGTGTGCTGACTGCGCGTGTTGTTTGCAACCCGTTCTTTGAACGGGCCCTTACACTAGTCTATATAAAAAAAAAAGGAAGGAAAAAAATTTCACTGCTGCGAGGAAGAAATGCCAAGACATGAATAAAATTACATGTGAAAGATAGTTCTTTTTGCTACTATGTCTATTCCTTTGACATGAACGCGAAGTATCGTAATTTTGTAATAAATGAAAATAGGCCTAAAAACATCAAATAATGCTTTCTCCTCAACAATGATGGCCTCCCTCCTGCCTTTGTTTTGTTTCGACTTTAGTACCGTGCATGTCATAAAAAATAACCATATAAAGCTTGGTGCGCAGTCTCCTGGCGTGCATGAGTTCTGAAGTAGGACTGCAGAGATTACTACTTTTATTGTGAGAGAGGGAGAGAGTACGTCATCGAATAATGCTTTCTCCTCAACGATGGTTGCCTCCCTCCTGCCTTTGTTTTGTTTCGACTGTAAACTTCCGGTTGCGTTTCAAATTTTGAAAGCATGAGTTTCTGTGCCGTCTGCTTTATGCACGGTACGGGCCATGCAGGTGTTGCTGTGCCAGTTGTGAGTTGTTTTCTTCCTAGATCTACATAATCTGTGTGCTGATTGTGCGTGTTGTTTGCAACCCGTTCTTTGAACGGGCCCTTACACTAGTCTATATAAAAAAACAGCAAGGAAAGAAAATTCACTGCTGCGAGGAAGAAATGCCCTGATCTGAAAAAATTACATGTGAAAGATAGGTCTTTTTGCTACTATGTCTATTCCTTTGACATAAAAGCGAAATATCGTAACTTTGTAATAAATGAAAATAGGCCTAAAAATATCGAATAATGCCTTCTCCTCAACAATGATGGCCTCCCTCCTGCCTTTGTTTTGTTTCGTCTTTAGTACATGTACTGTGCATGTCATAAAAAGTAACCATATCAAGCTTGGTGCGCAGTGTCCTGGCGCGCATGAGTTCTGAAGCAGGACTGCAGATTAATACTTTTATTGTAAGAGAGAGGAGAGAGAGAGAGAGAGAGAGAGAGAGAGAGAGTGCGTCATCGAATAATGCTTTCTCCTCAACAATGGTTGCCTCCCTCCTGCCTTTGTTTTGTTTCGACTTTAAACTTCGGGTTGCGTTTCAAAGTTTAAAGGCATGAGTTTCTGTGCCGTTTGCCTTATGCACGGTACGGGCCATGCGGGTGTTACTGTGCCAGTTGTAAGTTGTTTTCTTCCTAGATCTACATAATCTGTGTGCTGATTGTGCGTGTTGTTTGCAACCCGTTCTTTGAATGGGTCCTTACACGAGTCATTTTAAAAATTTTGAATTTTAAGAGGTCTCTTGGGAGTGTGAGGTCATTAAGGAATATTATATCTTGTTTAGCATTATGCCTGAATCTGGCCCGGACTTTGTGCGCGTCTTATACAAAATGCTAGTTTGTATGCGTAACGTAAGAATTATTATGAGAGAGCAAAACGAAAGAGAACTTTGTTGTATTTAACTGGTGGGGACGATGAGCGGAAAAAAAACCAAAATTTCGTCTCGTGAAAAAATTATTTCATTTCATATAAAGCAGACAGACAATGGGAGTGGGGGAAAGTAAATGGCTGATCAAGATCATTATGGGGAGCCAGACCATGACAACGTCCTTTATGAAACGCACCGTGTTTGCTCGTATTTAATGCCAGAATTATTTTTTTTTTAATCAGTGGTTTTATCTTTCTGGTGGAATTCATTCCAACAAAAGCTACTGCGGATCAACTTAATCCGGATTTTTTTCTCTGTCTGACAGTATTAACTAAAACAGTATTATTATTATAAGCCTTCGGAATAAAAATGAGTTCTCTAAAACAGAGAAAGCTAGACAAAAAGATGTATTAATTTCTATTTTCAAATGCAGACAGCGGCAAAAGTCACTGAAAAGAAAAGGCAATACGGAAGGAGAAGAATGGCGCAAACAAAGAAAGATAAACATGATTCAAATACAAAGAATTTATAAAATATAAGGTGGATAAAACGGACAAAGAACTTAAGAGCAGAACCTGTATAGAGCTGCCATTTCAAACGGATAACAGCCAAGTTAACAGAGACTTCTACAATCGATAGCAATACATGTTCCTGTTTATCTTCTGTTTTTTTGTTGTTTTGTTTCCTCTGTTCTCTCATCCCGCTGAACAAAGCCACATATCACATGGTGTCGGGCTTAGAAATATGTGTGGCATCTGGATTTCATGAATTTCCTCAACACGTTTGACGTCAAATGCACAAAGCCTTTAGTGTCTGGGCATGCGAAACAAGAATTATTTTGAATATTCGAATAGCGACTTGCGTTGAACGTCAGTTCGAATAGATTTGAAATTAGCTAGGATATTCAGGCCTGATTTTTCTTTTCATGAGCAATCGCCGGGAAGACAGTTGCGAAATTCTTCTGAGAACGAGCCAAGTTACGGAGAAGGTCATCGAGAAGCGTGAATTATTGATGGGAGGAAGAAGAACCACTATGATTTCATTTGTCTCGAGTGAAGAATTAGTATTTTTAATGGTGTCTTTGGATGGAGTTAAGTCAAAATGTGGCCTAAAAGAAAAAAGGCGTATGTAGCTTTAAGCCCTATGGCGGCCCTTCAGATTTTCTCTCTGTGTGGGTTTTTTTTGGGTTTTTTTAATACTTTGGATGGAGTTGACGAAAATTAATATTATAAAAACCACAGAAAAACTGTGGGGTCGCAGCAACAGATTACGTTGATCAGTAACACGTATCGTTTGGATATTATTTCTTACGCGAGGCTTTGCTACATACAACTCTTTCTTTTTGCCAAATTTTGACTTTGGATGGAGTTATATTTCTTGTATGGAAATGCTCAGGTATTCGAAACAATGTCGATCCCCAGCCAATAACGCTATGTCAATCTGAGGTAGATTTCCGTAGATTTGGTAGGATTACCATCAGGGCGGAGCTCCCTACATAAAAACCAACGTCGGTAGGATGTCGTAACCAGCGGATCTACGCAGGAACGATGCCATTGCTATGTGTGAACTTGACGTCACTGTTACTCATGGGATTTCCGTGGACTTGCTGGCAGGGTCGGATTTAGATGTAGAGAGGCCCTAGGCTATCTTAGCTGTCAGGCCCCTCCCAGTCCCCCTCCTTCACACCTATTTTGATTGAATGTGTAGACTTCATGCGTATCCGAACAAGACACTATGCCTGCGGATCCATGAAATAATTATTTTCTGACGTGGATGCGCAACGCATCCTGTCCTTTCTGAGAGAAGCTAAGATCTACAACTTGATTTAATAATACTCGTTTACAAAATTTTTTCCAGATCTGTACAAAACAACTTTTTTAGAATTTTAACAACTTGTTAAAATTGTATGAATGTATTCAGTTCTATGTTAAACTTGACAGCTCTGAATACGAAATATAAGTAAAGAAAGTGTACCCAAATATACCGTGAAGGGCGCAAAGTGGCCGTTATTGTGCCGACGCGCCGTAAAACCCAAATTCAAACTAAAAATTACGCCTAGAGGAAGATGGAAGTGTTTTAAATAATTTGATTAATGTCAACGATGATGATTGGTGTTTAAAATTCCGCACTTCGCAATTCCCTGTCGAAAGGACATGAAAATAAAATATTATGTTTCAATACTGTGATGACCCAATAGATGTTTAAAATACTAGTTTTGCCATGACTTTTCCTATAACCGAACTTTGGACTTTGTGGACCTTGTGTAAATGACTTTACACACAGGTCCCAAAATGCTGGGTAAACGCAAGTTTCACTTTTTCTATTTTCTACAACGTGTTGTCACCCTTCACATTATCATCAGAACACTTAATGACTAAAGGCATCAATGGTTGCGCTGTATCTTTCTAAAACAGCTACGGTGGCTTATGGAAGATTTTTTTTTTTTCGGAAACTACAAAGAACTGTAACATTATATTTAAGAAAAGACTGTGCTGTATGTAGATTAGCCTTAAGCGGCGAGGTCCCCTAGAGTTTGAGGCCCTTGGCTTCAGCCTATCTAGCCTAATGGCGAATCCGGCACTGTCTGCTGGCAGGGGAATCTTTTCGAGTAACTAATAAAAAGCATTGGGTATTCGTTCGATTACCACAATCTGCTATTCGACCTAACACTAGCTTCAATTATGGCGTTTTGGAAATGATACGAGTGGTGCAGAAACCTGAAGCTGAACAAAGCGTTTTTCCTCAAGCTCATCCTCGTTGGGGCTCACAGGAGTTGTGGGGTCAAGGTATCGAAAGGGTGGGGGATAGCGTGTGTGGTGGTGGTGGGGGGCGGGGGGAGATGTAAGTAAAGAAGTTAAAAGAGAGAGTAGAGAGAGAGAGAGAGAGAGAGACTGGCGGGCAGCAGTTAGATAGGCAAATAGGCAGACAGACAGACATAGATAGACGGATGGACTTCTGACTGGCCGACTGACCGATTGATTAACTGGCTGATTGATTGATTGATTGATTGATTGATTGATTGATTGATTGATTGATTGATTGGTTGTCTCTGAAGTATATAACATCATACTGACTTCATGTTCACATTATTATCTCAGAAACAAACAAAGCTGACAAGCCATATACTTGGCCAAATAAACAAACTAGATTGTCCATCTTCACTTGTTGTTTGAGCTCTGTTTGTATGTACATAAATCACTCTTCAAAACATATCGAGAGCCAGGGTAGTGATATACATATCAGAGTAAGTATACATAAACAAGTATCACAAAGACGAGAAAGTACTTCAGTATTTTCCAGCCAGCTCTGGAATGATATAAAGGGAAACAAAGCTTTTAACCCCTCCCGACTCCCTATCCCCTTTTTCTTTCATAGATATATTTAACACACATTATTATTATTATTATTATTAACCCTTTAGTGCCCAGACAGAAAATTGCTTTATCCAATACTTCGGGAATATCCAGAACTGCTTTGAAACAATCAGGTAACATGATAGAAATACGTTTTGAAAAAGAAGAAGATAAATATTTATCACATTTTTTTTAAAAATTATGCATTGATAAGAAAATATGAAACAACAACAAAATTAAAAACCTGGCATTCTGCACCAAGTGAGGGTTGTCAAATATGAAACTGTGGGCACCACAGGGTTAAGGTTTTGTTGTTATCATTATTATTATCATTATGATTGTTATTGTTGTTAATATTATTATATTATTACTGTTATTACTTTTATCATTAGTATTGTTATTGTTATCACTAGTTGAGGTAACCGGCCCTGCCAGGGATAATTCTGTGTATTAGTTTCAGATTTGGTGTTTATAGGGAATATGTGATGTTTTATTGGTTTTTTAGATAAGTATTACTGCACCGCGTTTGCACATGAATGCCCTACGCATGGCAATAATCTGCGCATGGGGCAGCCATGGGCTCATGCATTCATTCGAAAGAGGGAATGGGGTTTTCGTGGGGGGGGGGGGGGGTTTGGAGGTACAGAATAATCTCAAAAATACTTTTCCGCCATTTTGAGTCCCCAAATCCAAACAAGAACGATGTTTTTATAAGTACGTAAGCACCCCAAGCGTTTCGCGCTAGGTGCGTGCACGGATACGTACCTATCCCTAATCCCTCCTTATCCTCAACCCCAAATCTTATCGAATCCCTAACCCTGCCCCTTACGGTTTCAACCAAAAAAGCAGGAAAAAAATAAAGAAAACCTGAAAGAATAGTTAATTAAGGCTGTTGATAGGAGTATTTCGGGAGGAGCTATCTAGCTCTGGAGTCACAGGGGGCTTTAATATACGTACCCTTAGCGCCAAAATACTTGGGGGACGTACGTACTTGCAACAACATTCATAGTTACATGTACCAAAGACTACAGAAACAAATCTAAGAGAACTGAGAGACACAAAAACACACACAATGCAATGAGATCCTGACAAGAAACACGATAAAAAAGCATTATGCCAATGTCACCTATAGCCCGTGGCTCTAGACGTCAGAATCTGCGTGGAAAACTAAAATGTTCGGAGCACTTCTCTCGCATTGAGATGGCCTGATTTATGAGCGCCACTTTTAGTCTGGCTGTTAGTCTTTAGGCGGGGAAGTCTGTCTAAATCACCCCCGTCTGGTGCCTTTAATCAGTTTTATTACGGTCGTGAGAAGGTCTGTGCTTTCAAGCTATGCGCGAGCATTGGTCATTTTGAATGCGCAGTCTACGCGCTCAGACATTCTGATGTGAATGTCTGCCTTTCGTGCGCTTTGATGAACCTGAGAAATTAAATCAAAGATATTTTTCATTCATTAATGGGGGCACCGCGGTCAGCTTAACTTTTTCTTATCTACACTAAACACTAACAGACTTCCAGTGCTGAAAGTAGATTGTAAGAATGGGCTGATCTGACTGTTGTCTATAGATTTCAGTTTGAAATCGTGGCAAAGATATCAGTAACATCAGTATTTTTATCTGGCATTTATACAAAATAAGATATTTTGTCGAAATTTTACCGGAAATGCTAACATTGTTCTTTGAGACTTCGTATGGGAGAGCCACGCTGTGCAAAGCTGGTAATAGGCCCACCCAGGCCAGGTGAGAAATGAAAGCTCCCACTTCAAAAAGCTCATTAAGTATTTTTGAAATTAGTACTAAGTACGTTTATTTATCTGTATTTTTACCTGCATTAATATTTCATGAATCTTTATGTTGAAAATATAAATATTTTGTGCTGAAAGCTTTCTCTTGACTCCCCCTTCCCCCGCCTTTTGCCTCTGCCGGGGGGAGTGCCCCCCCCCCCCCAATCATATCGTTAGCCAATGCCAACTGGCCCCCTACTACCCGTTTTAGCCTGGGGGAAACCATACAATTCTCACGAGCATTTGAATTCCCCAGCTCAAAAAAAAAAGGGGGGGGGGCTGGTATGCAAAATAAAATTTGCAACCACAAATGTCAACACTGTGGTAAATACAGCTTCAATAATGACCTAATAGAACATGGGTGTCTTCTTGCAATGGCAGGAAGACTTTCTTTTGAGATTAAATTAACGAAAGAAAACGTTGAAAGCATGGCTTTTTTTTTTTTTTTAAAATAGTCGGAGATACAGACGGGAAATCGTTAAAAGCCAACACTATGTTTTTAGATATCTACTCGTGCGCGAATTTATGGTCAGTATGACCCCTAAGCACGTTTTTACTAACGCTAAGACGTTTGCATCAAGGGCTGGCTCCCCTCGTTAGCGGTTTCGAGTCCTCTGTAAGGCTGAGAGAGCACTGAGTCAGGTCTGCTTGGCCTTGGTTTTGTGGCTTTTGGAGTTAAAAGGGATCTGGCATACTACTGAGACTGAATCGAACCGGTCTCACTAGATGATTGAAAGGAAGTTCATGCATCATGATTGTCTTTTGCAAGCGAGTCTGAGTTTGGAGAAAGCACGTCGACACGACAACGGTTACATTGTGCTAGGAAGGAGTAGGACGATAGACGGAATATAAGAGAACGATTGGACAGAAGCAGACCCTATCATAAGCGCCCGCGAACCACCCGCTTTTGTACGAGAAGTGCAGCTTTTCTACATTTAAAGTCACATCATTCAGTTCTTGTGGCTCTCTGTAATGCCCCGGTGTGACGCTTGTCTTTCTTGCATACTGGAAACCTGAGAATGAATTACCCTATTCACGTTTGATGCGTATCAAGCAATTATGAAGTAATTGCCCATTTACATTCAACCTCAAACCAAAAAAAAAAAAATGAGGAAAATATTCAAAAAGATTAAGTAAGTAATGCTCTACACAGATAAGCCGATTTCTTTTGACCACTACTCCTAGGAAAGGACCCCCCTGAATGTAAAGCGTGTGGCTGCTAGCTAACTGTCAGCCATATTTTTAACAGAATATGTGGATTTCGCGCACATCCGAAGAAGGCATTGTCCTTGCGGATCCATGAAAGAATTCTTTTCGGAGGTAGACTGGCAGAGCATCTTGTCGTTTCTGAAGGAGGCCGAAATTTACAAATTGATTTAGAGATCTAATATATTTTCATCATCTTTACATTCATACAGACACAACTTTACAGTACAGGCCTTTTCCCGTTAGATTTTGTAATTTCATCTTATTTGAGCTTATTTATAGGAATCTGAGGGCTAAAAGCTAGCCCAAAGTAGGGTGACGAACAAAAAAAAAAACGTGAATGGCGCAAAGTGGCCGTTATATTGCCGAAGCGCCGTTAAAGCTAAACCAAGGAGCTTACACTATAATACTGGAGTGCCGACTGATACCGTCCCCTTAACAAAACACCTTGCGTCTCGCGTGTCAACACTGGGCGGCTGCGCGCCATGGCCATGAGGGCAAGATCAGGCGTTGCTACATTCGGCGCCCTCACCGAGTATAGTCAGATCATAGTAAATCTTTTCTTGTAAACAAACGGGTTCATGACTTTATATTATTATTTTAAAATTATTGTTAATGGATAATTTTGAAATAAACAAAGATACAATTACATAACTAAATTTGCAGTTCGATGACAGAGAGGGAGAGAGAGAGAGAGAGTGAGAGAGGTTTGTTTCTTTTAAACTTTACTTACAGGTCTACTGATGAAGAAAGATTACTGTCTTTGTGAGTTTGTGGCGCTGTATATTCACATCTTCGTGAATATATCTATCATAGATCAGTCTCTTGTGGTGGTGATACATCATAGTGCAGAAAAGCTCGCACGCTTCTTTGATTATGGTGGAAGTGGCTGTCTTCTGTCTCAATGTGCTGTGCATTCTTGTCATGCTCCCATATTTCTGGCAGGACATGAGAACCAATACTGCCTAAGACATGCCTGGTGACATTCTGAGTAAGATATGGTGTCACTGCTTGGACTGGACCTTTAGGACCTGTGAGGTTTGGGCGGAGCACTTTGTCACACTCATTGATGATTTTAAACATATCATCAGAAAAATGCAAGCCGCCGCAGTTTTTGTGGTGTGTGAATAACGCCTGGGGGCTGCGATTTTCAATGTCCCTTGAAGAAGACAAAGCAACTTTGCATTTTACACACTTGATCCGCTCTGAAAGAGTTTTTGTCACAAGACCGCTAATGCATGCTGATGATATTCACTAGTTGAAATGAGGACCTGGACGAAAGTGTTCAAGCCGGATCAGTATGGGCATAATGCTCTGATTCTTGTTCTAGTAACCTGTTCTCCGTTTCATCAATTGTGATGCAGTTTGCGTTCTTTGAGGGAAGCACACCATTTTTTAGAAGGAGAGTTCTCAGGGCCCATTTGAATTGAACTGGTGTTGGGTTGTTGTTCCAACCATGATGACGGCGAATTCTACTAAAAAAGGTCTCAAGATGATCTTGTGATAATCTGTATGTTAGAACATGACGGTAGTGATATATTTCAAGCAGTAATTTGGCGACGTCAAGAGTAGACTTCAGGGTGCAGAGAAATCCTATAAAACCAGTCTTCCTTCTTTCCTTTATAAAGTGGTTTGCCGTGTTCATCCCTCAGTGCTGTGATATATGCAAAGGCCTCCTCCACGCTTTGCTCTTTCATTCTCAAATTGTTGTGCCTAATAGGACTTTTGAACCCTTTAGCAAATGGGTTTGACGAGTTACAGAGGTCAAAAATATAATCAAACATTTTTATAAAAGAAGTAGTGGCCTCACTGCCGTGAAACTGTGCAAACTTCAAGTCTTCTCGTAAAAAGTCAATAGCACTAGCCACTGAAGCTGATAAAGTCTGGCAGGCTAACTTCACATTCATTAATTTGTTTTTTTTTTCATAATAAACAATGTTTTCCCCTTAATTTATTGGCCAAAACCAGATTTTCTTTTTGCTGGAGGGTATTCGGTTCCAAAAGATACTGCCAGGATATATATAGTTTGACCATTGAAGTGGACTTTTTTTAAATCACCAAGACAATTCCGAACATTTTTTATTACACATTTCACATGTGTACACCATCTTTTTTTTGCTTTAACTTTGGTAAAGCATGGAATAACAATGACTAGACAGGACCAAGATGTACACCAAGAACAGAATACAATAGACCTATTATCGTGAGATAATGACAGTGTGTATTTCGTTTAGTCTTGAAATAATGAATACGTCGTAACATAAATAACAACGGCCTATTGTGTCGGGCAAGCGCGCGATGGGGGCTATCGCGCTAACTAACTAGGCTTCTTGCCCTCATGGGCATGGTACCTGCATGCTCCACATTCGGCACGCGTGATATCATCAGTCCGCTCTCCAGTATTATAGTGTAAGTTCCTTGAGCTAAACTCAAACTCTAACTTTTGACTACTGGAAAACCCACCTATATTTAGAACCTTGTCCTACAAATATTTTTGGATATTACTTTAACAATTCGCGTTTTATTTCTTGGTACTATTTCGTTTAATACAACTTCGGCTTTTTCTTATCATCTCAAAACGTGTCGTGAACATATTATTATTTTGACCCGTATAATCATGTCATACGATCATCATGATCTTCCAATACCCCCTCTCTCTCTATTTAAAATCTGCCAGTGAGTGCCAATCCCAGTAATTTCCCAGACAGGTCGTTATTTTAGCGAGACTGATTGTATCTGACACAGTTGCCCAGTCTCATTGCTTGTTGTCTTTCACATCAAGCCCACTGTGGGATACTATTGCACAACATAGTACTCTTGGGTGCCTGGGGGGGAAACGTGGAATGTAGACGATTTACGGGTTGATATTACCTCTGAGAATGTCGGTGACTCAGAAATTTTACGCTATTTGTAATAGCACGGTAGTTGCGTCGACCAAGCAGCCAACACGCCGGGGACAAGAGACGTCTCTAGTAAAACAAATTATCATGATTATACAAGTGTAAACGTGTCATCAGTTCTTACCCCGAGTTGTTAGAAATCGGGAGCGTCGTCGCTTGTACAAATGGATATGTTGTAAGATCTAATGGAGATTCTCGGAGCCTCCCCCCAGTGGTGACATGTCGAGTGGCTACAATGGCATCAAAATGTGGGATACTTTTGAATGAGGAAATCAGCATTACCGGCGCTTTTGACAACATCTTATCCCAGTCTTGTTTTATTCTATCTTCACTTACTTGTAGACAACCCGCGACTTCACGGGCCAAATACAAAAATTGAATTTCTGTTAACCCTTAATCTCTTAGTCTTGTTTTGATCGGCGTTGTAGTTTCCCTCTCCCTGCCTCTCTGCTCCAAATCTCTCCTTTGCCATCCACCCCCATCCTCTAGTGTAATTTAATTACTTTTCAAACTGGGCGCATGTCAAATAGTCTCAAATGCGCTGGACTTATCGGAGGGAGCCAGAAAACATTCCTAGTATTTTACCGTCAGAACAGCACTAATATTTTGCCTGAAACTTCAATGGACGAAAGTTCGATACAAACGTTATAGGGTTAAATGAGTTGATACTTAAGACAATTCATTTTATAATTTTTGAAACTGTTGTTCAGCTTGCAGCGTCGTGCGAAAAAAGTGGCCAAAATGCACTTTAATGAAATACTCCCCCTAATTTTTTTTTGTATAATAAGAACTTTGCGATAACGTATTCTGTCATACCAGTGAAAATTGTGAGATCTCTGGAGTAGAGTTTATATGTAATGTTTAAAAGTTGATTAGAAACACATTGTACAGTTGAACCACAGAACGTTACAGGTGATTTTCTTGAAACGCGCTGATGTGGAGATGGAAGAAGGAAGTTCTAAGCCACGAACTGTTCACAACGAGCTCATCTGCTTACATGTCGCGATCTTAGGTCTTGTTTGTTCTATCTCCATTTTCTGAAAAAAATTCGAGATCTTTTAGTAAGTAGAAGAGTATACATAACCAATGCACACTTTGATACCCGTTTCAAATGCATAGTGGCACTTATCAAGCTGTTTCAGAGTTCCGATTTATTCTAAATGCTGATCATAATACGTAAGCCGCAAACGTTCTCTGTTGTGCAAAAACTGGAGTCGGAACAAACAAGAAATAAGTGGCCGTATGCATAATCAATGCGTAAACTAAAGTAAATACGTTGACTGGTGTTAACGCAAGAAATGAATACAATTTCTCGTGTTAACACCAGTCAACGTATTTACTTTAGTTTACGCACTGATTATGCATACGGCCAAAGGTCATGATGTTTCGTGTGAGTGTCCAGTGGCAATGGATAAAATGCTAAAGTTCCACTGACAGCAAGAAAAGCACTGTCTTCCTTGTGCAATGATGTTCGTCAAGAGGCGGTAAATTTTGTCTAAAATGCCTGTCTTGAAAATATGTACAGGAAACATGAAACATAAATCTTTTCGCGGTGATCATGTTCCTGTTCACAAAGAACTCTTCTTCTACTGTACGCTGGGGGCAGATGGGAAAAGTCAAGATACTGATAAAATTATTTGTCACAGCTTTATTGATTTTTGTGTTGTTCTGACTTGAGACTTCGTAACTCACGAAATAGACTGCGTGTGACCGGGTAATTGTTATTCAAAACAATAACTTTAAGCGTTCTTTCTTAATTGCCTCGTTATGTTGTCCTTCGTCCTTTTGTTGAGACACCGAACAGTATTAGACAAGATCATTTCTTCCTTAAAAGAAAAAGAAACTATTTAGTCTGTTTTGTTTGTTATATTTATGTTTCTATTTTTTCTTTTAATTCTTTGGGTATTTACAGCACAGTGCAATAGTGTGCATACTTTGGACAACATTGGTACCTACCCAGGCACTGTGGTCATCAGCACCACCAAGACCATCAACGCCACCACCACCAGTATCACCACTGACATTCCTGCCAATAGTATGGTAAAGGGGATGTAATAGCCTCCAGTATGCAAGAATGCAAAGTAGACCTTCGTTTCGCTGAAGTGATTGACAATCTGACAACCCGAAGGAAATCACTCTCAGCTTGTTATTTTCCCTCGGTACAATCTAGGTCACCTGTCTGGACATCAGACTCTCTAGATCCTAAGAAACTAGGCCAATACAAGTAACTATTGTTATCTTTTTTTTAAATTCTGTTTCCCTTGGGAAGTGGCGTAGCAGAAACTGATTATGTATTATTTTCCAAGGCCGGTGCTTTTCAGATAAGCCGGTAGTACTTTTTTCTTATGCCAGGATCTAAATTAAATAATTTTTCGGAATGCAGAATGATGTTTCGCGGCAGACTGATGTCCAGATGTGCACTTACGAAAGTTTTCGACAAAACTGAGACTGAATCTGTATGAGTTACCAAAAAACCTATATGTCTGAATAAGTGACAAGTAACCTTACGTTATTGTAGCATATTCTAAAGCTCGGCACACACTAGCCAGTTTGGTGGGCCGACTAGTTGGATGCTGATGTCACGACTTTGAGTTCCAATGAGATCCAACGAGTCGGCCGGGTCACGAGATCCCATTGAAACTCACGTCGTTGCGTCACCATGGAAATAGTTGATCGATCACAATCGGCTGGTGGGCGCCGGGCCTAAAACAGAGAATGTTTCGGAATGCAGAGATACGCCTTTCTCGGCAGACTGATCTATAGACCTACACTGAGTGATCAAGGAAAATTGACAGCGTTTTGTGATGAAATACTTGCTGAGGTACCCGGCGTTGCTGAGGATAAACTTGTTTATTAGTTTTAGTTCTGTTTAATTACAGTGCATCTGTCTCACCTTGTCGGCTCCTTTTTAGAGCTGTTGTTTGTTTATTTTTAGGTAAGTCTTATCGCATTCCTCCTGGCGCGTTAATGCCCTACCATGTACACTTCGCCAGCATTCGAGGCGAAGATTATCATGAAATGGCAATAAGTTGCGCACTGGACAGTTTGTTCAATTGTGAACACATGGGCGGGAAGACAGGATCACGGACACAAAGCAAAGTCAAAAAGAAAAATATTTCTACTTCATTTCAAGAACCCAGATCTGAAAAAGAACCTTCCTCTAGTCAAAAGGAACACACCCTCAAAATTTCAGGCAAGTTCGAGCGCTGTATGAGCTGCAAAAGATCTCATCAAAAATCCCGCCAGTTTGAGCGTTGTTTTTGTTTTTTTTATAATACTAGTAACTGCCCCAGTCTTTGAATGGTAAATAAAGCAAAGGGCGTCACTTCAGACCGAAAGGAATCAGCAGAAAAACATTGATGCCGAGATGCGTAGGGTCATCCACAAAACTCATCAATTAACAGATAAACAGGACAATACACAGTACGCAACGAGAATTTTTCAGGAAGTGATGATGTCATGGGCTCATGTGTTCGTGGTAATGTAGGATCGGAGGTTATCAATTAGCGACACCATAAACACTTAAAAAAGATGCTTCCCTACCATTTCAAGTCTCCAGATCTAAAGAAGAACTCTCTGCAGGTCGAGAGGAAAGCACGTGTAAGATTTCAGGCAAATCTGAGCTGAGTGAGCCTCAATAGGTGTTGTTGAAAATACCGCGTGTTTTTTATTACATAAGATGGATTCCGACAAAATTGTCTGTTTCCTTCAGAAAAGTTCATATTTTAAACAAACAAATCATGGAGTTTGAGACGTTAACAGTAGTATTACAGTAGTCACTGGCCAGCAGTGCTCTATCGGAGATGAAATTGTGCAATATGATGACCCCTATTTGATTTCAGCGTAGTGCTTTCAAATTACTTTGTGATCGTCGCTATCTTTTTCTATTGGTGTTCTCCCAATAGGGATTTTAATCTCAAGATGATCAGATTTGACTGGGGATAATTACAGTAATTATATTCATGTCAGCACAATTAATACAACAGTGTCTGGTCACTCATATCCATGAATCGTGAATTTTTATTTTTACACACTGGTCGTGATAGAAAGAACTCTCTATCTGCAACTCCAATAATTATGTTAGATCTAAGTGTGGGCATTTTGTGACCCTAATTCTTGTTTGTACTGTCGCCATTTTCGAGAAAAAAACGTCATCTTTTAGTATGTAGAAGAACTATAACAAATGCACACTTTGACACTTGTTTAAAATGCTTTGTGGCACTTATCAAGCCGTTTCACAGTTCTGCTTTATTCCGACTCCGTACCCCAATACTAAAGCAGCGGACGTTTAACGTCGAATTTCTCAGTTGTGCAAAAAGTGCAGTTGGAATAACCAAAAGTCGCGATGTATCTTCCTTTTCCATCTTCTTATGAAATCTTCGTTAAAAGTAAAATATCAACGTGTCCCTGCATGAAAAATAACTTACAAAAGTATCTTATTTATAGGCCCATTGCGAATGACGTCACAGAGTGTTTTTGTTTTGTACTTCCGACACCTAAAATGGCGGATGGATCAGTTGATGAGTGTAGCTTCGAGATATGTCTAAGCGGTTAAAATACCTACTGGTTGCATTGCAGTTGACTGTTATGACAGGGGTGGAAAGGATGGATCCAAGTTGGTCAGATTCCCTACCATCCGTGTAAACAACTTAATTAACGAGGGAAAGGAAGTGAAAGAATTAACCGAATGTCTCCCATGTGCGTTAACACACGTGTTATTGCTCGCCGCCGATTGGTTCGCGACGCCTGAAGTGCTCACGGTGCAATTCAGCTAACCAATCAAAGTCAATGCTGCCATCGCCACGGTGAGGCGTCGGTCTTGAGAACTAAAATGGCCGTTATCCGCAATGGGCCTATACACTGACCATAATTAAAGTGACAAACCAAAACAAATCTCTTGAACTAAAACTTCAGTGTGTCAAACGTCGATAATAAGCTTCCGTTTTCATCTCCTTGTTAAATCGTATTAAAAGTAAAATATCATGTAAAAGTACCTCTATTTACCACCCTAAATACAAGAAGGGAGGCATTTAGAGATTGCGTTTTTCTTGTGTGATACCTCAATTGAAAACTCATTCCCATCTGGCCACAAGTCTGGGAATTTGGATTTTTTTTTCTTCTCTTTTTAAAAACAATGCTGTAAACGAACGCAATGTACGAAATTAAAAAAATATTGTTCTCCCAAGTATTCGGGCCCTATGGAAGGAGTGGTTTGAAAAACGGGACGACCAAATTTAGAGCAAAACATGTTTGGTGATGAACGCTCTCAGACAGTGACAGTACTGCAAAAAGAAATCTGTAAAGTCCATGCTGTTTAATATTTTATTCCCAGACAAAGACCTCGTAAAGTCAAGACATTGTTGGAAAGGGAAATATCTTGGGGACAATCGAATTGAGCTCAAATGTTAGAGCATTCTTTCTCAACCTTTTTTCGGCAATCGCCCTCTTAGGCTCCAATTTTTCTTTCATCGCCCCCCCCCCCCACCTCCAATCCCTACTCAAATCCGACGGATACACTTCACAAAAAGACAGACCTCACACAAATTATGATGTTATTACGACAATAGGCCTGTTGATTATTCCTTATAAAACAGAAAGCAATCTCTTTCAAGAAATGCACCCCCAAGTATAAGCCCTATTCTATTCATAAAACCCACCTAAGTGTGCCGTTGAACAAGTCAATAGATACCCTGTATTTGCCCATAAGTGTGCCGTTGAACAAGTCAATAGATACCCTGTATTTGCCCTTAAGTGTGCCGTTGAACAAGTCAATAGATACCCTGTATTTGCCCTTAAATGTGCCGTTGAACAAGTCAATAGATACCCTGTATTTGCCCTTAAGTGTGCCGTTGAACAAGTCAATAGATACCCTGTATTTGCCCTTAAATGTGCCGTTGAACAAGTCAATAGATACCCTGTATTTGCCCTTAAATGTGCCGTTGAACAAGTCAATACATACCCTGTACTTGCCCTTAAATTTGCCGTTGAACAAGTCAATAGATACCCTGTATTTGCCCTTAAGTGTGCCGTTGAACAAGTCAATACATACCCTGTATTTGCCCTTAAATGTGCCGTTGAACAAGTCAATAGATACCCTGTATTTGCCCTTAAATGTGCCGTTGAACAAGTCAATAGATACCCTGTATTTGCCCTTAAGTGTGCCGTTGAACAAGTCAATAGATACCCTGTATTTGCCCTTAAATGTGCCGTTGAACAAGTCAATAGATACCCTGTATTTGCCCTTAAATGTGCCGTTGAACAAGTCAATACATACCCTGTATTTGCCCTTAAATGTGCCGTTGAACAAGTCAATAGATACCCTGTATTTGCCCTTAAATGTGCCGTTGAACAAGTCAATAGATACCCTGTATTTGCCCTTAAATGTGCCGTTGAACAAGTCAATACATACCCTGTATTTGCCCTTAAATGTGCCGTTGAACAAGTCAATAGATACCCTGTATTTGCCCTTAAATGTGCCGTTGAACAAGTCAATAGATACCCTGTATTTGCCCTTAAGTGTGCCGTTGAACAAGTCAATAGATACCCTGTATTTGCCCTTAAATGTGCCGTTGAACAAGTCAATAGATACCCTGTATTTGCCCTTAAATGTGCCGTTGAACAAGTCAATAGATACCCTGTATTTGCCCTTAAATGTGCCGTTGAACAAGTCAATACATACCCTGTATTTGCCCTTAAATGTGCCGTTGAACAAGTCAATAGATACCCTGTATTTGCCCTTAAATGTGCCGTTGAACAAGTCAATACATACCCTGTACTTGCCCTTAAATGTGCCGTTGAACAAGTCAATACATACCCTGTACTTGCCCTTAAATGTGCCGTTGAACAAGTCAATAGATACCCTGTACTTGCCCTTAAATGTGCCGTTGAACAAGTCAATAGATACCCTGTACTTGCCCTTAAATGTGCCGTTGAACAAGTCAATAGATACCCTGTACTTGCCCTTAAGTGTGCCGTTGAACAAGTCAATAGATACCCTGTACTTGCCCTTAAATGGCCCCCTCATCGTTGTTGTTGTTGTTGTTTTTTATCCCTTGTAGCCCTTTCCTTTGCCCCCCCCCCCCGGAAATCAACCCCTCCCTTCCAAGGGGGCGATATCTCCCACGTTGCGAACCACTGCGTTAGAGCTTTAGTTTAGCTTTCACAGGGTCCAAAGATTTTTGGTCAAAGCCAAGGAACGTCTTTTGGCATTCTATCTTATGGACCGTCCTAATACTGGGACGCTGGACATCAATGGGTTAAATGCCTACCTAGACACAGACGAGTTTATCTATAAAGTTCTGAAACATGCAAAACTGATTTACAAAAAATCAAAGAAATGCAAAAATGCCAAATAAATATTAGCTACCAGAAACTATTAAGTAGGATAAGTGTTTAAAAAAAACATTGGACACGTGGCGTGTTTCAAACGTGGAATACTGGGCACTACATGGTTTATGAAATGTTAAACAGACGAACTTCCACATTATCAAAATATTAAATGAAGTATTTGTATTTGTATTTGTATTTGTATAACTCTTTAATCCCATTTGGGAAATTTGCCTTTGTGCCATTGCACCCCAGTTACAACTGGAGCAGGCACGTCGTCGCCACAGTGCAGCGCCGGTCGGCGTTTTTTTTGTTTTTTTTTGTGGTTGGGGGGGGGGCTGAGGGAGAGTGGGTGGTAGGGATGAATTTTATTTAATTTTGCCCGGGCAGCGGCCTGTTCGGCCTGCTCTTTACGATTTCCAACTGCCAAGGTATCTTTAACGTGCGCAACGTGCACACGGGCCCTCCGAATTTTTTCGTCCTTATCCGAGAAGACTAGGTACTCGATCCTACCCCTCAATAGGATCAGGGACATGAAAATATGAGAAAAATCCCAAGCTTCCAACATGCCTGCACCGGCCGGGTTTAGAACCCGGGACCCTTGGCATGAGAGGCGAGCACCTTGCCTCAAGACCACCTTGTCCCCAAAGTGTCTACAAAGATTCGCAAGCCTTGAATATGTATGATCTGTTATAAATTTGAATGAAATATCTTTGGTGACATTTTTGTTCTGAATTCGATGAACTGTACATTTTCCGTAATCCATAGGATGTGATACAGCGAAACCGCTACCAGTTGGCACTAGAAGGGCCAGAATAAAGTGAAAATACAATGTGGCATTCATGTGACACGCAAAAACGGTTTTGTTATTGAATCTGATATCGATAGCGACCCAAGGAGAGCGAAGAACGGGCACGTTATGCTGAGAGTTAATGCCTGTCCCCAGAAGTTTAGAATTGGGATCCCATAAGAAATTGTAGCACTGTAGCGGAAGAGTGATGGGAGACAGAAAACAGCATATTTCTATCTTTTGTTTTCCTTTTCTCGACTTTTGTTGTTGTTCGTTCTATCTCTATTTTCCGAAAAAAAAACTGGAGATCTTTTTGGTTTGTGGAAGAAGTATAACAAATGGAAGAAGTATAACAAATGGAAGAAGTATAACAAATGGAAGAAGTATAACAAATGCGCACTTGGACACTTCGTGACTTCAGTTCTCGTTTGTTCTATCTCCATTTTCTTATAAAAACAACGAGATCTTTTTTTAGTATGTAGAAGCGGTATAACAGATGCGCGCTTTGGCACTTGTTTAAAATGCGTTGTGGCACTCATCAAGCTGTTTCACAGTTCCGATTTCTTTTAACGCCTTATTATAATAGTAACTAAAGCCGCAAAAGTTCTAACGTCGAATTTCTCAAGTTGTGTAAAAAGTGGAGCTGGAACAAACAAAAACTAACGTCTCCTTTTGTTCATGGCGGTTTATCCTTTTGTTTAACACCTGGTTTGTTTTTATCTGACGTCACAGAAATTGCGTTCCTACAAAATTTTGAATTTTATTTCGTTTTTCTCTGAAGTTCCAAGGCTATGTGTTTTCTTCCCTTAATTAAAACTCATATTATACCATAATTTTTTTCTTTTTGAATTTTTTTTTCAGATTTTTTTTTGTCTTTTCTATTCCGGTAACATTTACCACATTTGAGTGATGTTTTCGTTTAAACAAAAAATGTATTAATGAAATAAAGAAATAAAAACCTACTTGATTCAGTTATAGTTTGTAACACTTATAGCTATAAATTCAACTGCACCCTAGCAGGGGGCTCAAGTAGAAAGTGGGTTTTAAGAGTTTCAGTTCTTCAGTTTTGGATTACAGTTAATCTTTGCGAGTGTGTAGGCTTAGCCAACTGCACACCTCCCCCCCCCCCCCAAAAAATGTTTGCAAGTGCACATGCTATGCTGTCGTGCACAGGGGGGCGGGGGGGGGGTGTGATGTTCTCCAGTCAGCATCAACAGTTTTGAATAACCTATATGAAACAAACCAATACTTGCCTCCTTCGAAATCTACTAATCTTCTTCGAAAGGATTCGATGTTGTGTGTTTTATTCTGTCATATCAAGAATCCCCGCTACTACTACGAAACAATATCGATTTATGTGAGGCGCTCTAGGGAAATGGTACACATTGCCAAATTTTATAAAATTGAGTTAAGGGTAAACTGTGAAAGTACTAACTGTCCTGAGAAAGATGCTCTTCATTTCATGTCAAAATTTTGAAAATTGACCAAGTTATGGCTATTTCAAGGTGGCGAGGTAGAAAACGTCGCTATTGAGAAAAAAATGTTTAAAACGACCACTACATTGAACCAGAAAAAAAAATAACATAGTCATAGGCGGAATTCATTAAAATCCTTTTGCCCGGGTGTAAAGAAATGATTGAGGAATCTATTTATGCCGAAAACTGACATAGGACCAGGAAGTCACCTACTTTTGGCTCTATCTCGAAAGAGCCGAGCACGACTTGTGGACCATTTCCCTAGAGGACCTCACAAATCATTATGAATTCTGGACCAAAGCTGTTTCCAGCTTATAAATTTGATTGACAAACGGTGATCTGGATTTAATGGAAATCCAAATGGAAAAAGAGAAAGTTGAGATTAAAGTGCATCTTGAACAAAATCCTTGGAAAATTTGCTGTGGTAAAAATAATAATGGGTGGAACAGGCTGTTCGTTGATGTTAAGAAAGTAAACGAGATGCTCATGTGAGCATAAGCAATGCTGAGACAGCGAGTGCGAGCGAATTTTGCCTGGGCATAGCTGCTGTTATTGGTGGTGGTGGTGGTGGTGGTGGTGGTAATAGTGGTGGTAATGATGGTGGTGATGTGGTAGTGGTGGTGGGATGACGATGGTGGTGGTAGTGGTGTTGATGTGGCGGTGGTGGTTGTGGTGGCAGTGGTGTGGTGGTGCTGGTGGTGCTGGTGTTGGTGGTGTTGGTGGTGATGGGGATGGTGATGGTGGTGGTGATGGAGGTGGTGGTGGTGGTGGGGGTGGTGATGGTCATGATGACGGTGGTGATGATCGTGATGATGGCGGTGGTGGTAGTGGTGGTGATGGTGGTGATGATGATGTATTGTTTAAGAGCGGTGCGGGCTTTAATTTATTCTGTACCCATGCTCCTCAATGGAGGGCACCATAACTATTAGTTAGGAACTATCTGTTATCGTTAAGATATCCAGGCCAGAAATGTAGGCGGGGAGGTGCGGGGGGGGGGGGGAAGAAGCAAGTGAGCCTATGATTTGAGAGGGCCTACTCCCACAGGTTGGGGGAAAGGTGAGGTGTAGGGGGAGGGGGGGGAGGAATTCTTGGGTAAAAAAAGTATTGATATTTAAAAAGGGACGGGGGGGGGGGGTTTAAGACACCCCCCCCCCTAAAAAAAACACGACATTCTAAAGACAGTTCAGAACGGATTAGTACAGATAAAAATGATCGTGTATTAAGCATGAGTACTACAGTAATACTTAATGAAACTGTTTGAAATGGGGCCTGCATTTCACATCTGGCCTAAACCTCTTACCAGCTTTGCAGGAGCAGAGATGTCTGACCGCAACGGCACAGAGGGCAGGGGCCCCATGCATGCAAATATACATTGGTTTTTTGAAACGGGTGAGTAAATCCTACTGCTTTGCCCAGGGGCCCGTAAAGAAGTTAACCCTCTAAGCCCCACCCCTACTTCTGCTTGTGGATGAATTCTGATTTTGTGAGAATTTGTTCTTACGGGTTTTTCATGATCATTTAGTTGATTTAAAACCCCGCCGATCGGCGTGGCACTGTGGCGACCACGTGGCTGCTCCAGTTGTAACTGAGTTGCAATGACACTAAGGCAAATTTCCCAAATGGGAGAGAAGTTACAAAATACAATAAACCAAGAAATACAAACAATTTATTGTGTATATTGTAGAAAACACCAAATGCTTACGTTTTTAGCTGGGAGTTCTTGTGGGAACTGCAACCGAGTGATAAATGTTTGTGTATCACTGGTGATACGTTATGGGGCGAAAGGGTTAAGACGACCCTGTGCACGAGTCTGAAAATATAATCTATCTGTCTTGGATCACTGAAATGCTCCGAACTCCACCACCTGCCTTTGTTTATGTAGTTTATCATCTGTTGTTTTTTTGTTTTTTTTTAAGTGCTGCAAGATCATGTTCATTTTCAGCTGCACTGACACCATGAAGTATCTCTTCCTTCCATTCTCGGCGTCGTTATCGTCTCGTAATGATGTTACTGTTCAGTCTAAATGTCTGTGCTAATCCGTACTGTCCCCTGCGGCCACTGCAGGAGTCCCTGGGTGTCGGAAAGAGAGAAAGTGCTGGCATTTCCCCCCATGCCATAAACTGTGTTTTCCCTTCTCTGAATCTTGTCATGAAAAATAATTTGCCGGGGCTTTTATTGTTTCCTGCAGTGACTTGGGTGATCAGGGAGGTTTCCGCCTTAGGGAGATTTTCCCTAGTTTGTGTGCCGACGTGTATGCCATGTGTTTTAGTGTGTGTGTGTGAGTGTGTGCGTGCGTGCGCGCGTGTGAGTGTGTGTGTGTGTGTGTGAGTGTGTGTGTGTGCTGTGTGTGTGTGTGTGTGTGTTTGGAAGCACTCGCCTGTGTGCTCTGAAAAAGGAGAAGAAGATGTTGCGCTACATCTCCATGTCCGAATGGTATGGATGGGTAAGATAAAGATTTTGACACCGTCGAATCGTTTTGAAACTATTCCCCAGCTTAGTTCTTGTTTGTTTTGTCTCCATTTTTCTGAAAAACCGGGGATCTTTTACCATGTAGGAGCGATGCAACAAAAGCACATTTTCACATTTGTGTTTTAAATGCATAATGGCACCTATCTAGATGTTTCATAGTTCTGATTTATTCTAACGCCTGATCGTGGGACTAAAAGCCGCGAACGTTTAACGTCGAATTTCTCAGTTGCCCGAAAAGTGGAGTTAAAACAAACAAGAACTGAGCTCATGGCAGATGTTGAGGCCGCTGAATTGTTTCTGAAATTATCGATATGAGGTATTCCATGCTGTCTATGTTTATATTATTATGTGCAACTGTGATTTATTTTGCACCAAAATAACATGTTGCCAGGCGCTAGAGCGAGCATGGTGCTGTTTTGTTGATTCTGATTTCTCTGTGTCTGGCCTAATCTAATCCTCAGCTATTCTTTAATTAAAGGCATCCAATCTTGCCCCATCCAAGTGCAGGAAAATAATAATATTGTACACCTATATATTTATATTATTATATATATATTTATAAGTTGGACCATTTTCCATCCATCCCCTCCCAAACCTTCAAAGAACACTCTTTAACTCCAGAGAAAGGGTTTTAAGAAGAGAAACGCATGGTGAGAAACGTTTACCAAAACATTTTAAACGAAATTATTTGCACTTACTTGTATGCCTAGTATGAAACGACGGAATTAAACCAGTTTTTCGCACCCCTACTTCTCGTTTGTTCCCGCTCCACTTTTTGCACAACTGAGAAATTCGACGTTAAACGTTTGTGGTTCTAGTTGTGATGCTGTTGTTAGGGAACCGAAGTATTTCCCACAGCTAAAGATGAGCAGTGAACACAATACAGTATTTTCTCTGTTCGGCTTTGTAACTATAACACGGTCCCCTAACAAAAGCATTATGGCAAGGAGTTAGATTGAATCTGAACTGTGAAACAGCTTGATAAATGTCACAACGCATTTTAAACAAGTGCCAAAGTGTGCACATAAGTTTTCTACATAGGAAAACATCTCCAGTGTTTTTTTTTTTCAGTAAATTAGAGATAGAGCAAACAAGAACTGTCTTGTTTGACGTTTTTTTGTATTCATTGCGAATGACGTAGCAGGCTGATAACAAGCAAGCTTGTCCGGGGCCCACAGGGGTTAAAGGTTATGATACCAGAAAGCCAGATGCTTCCCCGGCGCTTGCCAGATAAGCTCACTAGTTTCATCTTTGTTACCACTGTCTTTGGCAATCATCAAGACACGCTGGCTTCGAATTACAGATATTGAACGACGGCAGAGCTATAGGGAACTGAGAGTCGATCAACGACCTGTTCGCCACCTCAGTTCTTGTTTGATCCATCTCCATTCTCTGAAAAACTGGAGATCATTTAGTATGTAGAAGAGCTATAACAAATACACACTTTGACACTTGTATAAAATGCGTTATGGCTCTTATCAAGCTGGTTCGTAGTTCCGATTTATCCCAACTCCTTATCATAATACTGAAGCCTCAAACGGTTAAAGTCGAATTTCTCAGTTGGGCAAAAAGTGGAGTTGGAACAAATAAGAACTACGGTCGCGTGTTGTCATGAAAACTGTGTGAGGCTAAGGACACACATGGCACTTGTGTGGCAACCGTGTTTTAGTTTCATGCTTTATCGGCTCTGCAATGTTGCAAATGTGCCCGTCTCTTGCATGTGTGCGCATTTCCATTCGTTCACCGAGTCTTTAACAAAATGCGATGCGACGCGACTGGAACAAAAGAAATGTTCACCTGCGCACGTAACCTGAAACATCGAAGACGAGGTGGGCGGGGAGAGGGGGGGGGGGGGAGGGAGCGGGGGGCGGGGGTGCTCATGTAATGTAATGAAATGTAATAATGAAATTGTATAGCGCTCAAATCCACAAAAATGATGTGCTCTAAGGCGCTGAACCAAAATTAAAAACAGGATTAACATAAAAGCAATTCATCATGCTTCCACTCACACACATTAACAAACACTTGATCTTCTCTCATCCTCAAACCTCTGAGACCAAAAAGGGACATCATTCAATTTCAATGAAAGCAGTCCTAAACTATTCAGTTTTGAGCCTGTTGTTTTTTTTTTAATGTAACGAGGTTTCACTTTTCCTGGTGTCAACACCGATGTTGTTCCATAGTTTAGACCCACCAATAGAAAAAGCCTTTTTACTAAGGGACAATCTGACTGTGGATGTCTCAAGAAGTTTCGCGTCTACTGATCTTAAAGTGCGTGATGGCTGGCATGCTTCCACTAGCTCAGGGTGGGTAGAGAGGTGAAATGAAGATACTATACCAACCAACAAAACAAAATCATGTTTATTCCCAAACATCCACGACAAAAACAAGAACTGCAAGAAAAAATAGAGGTACAAATGCCAAGGGCAGCGATCATCCCCACACAAAGGCCTGAACACACCGGTAAACACAATGGTCTCTGAGACAGTGAGGAACTAAAGCTGTCTCTGGTGGAATTCTGTCGGTATTTTTATGAGTTACTCTGGAAGTAAGAATATGACATGTAGAAAAAATGAAAGAAAGGCTTGTCATCTTTAAGTTACCCACGTTCGACAGGTCTGAATGCCTAATTATCACGGTACGATAAATTGATGTGCCGTGTTAAACTTATCGATTGCCAATGCTGTAAAACAGATTTTTTAAATATTGTTTTAGTAATGTGTAGATCCTGAAAGTGTCACCTTTTCACGCATAAAATATGACTTGAAATAGTAATACTCTGCAGAAATTTGCTGTTTACGGACACCCAAATACGAAGTTGTTCAGTTTGCTGAGCCGACACTGTAAAGGCCCAGGAATTTTCACTCAAACAGTCCTAAAAGAAAACTGCGTTCGCATTTTGAACTGTAAAACTGCCCATGGTCGTGCACCTGTGTTGATTTTAATGCAGGGTTTTGAAAAAAAAAAAGGGGGGGGGGGGTAGGAGGGGGATGAGTAAGGGGGGTGTAGTCTCTAAACATAATAATATGCTTGAAAAAATTATTTTTGGGTAAGACAAAAATAATGGTTTAGAAACCTATACAAAATTTGAAGTAGATCGGTTGTGTAACAACTATTTTACGTAAATAAATTTTAAAAAGAAAACAAGAAAAAACTCCAAACACTTTTGCCGGGATAGGGTCACTTTCGACTGTGGTAATAATAATAATAATAATAATATATACATTTATATAGCGCCAGGACTAAAACATTAAAAGCTCTAGGCGCTGTACACAGTAAAAAATCATAAAAGCACATTCAAATAAACTTACACACACACAGACAAACTAGTTTTATACATCCATAGCAAGCTATAAAATTCAGTTTTTAAAAAGAAATGTTTTTAACCTGTTTTTAAATATGTTTAGAGAGGCAGAATTTCGAACCTCTTGTGGTAAAATGGTGACCATTTTTTTAATAATACTTTTATTTTATTATTATTTTTTATTTTTTTATTTTTTTTTTTGTACAAGGGCAGATGACCAAAATAAAAGAAAATGGAAGTATTAATTTGATTACTTCCCCTTCTCAATCCTTGTCTGGTACACCAAAGATGCTAGAATTGATAAGATGAAACAGCTAGTGATTTTAGCGCGAAAAGATTTCGCACCGCCACCCAACGGCAAACGCGCAGAAGTCATGAAAAGTGCCGTATTTTACAAAGCCAAATAGGGAAAATATTGAATTTTGTTCACTGTCCAGCTACCGCTATGGGCCTTGATTGACGTCACTTATTGCGGAAGTATAACCTCAATGCTGTGGGCGGAAGGGCGGGGAGGTGGGGGGGGGGCATCATCCTAAGCTCGGAACATCGGAGCCAATTGCTGCCAGCAAAATGTACACCCAAGAAATAGTGGCAGAAGCTGGCTGTCTGTGACCAGGCCTTTCAGTTCTTGGAAAACACCAAGTAATGCAGTATATTATGTAATCGCTATCAGGTCCACGGCCTGAACATGACCAGTGAATCATTTCAACATGTCGCACAGACTACACAGGTCCTTGATGCTTCAATGAATCCGACAAAATTCACCCTACCTGTACGTCTAGATCTGCTTATTATTGTGGGTTACGTGGTGTGTACTTTATGTCTGTGACGCATGAACAGTTGGGTCAATGGGTTTTTCACTGGATAGTGGGGGATAGTTGGATGAATGGGTGGATGGATTACATCTGAGTGGACAGCTGCATTGTATTATGGTATACGTGTGGTTGTTTGTTTGTTTTTTGTGTGTTTTTTTCACATACTAGATGAGGTACCCGGTATTATCCGCAATAAATCTGTGAACCCACCATTCTACCTATCTCTCTTTTCGGTCCAGAAAGTTTCCTATATCAGTACAGATTTCATGCTCACCAGAGCACTACGTATTCATTTCTGGTAGGGAAATTGCACCCCCGGAACTGAATGCATATCAATGTAGTTTCTGGTGCCGTCGGCTTACTGCATCGAGCCAAAACAAAGATCATTGTATTATGAATTTTTAAAACTTTTTATTCAAAAGTACCTGAAACTAAAATCAGCGCAATCGGTCGATATAAAAGTGGCTGGGCTGGATTAGTTTTCTAATTTTTGAAACTGCCATTTAGACTGTAGCGTGGCGTAAAAAAGGGCCAAAATTACACCACATTGAATTACTCCAGCAACTAATTTTGTTTCATAATAACATTATTAAAATATTTCTTTTCTACATAGCAATCTTTATGGTATTTCAACTGCCAGTTGGAGGGAGGGAGGAGTTCATGAGCTTTCATTGCCTTTGACATGCGAGGAATTTGTGATTTTGAACAGGTGCTCAGGTTCCCGTAATTATTTCTTAGACCAGGCGCTCACTGACCGATTTTGATCGGCCCGACTAATTGGCGTTGTGTCGTGGAGTTTCAGGGAGATTCAACCAGTCGGCTGGTGCGGGAGGTCTCATTGTAAACATGTCCTGACGTCACCATCCAACAGACGGCCAATCAAAATCAGCCGGTGGGCTCCTTGCCTAATGATATGCAACAATTCCTCGTTTTAGTCTTCTTTACAAAAGAAAATTTGATTTAAATAAGGTAATAAAAATAACAGTTTCCCCTCTTGATAAATAAATTAAGATTATCCCAATTTTTCAATAATTAAATATTTAAGAATGGCAGAAAGGAGGATTTGTCATGTTTAAGTATGTTTTTACAAACCTGTAGATTGTCTGTTGCAGATTTTCCTGTCATTTACAACCATGGACACATTGTACTTCGCTGTTATCTTCAACACACATACACGGGACGTGGCAATGATATTGGAATTTCGAATACAGCTTATTTCAGACTACAGTGACATGCTGGTTTACAATCATAAAATAAACAGCAAATGGCTAGACCAGATCCGAGTTGCCACACCTGTGGTGCCAGGTGAAAGGTCCGAGTGGTACGTGCTGGTGAGAGATGCAGATGCTGACAGCTTCAGAATTTAATATCGCCTTTGACAATCATTCCTTCCCCAGTTACCAGCATTGCCTCCCTATTGTACCTCCTTAGACCGTTGACCTGGCGAGTACCTTAAAATTAACGAGTTTAGTGTTTGATTCTGTACCGGGTAGTTACGACTTTACCAATTAAATGAACAAACATATGGGAAGCTGTTGCCTCCGATCGCCCAGCATGGCTCTAAGCGCTGTACAATATTTATATCTTATCTATCCTAAATCACACACACAATAGAAAACTTAGTGAGAATTAAAATTTAAAAAAATAATAACTTGATGGACACTCAGAGTGTAAAAAGATGGCTCTTCAGCTGATGTTTAAAAGTCATAAAATGTTCAATCTCTCTCAAAGATAGAGGCAGAGAAATCCACATCTGAGGCCCCTGAAAAAAAATAAAAAGATTTTTCACTCCTGATCTTCGGGGACTTGTTTGGAATTTTAGAATATTTAGTATCTTCAGATGATCTGAGATGTCGTGATGGAATATGGAGTCAAAATATCTTTGGATAAGTTGGTGCGTTTTTGGACATACATCTGTGACACGTCATAGCTAGCCTATACATTATTCGTTTTAATACAAAGTGTTATTTCTGTACCCTATGAAAATCGGCTTGGGCTGGCTGCCGCAGCTTACTTATCTTTTCTTTGGCACGTAAATTATGTCCATAATTTTGACAACGTTCGTCAAAATTCATTATTATCTAGAGTTGCTGTCGCGGGTCTTGAATGTGACAAACGGGAATGACCGATTCAATTTTCTTGCTTTCATACCTTCTCGTTCTTTGATTGTTCCAAAAACTACCTGATGATTATGTATTAAATAGTGTTGCCTTGTGCGGTATAAACAGTCTGCTTTAATCTTCCTTTAGACACTGATGTGTCATCTGTGAGAATTTGCAACTACAAATTAAATGTTTGAGAACCTGGACGCCTGATCAAAATTAGAATCACTCTATTGCCAAAGACAACAAAAGCTCACGGACTCCTTCCCCCCAACTGTGGCCTTGCATGGCGTTTGTCCCTTATATATTTAAAAGGTAAATCAGAAAAGAATTATGGAACTACTTTGCTTCCTACAAATTTTTTTTTTTTTTTTTGGCTTTGTCTTGGAGCATGCAGCAAACAGATCATGAAAGGTTTTCCTATACTTTGTACTCATATTGTAGTAGAGGAAAATGTTCACACTTGAGTTCATACCTTGACATAGAAGGCCGAACGACCAGAAAGCGGAGAAAGCATTGGAATAAATTCCTAATAAAGTAAACTGGGGTACAAAAAGTGTAGTCATGGTTAAGATCGTTCCTGGGATGTAACAAGCAATCATAACACAGGCTATCAATATGACCATCTTCACGGTCTTCCTGTCACGGCTGGAACTGTCGCCCGACTGCTGTACCGCTGACGTAGCCCTCTGACGCCACGCTGTCTTCTGACCTAACTTCCACACCAGGACGGCCGTGAAAATGATGACAGCAACAAACGAAAGAAATCCGGTCATAGTTGTCAGATAATATGCAATAACCATAATTTCGCTGTTGTTGTTTTTCGTGATCAACCCTAATAAGGTTCGGTTCTTTGACGGATAAAATTTCCAAGAGATCTCATAGTTTAGATACTCCGGAGCAAACGTCAGGATGTTTACGGTGTAAATCATGAAAATAACACTGGCAGTCTTTCTTGTGGTGATAATCTGCTTCATCTTAAGTGGAGCAGCAATACCCAAAAATCGTTCAACTGTGATGTACACAGTTATCCAGCCACTGATACGACTAAAACATACCGTTGGTATATCACTTGTCAAGTACTCAATTTCAACGGGGACAAATGGAATGTCTGCCTTCTTTAGAAGTGGATTCGTGCAGATGTTTGTCCACATTTGGGTGACGAGACAACACAGATCTGATATGGCCAATCCACAAAAACTGATGTTGGCACTGGAACTTAAACCTTGTCTGATAAATATCATTATGTTAATAATGTTGGCAGTTATTCCAAACAGACAAGACAGTTGTACCGAGACAATTGTAAACGACGACTTCGAAAAGTTCCCGTTGCTGGTAAGTCAATAAATTACATTTTGAAACATGAGTCAAATTTTTTACGTTTACAGACATTGTATTTTAAGCGTAAATAGATGTGAAAGAGAGGTATGTGGTGTTGAAGGTCTCGTTGCTTTAAAAAAGACAACCTTTCTGATTTAATCTGAAAACGAGCAATATTTGAATCATTATATATAGTTAATTTTTTCCTGTTATGCTAGAATCACTCTTGGAATTTTGTGAATAGCACTCTTCCTCGTTTGTGTGAAAGCACAGATACTGATCTTCTCACAATGTCTACTTTTATATGCCACCGTTCAAGTTTTCACAACGCAAATTAATGCGTGAATTGCTTTTTATTAAAAATTTATATTTTTAGTCAGACTTCCTCGTGTTGTTTTTGTGTTGTTGTTTTGTTGTTTTTTTTTGTTTCATACTTAAGTCACTTGCTGCTCCATTTCAGGGACTGGACTCGGGCTAAGAAACCAATACTATAACTACACGCCAAATCCTTTTTTTTTTTTTTTTCGTTTCCATTTTTAAGCAAGTAAACAACTATGTAAAATACTCATTTTGGAATTTTCTTTGCCTGTCCCTTCGATCGTCCAATTATCTAACAGATGGCATGCTAAAATGTGCACATCATGCTACAGTATCTGGCATTTCATCGATTTGAATCATGTTGATACAATTATTATAAATTTATATTATTATAAATAATAATTGTGGAGACAGGATTCAATTTTTGTTGACAGTCCCAGATAGTTTGTTGTCTTGGGCTGCATTTATGGTTCACATTGAGGAAAACTGTATGTCAAATGAGATAATGTTTTAGTGAATACGCCCATGTAGATCTCAGATAATTTCAGGGTGGCCTGGAAAGTTTTGATGAAAGTTTTCTTTCAAATAGAAATTACAGGTAACTTTAAAAAATTGTAAGTCTGAGTTTTGCTATCGTTACTGTTATGTGGACAGCATGAGCAAAAGCTCTAACCCCTGACATTCTGGATCTGACACAAATTTTAGCTTATTATTCCATATGAAATATATTAATAGACAGCTAACTGGCCATTTGTCATAGTAATTTTAGATGCAACAGTAGAGATGAAAGAGGAAAAAAGAAGTACCGATCTAGTACAAGATTGGCTCAAGGGCCTTTGTTTCCTTTGTCACTTGAGCTTTAGGCTAGGGGTGCACATGCCACTTTGAGTTGTTTGTTGTTTTTTTCTTCTTCTCCCGTGTTCAGTTTCAAATAGTCAGATTTGACCCAGAAACAGGTCCATTTCCATGACGTCTGCACAGTCAGTTGCCAGTTATCCGCCCATCCCCATCGTTTTTCCACAGCAGTTTTCTCCGTGGGGCATATGTAGTGGACTGGTCTGTAATTTGTGTTCTTGATTTTGTCCACCTGTCTGACAATCACTCTGAGGTGATGGTGCAGCTTTCATTCTGTACATTTATGCATTTAGGCAGGCTCTCATTGCACTTTGAGTTTGATTTGAGTATAAAGAAGGCACGCCGATGCCATGAAGGTCATATTCCTCGAGAAAGAAGCGAGACGGTAGACAGATATAACTGATTGACAAAGGACAGAAGATCCAGGCAGAGGTGCTCACAGACCACTGACGACGCACATGGCACATGCTGTCAGGTTTCGTGTTACCGTTGACTCTGCAACGTGGCCATGTCTCACATGTATGTATATTATTATATGTATGTATGGTTGTGTGCCCCCAGTCATTCACCTAGTTTAAAAAACAAACAAAAAACACGCAAACTTAAAGGACCTAAACTTGCATAGAACGTCCATTCTCCGACTTGCTCACGAGTAGACATTTGACATAATTATGTGACAATCTAGGTTGTTTGAGACGTGTGTCAAAATATTTACAGGCATTATGATCAACTTCCTTTTGTTTCCTTTATATCCATTGTAAGAATGATCTGTACGTGATTGAACAAATCTGGTTGTTGTTGTGATATAAACTTCTTCACTAAGTGGGTTTGTGATTAGACCTTGGATGCTGGTGTCTTCTGTAAATTTTATTCTATGGATATTGTCAAACTCACTTCCTCGGTGTCAGACTGGTGCACAGGACAGGGGTTGAAACAGAGCCGATTGCACGTGAAACCTCTGATCCTGCGGTTGGTGGGATGGAGCACCTAATCTTCCCGGATAAGGTCGAAAAGCTCAGATGGCCGGAGTGCATGTTGCTCACGTTAAAGACACCTTGGCAGTTGGAAGTCGAAGAAGACCAGGCTTAAGAAGGTCGGCTGTCGGGGCAAAATTTCAACAACAAAAAATCCCTACCACCTACCCCAAATAGGATCAAAGAAGTATACAAATACAAATATAGCAACAATCAAAACAGGAACAGAGAAAATAAAAACAAGAAAAAGAGACATGCAAATTATAAAGGCAGAGATCATCCAAAAACAAAGACTTCAAATCTATAAGACCAGAGCAACGCACACTGCATTGTCTATAAATATGGTTTATGAAAAAAGTCCGTAAAAACACCCCCAAAAAATCTGATCTTAGAGAGTTAATTATCAAAGAATTTCTCTCTGAAGGAAGAAAAAGAGGAGCAAGACTAAGAAGAAGCCACAAGAGAGCAATGGAGAGCAATCAGTCATTTAACTTTTTTTTATTACGTATAACTTATCAATTCCACAATTACATGCAATTAAAGAAACTTCGGCGTTTATGGTGATTTACTGTAGGCCTATACTATAACTTCCGTGTATGAGGGAAATAACAAAAGACAGAAAGACTTGGTAAAGGGATGCAACTGTTCTTTTGACGCAGACAGTGGTTTACAGCGAGGTGGTTATATCCCTTCATTTATGTATCGCGGTCATTAAGAATGAAGCTGGCTCGGTGAACATCCACTGTAGTCACCACACTGTAGTGATAGTCTCAACTTTTTCTGTTCAATGCTAATGTTAGAGATGCTCTGAAATCCACAAGTCGATAATGAGTATGGCTATACATTTCTGTGGTATCATGGAAAAACATAATGTGCCAAAACTATGTTTTACAAGAGATGCCAAAAAACATCTCCCATTGCTCTCTGCTTGATTCTTGGTTCAATCTTCATTTTGAGATGACGAAAGGTAACTGGAAGTGGTACAAAATTGATCGACTCTACTTAGCCAGCAACCCTACAGAAACCCGACGTGTAGGATTGACGTTGAACTTGCTCATAGGAAAAACATAGTTTCCACGTAGATCCTCTGGATATGACATGCTACCGACGTTTGTTTGATGAAGGAATCTGCTCCTACGATAACCTTAGCAACCTTACCAAAATCCTGTGCAAATCTACATGGGTTTGATGTAGGGAGGCTGGCTGGGTAAGTGCTCAAACCTAAAATATACCTGAGTTTTACAACACGGACATCAACCTGCTGTTTTGTTTGTTTCTTTGTTTACTTTTACAATTTGTCAAGCAAGCCATGATCTACCCTGCTTTCGTCAGTTCTTCAAACATTTCTCACTCATTTATTATACCTTCAGATCATTCACTCACTCTATGAACTCACGAACTCACACAGTCGCCAGTACTCACGAGCATGGAGACATTCAGAGACTCACTCTGCACCAGGCCCATTCCATGAAATGTCAGCCAGTATGAGAAAATATGGAAGTTAAAGTACAAAAATAAAAAATCCTTGCTTTAAGATTTAAAATTGTTTATTGGCAAGAAAATGTCATCTGAGGAAGAAAGCAAACGGGATTTCTCATACTGAGGAGCAAAAAATAATATTCATTACAATTTGCAGTTTTATGTTTAATAACAAGTAACTGATGTTTCTCCTTCTTATATTGCATTGACACTTTGACAATGTAAAAATAATTTTAAAATTCTGTTACTGATTTAGATTTTGACAACAAAGACTCCAGCAGACAGCGTTGGTTTTGTTTAATACACATCACACTCTAGATCGTAAAGTTTTTCTCTAGAAATAGAGAGATCATAACCAATTATAAGGAAACATAATTTGTTACTGCAAATTGTTAAACATTCGAGCTTAAATCCAAAACATAATCCCATTCATGAAAAACAAAGGCACTTGAAAGATAAAAATGTAACACGTCATGAAAATGTAATATAGGTCACGGCTTTTTTTTTTTTTTTTGCCTAGATCATCTCAAAAGGTAAGAATTATGAGATACAGAATTTCATAGCGTAGCAGTCATTTACAAGTAATACATGAAAATTTAGGTGAAATTCTTGGACTACATCACAGAAATTCCAGAAAATGTTACTTAAATTAGGGAATCACCTTTTATGAATGTAACACACGTCACATCAAGTTAAAGTACCATGTTGACTTAGATCTTACCTTTAACTGAGTTAAGTTTTTAATTAAAGATAAAAACTTTGAAAATTGCCATTTGTTTTTTGTTTGTTTTTTTAAAGGTCGAAAAGGTTTAAATGATAAATATATCATTTAAAGATTTGTTCTGGAAGATGGCAAAGTGAAAAACCGATTATTCAGGTGTAACACACCTCACGTGGAATGGGCCATCAGATGTCCTGTTTTGCGTTCCCCGAAATGGGTCAAGGTTGTTTTTTTCTCATGAAATAAGAACAAAAAATGCGTTTCACCCCAGTCAAAACCACGGAAAATGACGGTTTTATGCGTGCTGTTCGTGAATTTCTAAACCAGCTAAATTGTTTCTTCTCTAATATAAATTATACAGATGAAGACAGTGTCTTTTTCAAAGATTTCTAGTCTCTGTGGGTTGTGGATGTACACTAAATGCATTTTTAAAAATACCTTTTTAGGGAGTTAGGAGTTGGATATCTGACTGCTTTAGCTACGATCAAGAAGGGTGAGTGTGTTTTCCAGCATGATATAGTGAGTGCTTAATGACTGATTACCTTTACGGGTTGTTTATTTGTAGGAAGAGACAGAATAATGATAATTCGAGCTTACTTTTTTTGAATGAAATATTGGCCTATATTTTTATTTGAGCCGGGGGGGGGGTGCACTCTAAATACGTTTAACAGTTTTGACAATGTGCCAATTAACTTGTAATGCGGACGTCGTCATTTATCCCAACCCCATCATCATCATCATTGCCTTTCTCACCCTGGATCAGGGTATAGGCCACCAACAAACACTTTCCATCCCTCTCTATCATGGACCAGCCTCTTTACATTATTCCAAGTCTTTCCGCTTCGTTGCACATCATTTTCTCTGGCTCTTCTCCACGTTCCGCGCGGCCTTCCTCTTGATCTCTTGCCCTGGGGATTCCAATCCAATACCTTCTTCGCGATGCTGTTTCCTGGCCTCCTGAGAGTGTGGCCGATCCATCTCCATCGCCTCCTACCAATTTCCTCTCTGACTGGGCTCTGTCTTGTTCTTTTCCAAACAATTTCATTGCTGACCTTGTCTGTCCATCTGATCTTAAGTAGCTTCCTCAAACATCTGTTGATGAAAACTTGGATTCTCTTTATGCAGGCCTGGGACGCATTCCAAGTCTCACATCCATACAACAGGACTGACTTCACGTTCGAGTTGAATATCCTCAGCTTTGTTTTTAGAGATATATCCTTGGTTCTCCAAATCTTGCTTAAGGACGTGAAAGCTGCCTGTGCCTTTCCAATTCGTGCTTTGACTTCTGCCTCTGTTCCTCCCTTATTGTCAATGATACTACCAAGATAGCAGAAGGACTCTACATCTTCCAGTGGTTGATCTCCTACTTTGACTTGTTCGCTTGGGGGTGCAACAATTTTTAGGACCTTCGACTTCGCAGGATGTATCCTCAATCCGATAGATTCTGAAATTTTGTTCAGAGCTGTAGTCTTTGCTTGCATCTGGTCGTGTGTGTGCGACAATAGTGCCAAGTCATCTGCAAAATCTAGATCGTCCAGCTGTGTCCATGGGGTCCATTGTATGCCATTTCTTCCTCCATTGGTGGTTTCTTTCATAAGCCAATCAATCACCAGAATAAACAGAAATGGGGACAGCAAACAACCCTGCCTAACACCAGTCTTGATATCAAAGCTGTCAGTAAGCTCACCATCGTGTACAACTCTGCAACTTGTCCCCTCGTACATGCTCTTGATAAGATTCACCATCTTCTCTGGGATTCCATAATGTCTCAATATTCTCCACAGTGTTTCTCTATCGATGCTATCAAAGGCCTTCTCGTAGTCAAGGAAGTTCACTATCAGTTGGGAGTTCCACTCTAGCGACTGCTCTACTATAATTCTCAGCGTGGCGATCTGGTCGGTGGTTGATCGATTACTCCTGAAACCAGCTTGCTCCTCACGAAGTTTTGGGTCTGTTGCATTCTGTATTCGCTTGAGAATAATCCGATTGAAAACCTTTCCTGGGATGGAGAGAAGTGTGATTCCTCTGTAGTTACTACAATTGCTGAGGTCCCCTATTTTTGGAAGCTTCACGAGGTGTCCTTCCTTCCAGTCCTTTGGAAACTTGCCTCCGATCCAAATCCTCGAGAATAGTGAGTGCAGACCCTCTGCAGCCCCAGCAGCATCTGCCTTCAGCGCCTCTGGTGGGATCTGGTCTGGTCCAGCTGCCTTGCCTCGATTTAACTGCTTTATGGCATCATTAATCTCTGCTTTAGTCGGAGGGTCGCAACTGATCGGTAAATCATTTCTTGCGGGTAGAATGTCGGGTGGGTTGCTTGGTGGAGGTCTGTTCAAGAGGCTACTAAAATGTTCTATCCATCTTTTTGCCTGAGCTTCCTTTCCAAAAATAGCCTTCCTGTTGTAATCCTTGACAGGAACTTCCGGTTTTCCATATTTTCCAGCAAGAGTCTTTGTAGTCTGGTAGAGGATCCTCGTGTGTCCTCCTGTTGCTGCCTTCTCTGCTTTCTCTGCTAACATTCCTATGAACTCCTCTTTGTCTTTTTTAATTGATTTTTTGACCTCTTTAGCTGATGCTCGGTACTCTTCCTGGTTACCAACTCTTGAGCTTCTTGTACGACTTGCATTTACCTGTTCTTTTAGGTCTCTTCTTATCCTTATCAAGTCCAGTGATTTTTGACTGATCCATTCCTTGTGTTCTACTTTCTTTTCCCCAAGAACATCCTGACATGTCGATGTAAATACTCCTTTTACCTTAGCCCAGTGAGTCTCCAAATCTACTGGCTCTTCGAGGTCAACAAGGTGTTTGAATCTATTCCTCAGTGTCAGCTGGAACTCTTCCTTCTTGTCTCCATCCAGAAGGCTCACTTGAAACTTTCTCCTCTTTGTTCCTGCTCTGGTACCTTGTTTCTTGAGGCGGAGTTTGAGTCTTGCCAGCAGCATGTGATGGTCAGATCCAACATCAGCTCCTCTCTGTACTATGACATCCTCCAGTGAGCGTCTGAATCGTCGGGTGATGCAAAAGTGGTCAATCTGGTTTTCAGTTACTCCATCCGGTGAAATCCAAGTGGCCTTATGGATCCTCTTGTGTGGGAATACTGAACCTCCAATCACATAGCTGTTAAATGCGCAGAAACTTGCAAACCGCTCTCCATTCTCATTCATTTGTCCTAAACCATTGCACCCCATAATGTCCTCATACCCTGTATTGTCCTGTCCTATCTTGGCATTGGCGTCTCCCATTATAATGTTCACATCTTTTCTTGGCAATGTGTCAACTATTTCCTGAAGCTGGTTGTAGAAATCGTCCTTGTCCCCATCGGTTGCTTCATTTGTTGGGGCGTATATCTGCACAATGTTCATGTTGATGTTCTTGTTCTTTGTAGTAAATGATGCCAATATAATTCTCCTTCCGTAGGGTTCCCATCCCCTCAGTGACCTCTGGGCGTGCTTGCTCAAGATGATCGCTACCCCTTCTGTATGCTTTTTGTCCTCCCTTCCAGAATACAAAATCTTTTCCCCAGAATTAAGTTGTTTCAGTCCGGACTGTATCCAGCGGGTCTCGCTAACTCCAAGTATGTGCAGTCTGTATCGCCTCATCTCCATTGTAACCTGGGCACTCTTTCCTGCTTCATACATGGAGCGGACATTCCACGACGCAATCCGGAGTGACTTGTTTGATGAAGGAGCAGTCGGGCCAGTGGAGTCCTTTCGGCTTTGTCCATTGTCCTTCATTGAATCTACAGGTGCAGATGCTCCCCCTTCTCCAAAGATAAAAGACTGATTTAAAGTATTTGCTTATGTTTCTGTAACTGGTTTATTTTTACAGGGTGGGTAGTTGGCCCACCGCCAACTGGCTCTTCTCGGGAGGCCAGGACCTTTGCACCTTTAGTCGCCTCTTACGACACGCAGTATCACGTCAGATGTAATCCCAACCCCATCCTCTCCGAAATCTCGTCAAATACATACAACTTATGATATCTAATAATGTCTACTTATTTGAATGGATTTGTTGTAACTTGTGCACGCTTTATCTAAGGGGTCAAAGGAAATATATTAATAACATAATCAAGTTTGCCTTTTTTCTTTGCTGTTATGTGCTACTGAATTTCCAGCTTCGTTCATGTCAGTCCTTCCACAACCAGCAACCTTACGGAAATCCAAGGCGTAGGACTGACGTCAAGTTTGCACACAGGAATGATATCATTCCTACCTAGAGTCGCTGGTTATTACATCGCCGAGACGTCGGTTTGATGTAGGAAAACCACCCTTACAATAATCTACGTTGGATTGAGATAAAGTAACTGGCTGGTTAAAGGCGACGTTATCACACCCCATACAGCGTGGGACAGTGACTGGTGAGACAATAATAAAAGAATTGTTTCGTTATCCCCTGATTTTGGTGTTTAATTTGCATTTTACTATCTAAACTAAAAATTTGACTCCAATTAGCTTCTAAAACGAAAACAACGTTTCGCTTGTCTCCAAAGCTTTTTTATCAGTAAATACACACAAATATAAGCTGTGTAAAATGTTATGTTATCTAGCAAGACAATTTTGATTTAATGCTAAGTAGAATCTGCGTATGGATTAGATTCTGAAACCAGGTAAGCATTGCAGACACTGTGCGTGTCGTATTGCTTAATCTTCAGTAGTTCCAACGTGGCCTGTCACTATAGAGTAGTCTTATGATGGCAGTAAGTCTACACTATATAATAATAATAATAAGTATGCGTATACTATCAAAAACCCAAATTATTCTGCACGTAATAACCACACAAGACATATTTCATGTGAAATACATTTTTATTAGTATGCAAGTCACCACTACAACTTCCTACAACGTAATGCTGTAACTGTAATGTTACGCAAATGTGTATGGCAATTTAACCCAGTTAAAATCTGAAATCATTCCTTTTTTGCCACATCATCCATTTTTAAGCTTTATTTCCCACTGTTATACAAATATGGTCGGTTTAATGACAAAAGGGCAAATAAATATCAACAGCTCTGTAAAATGAACAGGCGAAAGCGTAACTTCTCCATACGATGAAGGAGCAAACTGCCAAAATCAGTGTTGCGAGAAATTCAGTTTTGAAAATTTTATGCTACTCTCACCGACGATTTCTTGCTTTTTGGCATACCACCTAACACAAAAACTGATTGAGATTTAACAAAATTGCTTGTGTTAGGTACAGACCCCTGCAATATACTTTTCATACAAAAGAGTAATTATCTCAATTTTGACTTATTTGCCCCTTCGTCATACAGATAAGTTAGATCTAAATGTTCACCTTTTTGTTGTACAGCTGTTGTTACCTATTCACCCCTTTGTCATGAAACTGACGGCATGTTGATCACCGAGTATCAAAACGTAACGGATTTGTTTGGGATATAATATTTTAATTTTTGTTTTCATAAAGGACACTGATTCGCAGCCCTTCATGCCCTGCAGATGAGCATTTGGAAATTGAATAATTCAGCGCGTGCTTTCCATTATTGACAGAATTCAGTTGAGGTCCCTTGGTTACATCAATAACAATGTTAACCTTTACACATTACCTCGCGCTATGCTTAAGCACCCCAGTGCTGTGATTTTGTTGCTATGTTAATTTCTCTTTTTCTTCAGACACCGATGAGACAAGTCTTCTCTTCACATTCATGGCTGGCGCAGGAGCTGTCACTATGTGAAATTGGATTCTCTGCGTGATCATGGGCTGGATGATACAAAGCAAAAACAGCAAATTATTCCAGAGCATTGGTAAATACTTGAACAAATGAAAGACATTTTACTCATATTTGATACTGCGACTATTTCCTGTTTACTCCGTTTTATCTGGACATTTTTTATATTTTCTAGTCATTAACTTTTTCTTCCTTTGCTTGACAAGGTCATAGATAAAGCACGTCCTAGATCAAAATACTAAGCAAAACAAAATGGAGATGAGATATTCAAGAGTATAAAAAATACAAAATTGAAATGAAGAAACCTTGTGATTAAAACTTAAATATAGAATGAAACCCAACCAAGGACACTAGATTGATAAGATCAGACACTCCCTTCTTTTGAGCTCTTAAAATACTGTTTACATCTGGTCACAGGCACTGACCACTGTTGGCACGTAGAGTAAGCGCTTCGCACAATGGATTTGCATAGAAAATAAGACACAACACCGATCGGTTTTGCTTCCAGAGGCAGTTTCACTGTCAAAATATTTTTAAAATATGTAGTATCTAATCAATAATGAATATTTGTATAAAGCAACGCACAAAAAGGGCGGGTGAAGGGAGGAAAAAGAGAGAGAAACAGGTTTTTCACGAGATGACATGGGCATAGATCTAGTCATGTGCGTGTGGCTTCCCCGGCCTTTCTCGCACAAGTTATTTTTAGCCTACCAACAGCGCCTGGGACTTGACTGCTAATTGTTTGTACAGCTGTGCATCTCAGATACAATGGTTGATGTGGTTCTCGCATTGGTGTATTTTTTGTGAATTTGGAGAAGAAAAAGAAGAGGAGTAAGAACAAGGAGGAAAATCCAAGGTTAGTCTTATTGTTAAAGGAAAGTCCTTAAACGTAATCAAACCCTTCACAATTCCCACTATTGTTTACTTTCTTGCTTGCATTTGCTGCTGGGAGGCAGGGTGCGCGAGTTACGTCATGAACAGAAAATCCAGCCTTGGTCCCATGTTATTCTAAAAATACACTAGATCTGTCTTCGGAATGATGGTAACTTAATGAAACAATTGTGACATTGTTACATTTTAAAAGGGAAAAAAATAGCCAGAGGTTTCCTACAATGAACTACTTGATAAACTTACAATGTAAGCGACTTCCAGCAAGATCTAGGGTGAGAGCTGAACAGTGAATATAACGCGGCATTTTCTCTATTCGGCTTTGTAGAAAATGCCGTTTTTTACCTCTCTCACGCTTATGCCACTAGGTGGCGCTGCCAAACCCATATACGCAAAAAACCCAAGCTGTCTGATCTTATCAATCTCGTGTCTTTGACCCAACTAATCAAAGAGTTTATGCGCAGTTGGCGTGTAATGTCACACTGGATTGATTCACTTCATTTAATCTTCATATCATATTGAAATCAACTGTCATTTGCAATATAACAGGTTAATTAAGGTATTTCAGATAAACAATATACAGTGGAACATGTTTAAATCAAAATTTTAGGCACCGGACATATTACTTTGGTTTAAACATATTTTGGTTTATCCAAACTGGGTATGGTGGAAGTTGTCAGAAGAGGAGAACAAACTCTGTAAGGTCAAATTTCACTGATAAAATAATGAGTTACTTCCAGGCGCGTGCCAATGTAACCAACCACATGGGTCATCAGAAACTACATGCTGCTGTAACATCACGCCCAATCAAACAGAGCGCATCACGATGCTTCGATGATGTGTTGCCCGCCTCACCTTGTCAGTACACCGCTTGCTGTTTGCTACACACGCATAATTTAGATTCCACAGACAGTGCGCATTCACTTCACTGATGCAATTCCCCCAACCCCATCCCTCTCCATCTTCGACACCTGCTGGTGGCCTCAGGCCTGATGATGCGAGAACGGCGTGCCAGTACTAAGTGTGCTTGAGGTCACTGGCTTTCACTAAAATCAAGGTCATTGTTTTCGGTTCAGCCGTGTTTCCACGAATGTTGACTTTGGTTTATCGCTAGTCTATTAACAAAGAGTAAAAGAGGAAAAAAAGGGGATTAATTTTTCTTTTGGTTCAGCCGTGTTTTCAGTTTAGCTGTTTTTGGTTTAAGTGTGTTCCACTGTATGTACGTTCCGCGGGTACAGCTTGCTATGGAAATTTTGAAAAACTGGCAAGCATCATTAATTTGAATGATTTGAGTAAACAAACATTGTTACATTCATCATAGAGAGAAGAGGAGCGGACGAGATTTTGATGAAGAGAAACTTGATTTACTGTGCACTGATTGGGGAAGGCAAGAAATATGATGAATATTATGGATTGTCAGAAGTTAAACAAAATCCGCCAGTTTTTTTTTTGGTTTTTTTTGGTTTTTTGTTTACAATTTAAATTTTCAAGGCAACTCCTTTTCAATCATTTAATATTATCCGCTGACAGAAATTTAAGCAAACTTTCAATCGTCATCAATGTGTGTAAATGATTGAACTTGTGGACTCTGCACCATATTAAGTATGAATATTAGATCTGAATACACTTTTTGAAAATGAAATGAGTGTAAATGTAAGCATAGGTGAACTTTAGTGTCCATTTTAGTGATTTATACTTTTTTCAAGTCCTACAAACATTAACAGAAGAGGTACCATTTCAAACAGAAAGGAATCTTTACAAAAAAAAAAACCTATGTTATTACAGGTGCCCCGACTTATGGGATCATCCACATATTCAGCAAGATGATAAATTTTTTTTAATTTCTAAAATAACCCACCACCCACCCCCACAATCATACTCACATGTTTTTTCCATACCAACCACCTGAGGGGGAAGTGGTCTATTGTGTAGACAAATGATGAAAGAAAGCATGCCTAATGTTAGCAGTGCACATTGTACCTTGTGTGCACCATGGCATGCAATGTGTTGATGGGCATGGTTTGAATCACTGAGTCAATTTTTTGCAGTTCGAATAAGATATGCTGATTCAAATCACCATCAAACGAATTAGGCATGAATCAAAAATGATTTGAATCATGATTCCATTCACCTTTGATTTGCCTCTCGCTTAAGGCTCATTGCGCAAAGAAGCCAGCGGAGCAGACTTTGACGAGGGACTGGTATAAGGGATAGGGAATAATGCATGGATCAGACTCATCATCCCACGGTAAGAAACAAATCAGTGCTTATCGCTGTGAGGACCCTTTGGTGTCACAGTCCCTGTGTCACTATTAAATTGCTGAATGACTCGAATCGTGATTTGCTCATGCCACCACTGGCTTATGGGACTGATTTGAATCAAATGAATCAGTCAACCACTGATCTGAATCAATTTGAGTCATCAAAAGGAGAATCATTGTCCACCATTTATGCAGTGTCGTCTCAGCATCGATGGTCTAACTTAGGCAGGAAGTGATGGCATCATGGGCTTCTGTGTTTGTGAAAAATAAAGGAACAGAGTGAAATCAGCGACACAAACAAACGTGAAGAAAATACTTCCCCACCATTCCAAGTCTTCAAACTTAAAAAACAACCTTCTACAGGTTGAAAGGCAGGCGCGTTCAAAATTTCATTCAAATCCAAGTCCATTTAGTAGTGAGTTTTTTATAATATAGATTTGTTGGATGCCGAGAACATTTTGCAGACTTGTCTGTTTTGTTTTATTTCTATATCCAAGTGACAGTTTCCTCGTATTTTTATCATTCTCGTTATTGATGTTTGTCATCAGGCCTGGTATCATTTGACTCTGAGGTCGTATATTTGTTCTGTAAGATTTTCTTTGGGTCATTCTTATTCACTGAATGTACAGCTATTGTTAAGTCCGAGTTGACAATTGCATCAATTCCCTTGACGTTGTGTTATGTTTCTTGAGCTCATTTATTTGTATCTTGTTTTCAATTTAAAAGGTCAATGAGTTGAAAGTGTTTAGGGATAAGGATACTCACCTCCTCCTTCTCATGTTAATTTCGACGTCACTTTTAGTTCACTTAATAATGAATATATTTTAATCTCAGGAATCTGACATTAAGTCATTCTCAAGTCTTGTATAGATTTTTTTTTTAAATTTAAATGCATATATGCAAAAAAAAGGGGGGGGGGCGGCTGATTGCCTTGTAAGAACAGAAATAGATTCACAAGAGAATTTTCCAAAAATAGGCATTGATTTTGTTGTCATATTCAACAGTGTCATTTGTAATCGAGTAAATACACAGTATCGATTCCACTTCCGGTTTATAAGAAAAACTAAGATGGTGTCAAGGGCAAAGGACGATAATCATGTGATGGGGGTATAGACTTTTTGAGAATGCAAAATCGTGAAGGTATGTCATATCGAGAGACATTCATCTTAAGAAATATTAATAAGCATAAACATTTAAATGAAAACAAAATGTTTTAGCAGTGTTGATGAAGGGATGGATTTAATATCTGAGTTTATGCATAATGAGGTCAAACCCATAACGGCAGACAATGTATGGATTCTGTGTCATATAAGAAAACCCAAATTTATTTATAGTGCAGAACAGCCACTTTGGGGAAACCCGGGTGGTCACTGGCTCCTGCTTCCATGTAGCGTCGAGGTCGGCGGTCGACCAAGGTACTCGCACGGCTAGTCATGCCCAACTAGCCTGTAAAGCTTAGGGTCTGGCGAGTTTCCTCCCTTAAGGCGCTACTGAGGGACTGAGAGTTGGGGTGGAGTTTGGTCGGGGGTAGGCCGGACAAAACATACGGATTAGAACCTACTTCCTTAGATCTTAAGGGGCAACTGGTACTATAGTATTAGACTTAGGATCGTCCATGTCATGGGAAAAGTGCTTTCGCAACCACATAGTCACACGGCACATCTGTGCTAGGTAGGGTAGTGTGTGCTGGAGTCCCCGTGCCACTTTTTTTTGTCTCTTAAAATTTCCCGAGTAGTAATCACTTCACAAATAAGTGTGTTGTCTTAAAATGAGTTTCTATTTTTAATGCTCGGGTGGAGGTGGAGCAGAAGCGTGGCCGTGCTTTGTTTATCGTTTTTTTTTTTGGCATTGTTGTTGGAGGTTGGGGGTATTTCTCTCTTAATGACAGTGGTTTAAACCTGTCTCTTGGAAGAGAAGACATGGATATGTGGACACTCCCTCAAAGAATCTTAAAGAAGGTATAATGCACTTTTCTTTTTTCTCGATTAAGACTGTTGATGGGGAGCAGGTCGATTATCTCTTTTCAATTTAATGAGGCTGTATCAGAGATGATGTTTGAACCGCCCTTGGACAACCACTATAATTAAACTGATTCTAATTACAATAAATGCCAGGAGACATTAGATAGACTGGACTCAGTCCTGAACAGAATCCCAAAAATAACTATCAAAATACCATACTGACTCTGACTGCTTATTCACATAGGCATTATTAGATTCTATGATTGTTTCCCTTGGTATATCAAAAAACAATTTACATTTGGTGGCATGGTCCAATTGCTTATAATGAATTTAGTCTTCTTGGAATGCTTGTCAATTTATATCTGTGATGTAAATGAAATGTACCAAATTAAGATTGATTTGCCAAAACAATGTGCACAGCTAATGATTTTCATTATCCTGCAGGTATACAGCCATCAACCATTTACAGTCAGGGGTGTCAGCTGTCTTGCTACCTCCTGGAAATATCAGCTGGCAAATGCCCATTTCGGTCTGTACATCATGCATCCCTGATGTCACGCAATTCCCGATGATGGAGCAAACCTGTGAAGTCATATAAACTTTCAGCCATCATCATGTACAGAAAGAAGAGAGGTGTGGTTTTCCACTTCTTGAATTTGGATAACACAAAATTAATGTACCCCTGTTGAAAACTTTCCACTTAAATCCAAGTAAAACTTGGTTTGTAGGAGACTTGTCTTTATCTTGGGCCAATTTTTCTCAGGATGAGTCCCCTCCCAAACTGACATCCTATGAGATCAGTGAAGATGTACAGTTGAAATTTAGATGACCAAAGGTAAGGCACCTTGGGAATGATTGTGACGGGGTCGGCAGTAATTAATGTCTGTCTCTTGCCAGTTGTCTTCATGATGCCAGCAGATTCAACTTCAAAAATGTTGCTGGGTTAGTGATTCAGTTTTAAGTAAAAACGATACAAAAACTAATACATGCAATTGCGTCTCTGAAATTATTAACAGATGTCATCCACCCATTCTTTCATTAATCCATCTATCCACCCATGCATCCATCCATCCACACATACACCCATCCACCTATCCATTCATCCATCCATCCATCCATCCACCCACGTTTCCATCCATCTGTCCAACCGTCTGTCCTTCTGCCATCCGTCCTTCCGTCCATATGTTCATCCATCCATCCATGTATCCCTCTGTTTTCCAGGTGTCATTCTCCTGATTGCTTTATGCATGTCACTAAAAACAACACTAGACCTTCTGCCTTGGAATTACCAAAGTCAACCCAATGTTGGTAAGAAATTTTTATTGAACAATCAGATGTCATAAGCTGCCAGTGGTGTGGCATAGATGTTTGTCGAAGTTGTGACTGAGAAATCCTGAAGGAATAGCTAAAATATGAAATATATTCATGCTAAACCATTAACTTGATTTTACTCATTTTTATGCAGAACATGAAATCTTTGCAATTATCAATTTAAAACAAGAGCATACTGATATGCTAATTAGTGGCATGTTATGCTTTCATTTGTGCTGTTTTATTTTTTTAAGTTAGTCCCATAAATTTTATTCTTTTTTTTTTTTTTTTTTACTTTAATTACCATCTCTAATATTATTATACGACCATATAAAATGCCAAATTAAATACAGATTTACTTTAGACTGTCATGATCACATTAGGATCATAAATGCCGTGCTAGGTCACGACGTCAGTGAGTTAATTTTTACGATCTTGTTGATTATAACCAGCGTAAGTTGTCCTTGAGCTGTTCTCGTGAACAGTTTGTTTTGAAACACCTTTTTTCTGATAGATGGAGAGAAGGAGGGGCGAGACAGAATAAACGTATAGCTAGGAATGACAGAGCAGTTCTCGACCCCGTGATTTTGATTAACATAGATAAGGGGCGAGTAAAGGTAGTTTATTTAGACGCTTAGTTGGCGTTCGGAAATTCGTGCATAAGAGTAGAAAGCACGGGGTTTGAAGATTTTAGTAGTTAATGTTTCGCATTTTAAATTTTGTCTAGACCGTAAAATTGACCTCGATTTTGGCGCAAGGCCATGACAAGCATAAATTAATATTGCAGGCTGAGCTGAAGCGACTGCACCAATCAAATGTATGAATCTGGACGGAAGGTCGAGACATAGCTTTAGTATTTAAACCCGTGCAGAGCTTAGATAGAGGCCACATGTAGACAATCCATTTACGAGGTGGACGGCGGCGATAGTCCTCAGCCAGATGAGAGACATAAGAGACGCAGTTGAGCAGTCCATATTGTGAGGAGCGCCTGATTTAAAGCTCCAGAGCCTAAGCTACTTGGTTTGATATAAACCCACAGCGTTTACATCCAGCGCTCTCACTCCCAGTGAGGGCCTCATGGTGAGAGTCCATACTAATTTGTAATGATGAAAGTGAACCGTTCTACTTACTTTTGAAGACAGTTTCAGAGCTACCGCCAGACAACGCATGGTTGTACAAGCATTCTCCATGGCGTGTCTAGAGGAAATGTCCATATCATAACATGTCTCATTGAATTAATAGAATTTAAACTGTTATATCCGTCGCCACGTGCGCGGATTCTATTTGGCATATAACTCACATGACCTGCAAGTAGTTAAAGTGAATAAGTTAGTCTTTATAGAAAGCTGTAGTTTCATTAGTTAGATTCAGTTGCCTTGAATTGATATTTATATTTGTTACATTAATTCCTGTAATTAAACTGCCCTACAGTTCTGCTAAAAATCAAAGCAATTGATTTATTTAGTTTTTAGAGTGCAAGTATTTTTTTGTGTGTTCGTCGATTGTGGGAGCGGACCTCGAAAGAGTGTCAGTCGAATTCTCCCCATCTAACCCACATCGCGACACTGGAGGGGACTTACCAAATTTCTTAATCCTTAATTTCTTAAATTCGTTAGATTATAATCAACTTTTCTCTTTGTTTGCATTACATTTTTGTTCTTTTCATGATCCGTCGCTCACGGGGTGTCGCACGTTGAGCTAGTTTAAAATTATTTATTATTTAGTTTTGTATACTGCTTTGTTATTTTTACTTCCACATATGTCGCTGCTCTCCCATTGACCCGATGACGGAGGCCAGGGAGACTACAGAACAGAACTTAGAACGGTGAAAGACAAAAAAGTCTGACTGTGGTGTACGCAAGGGCTAAAGGAATTACCACCCAGTTCCTTGAAAGTTAAGTGATTCCATCCTAAAATTTTGTCTGCGTCTGGGGAGTTGAGTGTTCCTCCTCGTGTTTTACAGGCTTTTTATACTTTTCTTCTTTGTTAAAACTGTGGGAGGTTGGATGGGATCATAGTTTAGCATATCTTCTTTGCCATTTCGAATGATATTAGAGTGCATTGGTGGCTATTGATAACTCGGGGGGGATTTGCTTCACTGTGAACAGTTCTATAGGGATCCATTATTCGTATAGATTGTGGCGTTTCTCTTGCTTCCTCACATTTCTTTAGGAAGATGTCTCTCTTGTCTTCTTCTTACATCTATCTGTACATGAGTTAGGACTTGTAGGGTCTGTTATCGTTCGTCTTTTCTTGTTTGTCTAGCGTCGTGTTTGGTGTATTTTTTTTCATTAGACCTTTATCATTATCGTGTTGGTACATTCCTTTGTTTCTTATTTTACCTAAGTAACTCATGTGTCTACATTGACACATTGATTGAGTAATTTGATCTGGTTATTGAGAGTAACGATTTTATTGAATTGTTGGAACCCGTGCAGTTAGCACACTGCCAGTTCTATGGAGCTTATTAAGCGTTATGTATAACCGATCTCGTCTTTATATTGACGAGCTCCCGAGAGGGCAGTATTAGACTGTTTAGGGAGGTGATTTTTTTTGTGTAGTGATGAGTAGTGAGTATTGATTTTATTGTCGGCTGGTGCCGCCGCCCGAAGAGCCGCCGCCCGAAGAGCAATGAATTTGTCTCATGGGAAGAGTCTGTATCAGTATCGAGGTGATGTCGATATAAGAGCTATGTGAATTATATATATTGAGTATACTTTTTTTTAGTCGTCTGCGTATGACGTCGACCCGAGGAGAGCAATAATGAGATTGCCTCATGGGATGGATGATATTGCTATTTTTCGATTATTTGAGAGATGTTTGGCAGTGCTAACGTAGTACACTGCGTATCCGCGTATTCGCGTGTTATTGTTGAACCTTCTTACAGGCATTGTAAGCCCCACAGGGCAGTGTAAGGCCTCAGGGCAGTGTAAGGCCACAGGCAGTGTAAGACGCCGAGATGCAGTGTAAGACCTCTGGGCAGTGTAAGGCCGCAGGCAGTGTAAGACCGACGGGCAGTGTAAGACCGACGGGCAGTGTAAGACCGACTAGTTATGTAAGGAAGGGAGTATTCGCGTTTTGAGAGTTTTTTGCAGTGGTAACAGAGGACACTGCGTGGTCGCGTTTTAAGAAGAGTGGAGTTGTTTTTTTATACAACCGATTATGACTATGGTTTTCCGCGTTTCGTGGACCATCTAACGTAATACTAGATATGACAAGTAAGAATACTGATTATGATTGTGACTCTCCATGCGGTCGGTGGATGAGTTATCTAAGAACATACCCGATATAGATATTGAATTGAACCGATTATGACTATATACCGAGATGACTGTGACACTTGACGTGTGCATGGCTTGCGTACGGAAACGGCGCATTAAATTAACTGCTATCGCCTAGTGGCACCTCATCTATCCCGGATTGGATATAATTAGATATAGATTAAAGTGTAATGTTAATTAATTGAGATTTAGATTATTGTTGAATGCGAGAAGCGCTATATAATTCTTAAATCAAGACGAGCGCTACGCAGATTTTGAAAGAGTACGTCAGGCTAATTATCTTGTCGGCGTTTGTTATTTCAGCTTCACTATGGCGAAATTTATAATTCATAGACCAGAATATGTTGCTATTTTATATAGAGACTGTTGAACATTGAGGTTGAGCATTTTTCACCTTTTTCGGAGACCGTGGATGGTTTCACAAGGTATTGTCCTACCAATTATGGACATTCTTTCTCAAAATTTCCATGTGATTCCTTTTTCCACTAGCGTCCATCCTGACCATGACCTGAGTTCCAGACAACCATGACGCCTTTGTCTGCGGGTCAATGAGATGAGGAAATGGCAAACCGAGCGACCAGACCTACTGCTGCCAGGATACCATTACTTTAATTAACTATTGTTCGTTCATGTTCTATGAATGTATTAATTACGCTCAATGAAGCGATGAGCTAGTTGCTCAATATTTCAGTCTTTACGGTATGTCTGTGTGAGAGAAGTTTATCACTTTAATTCTTAAGTGCTACAATAATTATATATTATCACAGAACGTCGCATATAAATATACATATGCTATTGTCCATCGATAATGCACGTTCTTAGAATTTTTTTTTTGACTTTCAGTAACGCTATATTTTTTACTATATAGCCCTTTCAAAAGTACTATTACATAGCAACGTTAGTAGACAGTTATGTCGTTCAAACCCTAAGTTTTCACTGGGGTGGGGGATGTGTCATGATCACATTAGGATCATAAATGCCGTGCTAGGTCACGACGTCAGTGAGTTAATTTTTACGATCTTGTTGATTATAACCAGCGTAAGTTGTCCTTGAGCTGTTCTCGTGAACAGTTTGTTTTGAAACACCTTTTTTCTGATAGATGGAGAGAAGGAGGGGCGAGACAGAATAAATGTATAGCTAGGAATGACAGAGCAGTTCTCGACCCCGTGATTTTGATTAACATAGATAAGGGGCGAGTAAAGGTAGTTTATTTAGACGCTTAGTTGGCGTTCGGAAATTCGTGCATAAGAGTAGAAAGCACGGGGTTTGAAGATTTTAGTAGTTAATGTTTCGCATTTTAAATTTTGTCTAGACCGTAAAATTGACCTCGATTTTGGCGCAAGGCCATGACAAGCATAAATTAATATTGCAGGCTGAGCTGAAGCGACTGCACCAATCAAATGTATGAATCTGGACGGAAGGTCGAGACATAGCTTTAGTATTTAAACCCGTGCAGAGCTTAGATAGAGGCCACATGTAGACAATCCATTTACGAGGTGGACGGCGATAGTCCTCAGCCAGATGAGAGACATAAGAGACGCAGTTGAGCAGTCCATATTGTGAGGAGCGCCTGATTTAAAGCTCCAGAGCCTAAGCTACTTGGTTTGATATAAACCCACAGCGTTTACATCCAGCGCTCTCACTCCCAGTGAGGGCCTCATGGTGAGAGTCCATACTAATTTGTAATGATGAAAGTGAACCGTTCTACTTACTTTTGAAGACAGTTTCAGAGCTACCGCCAGACAACGCATGGTTGTACAAGCATTCTCCATGGCGTGTCTAGAGGAAATGTCCATATCATAACATGTCTCATTGAATTAATAGAATTTAAACTGTTATATCCGTCGCCACGTGCGCGGATTCTATTTGGCATATAACTCATATGACCTGCAAGTAGTTAGAGTGAATAAGTCAGTCTTTATAGAAAGCTGTAGTTTCATTAGTTAGATTCAGTTGCCTTTGAATTGATATTTATATTTATAATTATATTTGTTACATTAATTCCTGTAATTAAACTGCCCTACAGTTCTGCTAAAAATCAAAGCAATTGATTTATTTAGTTTTTAGAGTGCAAGTATTTTTTTTGTGTGTTCGTCGATTGTGGGAGCGGACCTCGAAAGAGTGTCAGTCGAATTCTCCCCATCTAACCCACATCGCGACATAGACCTTTTCATAATGTAATCTGAAGTTTGGGTCAAGAAGCAGAGAACTATAGATTTGTATGTGGTCTCAAAAATGACAACTATCAAAACACCACACTGACTGCTCATTCACAGGCTTGACATGATTTTATGATTATTTCCCTTGGGATATCAAAAAAAAAAGTTTTGTGGCATTGTCCAAATGATTATGAATTTTGTTTGCCTTCTTAGATCTCTTTCTCTTTGTGTATTTGTGTGTCAAGCCTCATATTTTGTATTCTGATTGAGAGGAATTTTGTAAAACGTTGCTTCTTAATATCATTGTCATGAGACTTTGGAAAGCTCGACACTTAAATACAATCAACTAATAATATTGATTTGACAGATAGATTTTAGGAAAAAATATTCAATAAACTTGAAGTTTTGAGCAAATAGGGCTCCACTAATTTACAGGCATATTTCCACTTAAAATGTCAAAGTCATCAAGAAACTTTCTGTCTGGAAGGTAGGAATTAATTCTGCACTGCAGCATATCAAAGTTGTCGAATTAATTTGTAAACTGAGGAAAATTTTGACACTACTGAAATTCATCACTTGATCCCCTTAGCAATTTGTGTATCACTGCAGTGAATTTCCTTACATACGTATTTTATAGCTGTACATTTATCTGTCGCTCTCTAGTGGTGTTCTATGTACTGCTTCAATCCTGACCTCCATCATTGTATTCTCCGAGGCAAATGTGTCTCCTCTCTGACAAATGCCCTCCTCGCTCAAAAGAGTAAGTAAACTTATTGAGAAAATGGTTTATCTGGCCTGGTCGACTGTTCTAACCCCATATATATCGTCACCATTCCCTAAGACTGTACTAACTTAAAAGTTTGATTTATATATATATATATAAATATTCAACTGCATTCAAAGCTACATTCAAAGCCACATCTAATGATCTTGCTTCTAGACCCTTAAGCCACAAAAATAATCAAACAGCAAACTATCAAAAAGTCATCGTCACCAGACCAGCTGTGCTGAAATAAAAGTTTTTTTGCTTCTCCTGAAAAAGTAGCCAAAAACAGTTTTAGGGAAAGGTGACAATATATACTGGCCAGACAGCATGCTTTTGATTGAAATTAATCCCCAGCCAGCAGCCCTATGGAAATTGGACTTGTGGGATTGACGTCAAATTTGCACATAAAAATGACATCATCCTTGATATATCTGCTGGTTGCAACATTGTGCTGACATAGTGCCAACATTGGTTTGATGTAGGGGACTAGCCTTTATGGTAATTCTACCATGTACCAATCCTGCAGAAATCCTATTCAAATCTATGTCAGATTGAAATGGGCATGCTGGCTGGGTCAGTGCTAGGCTATTTCCTATACAGTGTTACCAAAACCTAATCCTGTCCCTAACTGTAAAAAATATTTCTAAAAAAACATCGGATTAGTGTGATGTGATCACTGTCATGATTCGGATATTGTTAAAACTCACGCAGAGAGTGAGTTGTTGTTGTTTACCAGGGCCATGAGAAATTGGCTGGTGGCCTTGAACGGTCCTCGCCAAATTATAGTTGGTGAGTAAATAAATGTAAAGTTAAACTGCTAGAGTCACGCTTGTCGGCTTTAATGTTCGTGATTAATAAGTAATGGAGTAGGGGTGAAACAAGGTGGGGACAGTTGACATTGTTAAGTATGACTAGACAAGTTTTTGCACGTTAACTGGCTGGTAGAATAGTGCAGACGTATTACTACAATCAAAATGGTGGGAGGTTTCGACCTATGAGATAGCTGAACTAATTGGGCCAGCGGACTAGCACGCTGGGTAGTTAGATAGTATATAACATCGTGTAACGTTCAGATTAGGGGAATACAGACGAGAGAAGCATCGTTTCGTGAAGTATCTCCGGTTGGCCAGTACCTGAACTGTGTGGTCTGAAGACTAAGAAGTCCTTGCTAACGGACTGACTGAGCTCTAGAAAGAAAGGTCTGAGTGGGCTGACCTTTGAAAGCCCACGCTGCGCTATTTTGATGTTCGCGCCTCCCAGTAGGCGTGAGCAATGGTAATATATTTTATTTATTCAAGTATAATAGAGATCGGAGATAGAGAGAGAACTACAGCCTCATGGGAAGACTAAGGAAACCCCAGCTGGCACTCGACCACGAGTGTCCTGTATGATAGATCTATTGCCATAGTATGATTGGAATAATATAGCACATTGTTGATGAATTGAATAGTGATTGTGCATAAAATAGTCTTTTGGCAACTGCTTAAATTACCTACAAGCCGAAGAGTGCTTCTGTAGGCTTTGAACGTACTGGGCTCTCCTAACATTTAAGCCCATATGATTTATGGAGAGTTTGCCTGGCGACTGGCCAGTGGCGACTCAACTGTCACTTTAAATGGATATCTAGTTTCGTATAATATACCTATTACTATTGATTGCAGTACCTCCATAGTTACATGAATATCATTGGTTAAGTTATTAATTAGAGTTTTTGGTTTGAATATATACCTCTATTGTCTTTTGTTTTGTTATTAATATTTATGTAAACTATGGCCTGACCGGCCTGACATATATACGCTCTAGTTATTTAGTACTTTTCTTGTGTGGTTGTGTCCGAGTGTGAGTTAGCTGCCTCTCGTGCAGTCGTAACATCCCCAAGACCCTAACTCTGCTCGTGACAATCACTGTTATGATAAAGATGACTGATGCATGAAAATTTGCAGGAAATCTAACTGAATTACCAGCACCAGCTGTAAACATGATGATTTGGTTGAATTGGAATACCCTGGATCTACTCATATGTTAGCTGCACTTAGTATTCAGTAAGATACCCATGAAATATTAGGATATATTATTTCATTTGCCACCTAATATTCACACCAATTTTCTATTATGGATTGATGAGTATTTGAGTAAATCAAACTCACAGCCATAAAGAGGGGATGGAGAGCAACATTACAAAATGCATAGCATGACAACAATCAACAAACTTGAGTTACATCATTTACAAATGTAGTGCTGAAGCTGTACACTCCAGTTTGACCAAAGGTCATCATTCAGAGTACACTTTAAACATTCTGCATGAGAAACTCCCTCACATCATGACCTTAGTTCTTGTTTGCTCCAGCTCTCATTTTTGCACATCTGAGAAATTTGACGTTAAACGTTTGTGGTTTCAGTATTATGATAAGGTGTTAGAATAAATTGAAACTGTGAAACAGCTTGATAAGTGCCACAAGGCATTTTAAACAAGTGTCAGAGTGTGCATTTGTTTTTATTATCTCTTCTATTCTCTTCTACATAGACCTTCAGTTTTTCAAAAAATGGAGAAAGAAACAAGAATTAAGATAATGTGTGGCATATAGAGATCTTTCTGTTAGGAGATTCATTACCCTGGCCATCTGCACCTGGCTGTTTTTGGCTGGCTTCGCAAGGGACAGTCAGAAGTAGAGAACTTCTCTTCATCAGGTTTCAAGCAAATATTTCCATTGTACTTTTCAGCTGTGTTTTGGCTCCAGTGGGATGTATATCGCAGGGTCTGTGCAGGAGATATTACAGCAACTTCTGTCACACCCATCCACTCCCCATTCAGCACCAGAGGCAGATGCATGGACTGACCCTGACCAAGCCTCCCTCAAAGACAGCGATGGCGATCACATTAAGGAGAACATCCAGGAACCTCAGATGATGACATAGCACCTGTTCATCCAATGGAATTAATATTGTTCTATTTATTAAGTGTTCTTTATATAAGTGTAAATTACCTCAATCTGCATTATGAATTGGAATAACCTTGCTGACTTTAGACAAATAGAAAATTAACCCATTCCTGCCTAATGTGCCCCAATGCAACATGCTCGCATCTATCTAATGCGTCTAGATGTGACAATGTTCGTATCAGCCTAATGCACCCGAATACATCTCCTATCAGTGTGCTATTTATAAAGTCTCTTAGCAACCTGATTTCATTGGCAGCCTGATTTAGAGACATAGCCACGTTAGAAACGAGATGTCTGCTTTTCAGTTAAAAATAAAAACGGATGCGTCTAGCTTTCTGTTTTTTCAGTGAAGTTTTGAAATCACAGAATATTGGAAGTGCAAACAGTCTTCAGTTGTGTTGATATTTCCACATCAAATGCACTGGTTGCTTCCTTTATAACATTCGTATACAAGGTAATAGCTGTTATAGCAAATATCACGAGGACTCAAAAATTGACATTTTGGGACAATATGTGCAGAAAAATTGAACAAAATGGTAAATTTTGAGTTTCAACTCTATTTCATTGCAATAAATTTCAGTTCAACTCAAGAGCATGTGTATATAATATTTCCTGAAAGGTTCTTCATTTATCTACATCTTGGTACCATTTTTATCAACACTGGATAACAGTTACCTGCACAAATATTTCTTTAAAAATATCAGTCATCAGGAAATTGGAGTTAGTTCCCTTTGCCTAGGCATCTGGGCATGAAAAATGGGGAAGCATTGGACATATTTTTTTGCCAGCTATAGGCAGGAAAGGGTTAAGAAACAAAAAATGAAGATAATTGCATGACATATGGGGTAAAATCAGTTGCCAGCAAACTGTGAAGAAAAAAAGATTTAAAGATACACATAATTATCTCTCTTTATGTATTTGTTCATCCATCCGTCCATCCATCACTGCATCCATCCATCCACCCATCCACACATCCATCCATCCACCCATCCACACATCCATCCATCACTGCATCCACCCATCCACACATCCATCCATCACGGCATCCATCCATCCATCCACCCATCCACCCACCCATCCACCCATCCACCCACCCATCCACCCACCCACCCACCCATCCATCCATCCACCCACCCACCCATCCATCCATCCACCCACCCATCCATCCACCCACCCATCCATCTATCCACCCATTCATCTATTCACCCACCCATTGATCCACAGAGCATAGTATTTTACGCTTAATGAAAACTTGTTTCATGAGCAAAGAAAAGACATGGACAAAGAACTTTTCCTCTTATCATACTGTTATTTCATTGTTTTTGTAATATCTCAACGTTTTCCCTTAATATATTTACTCTTATATATTTGTTATAATTAGCTCCATCTTAACGCCATTATGGGTCTCTGGACAAAGAAATAGAATTTTCTTACCGTTTCAAAAACCAGTGTAAATGTGCATGCATGGGGCCCCGGTCAACTGCCCAGTGTGCTCATGCATTGAGACAGCTCTGGTTATAGCTGCAGCAAATTATCAACAAAAAGCCTTCCTGCTCCATGTCTGAAACATATTTGAAAATAAACTCTGCTTTGAAAACAACACCGACAATTCCTATGTTTTTCCGTATAATTCTCCAAGTGTGTCTTTGTCCACAAGAAACCTGTGTGAATAAGAGAAGAGAAATTTTGAGTCTGTTTTCACAAAGTCATGAATTCTGTGTGTGAAACATCTGGTGTATTACTTGACAACTGTATGTATCAGTGGTAGACCACACATAAAGTTCGGTCATAAATCAATCATTCAGTGCATTCATTTATTTCTTTAGCATTAAATTGTGCAACATCTCAAAGTGCACCAACAAATCTTAACTCTATAAGACCAGAGCAACGCACACTGTGTTATCTATAAATATGGTTTATGAAGAAGTCAGCACAAACACAAACAAATTTTTAAACATTACAAATACACTTTTTATCACCACAAAAGTGGCTTCGTGGCAAATATTGCAAAATTTATAAAGGGGGACAAAAAAGAGCTTTTTTCAAAAAATCATAAGAAATCAACGCAATGAATTTGCCTACAAAGATGAAGGACCACTCATATTAACAGGAATTAAGAGCTCTAGTCTCATAACAGAATATAAAGTGCCTTAACCATGCACAAAACGTGTCCAAAACGTTTGAATATCATCATGTACAAAACAAAAACCAAAGAACTTGACAACCTGTAGGTCCTCTAGATCACCTTAAGTGTTTTCTAAAGTTTATAACACCAAAGAAAATGGACACACAAATTCTAGCTGCAATTTTGTGTGAAAATAAAATAAATCGCCATATATTGACAAATAATATTAAAATGTATAACAACCATTTAATTAATAATTATGTGCAATAAAGAAGATGACGTACGTTTATGAGTGAGAGGAAGCTTTCTATCTGTGTCACTATTGTCAGTATTATTATTAACAACCTACGGTAATTTTTATTAATCAACAGACAAAAAAAAAAAAGTATGAACAAAGTAAGTTTTAACGAACTCGTTGCCTTTTGTAAGGTTCGTCAGAAGCTGAACATCTGACCTCAGATTACATGGCGTGTCTGATACAGTTGGTGGATCATAGTGAAATTTTGGTACGTTATGTAAAAATGGATATTCTTTCCCAAAAAAGCACATAGGATGCCAGAAATCTCACGATGTTTTTTGTTGTTTTTTTTCCATGAAAAACGATAAGATTTTCAAAATTTACTCATTTATTGTGACTAGATGGAAGAGATATGTATAGCATTGCAGCCTCTTTCGCTTTAAATTAATTATAGATGTTCAGGGCCCTTAGGCATTTTTGATCAGGGACGCGAGACAATTTATCACGGGGGGGGGGGGGGGCAATTTTGTGTGCTGGCGACAGTGGCAAATGCCAGTTTGAGGTACCTAGACTAACAAAAACAAAAAATCAGTCCATTCAGGTTTAGTGTGAAATATGAGCCAGTGCCTGTATTTTGAATGTCACAAAGATGGAATTCGTTTGTGTACCTGACGCCGATCTCACGTTGAGCATCCCTAATCTACTGGTGTTCCAAATTTTGGAAAATTCCGAAGTCAGAGACACCACCGTCTTCCAGCATTAAATGGTCAGCCATCTGGACGAACAGGTGATTACGTCTGATTTGGCCATGTTGCGTCCTATTTAACTAAGTTAGGTGTGGTTTTCTTTTTCAAAAAAAAGTGTACATCTAAATTTAGAAGAGATATGTAGAGACATAATCAACCCAAAAACCTCAGCCTGGACCAAAATCAACCCTGGCCGATAAAAGACACACCCTCGCCCCCCCCCCCCTTCCCACCCCCTCCTCCCCCTTCCTTTGCGACTGAACTACTGCTTTTAGAAACTGGATCACAAATGATAACATAAAAATGGGGGAAAGATATCAAAGATGTCCTGCCTAATCCCATGGTGCACATCTTCAAAAAATTAAAATTAAAATTTGTTTTGCTTCACAAGAAAGTTTTTGTTGTTGTTTAATCGGTTTATTTAACCTGGATGGAGGTTTGAAATGTCTGAACACTATTCTTCAGAATCAATTTCTATGTAAGCTGAGTGGATCCGATTTCCTCTCCGTTCCCGATTGTCCTCAGCTTGACCTTTAGTCCCAGTTGCCGAATCACCGGAAGCGTCTCAATATTTCATCATCACAGACTGAGTGCGTCAGTTTCAATTTCGTGTCCCTCCCCTGCCACTCCCAGTTGCTGAACCGATCACGAAGGTTTTACCTCGCAATTAAAATTTCTTCCAGTTTCCTTCCAGCAATTTCATTACTACACACAACCTAGCTAGCTACGCCTTCAGTTACAATGGATTCCGTTTCACAAAACGAAGCTCTTATTGCTGCGGTTCAAAAAAGACAACCTCTGTATGACAAAAGTGATGACAATTATTCAAATCGAGTGTACATCACAAAAGATGATGATATTCACCGAATTCCTCTCTTCGTTGAAATATACTGTGAGTCCAGTAACGTATTATATGGGTCTTCTTTTCACCCGAAACAAAAACAATAGTTGCAAAGCCTCCATTGTTCTGAGATTAAAAGACTGGTGTGTCCCGTCAGTTCTTACCTCCAGCCCAATGTTCACGAGCGGAGAGCAAGCTGAATCAAAAACGGCAGCATTCGTTTTCCTGCCATTTTACGCCTTCAGTTAAGGGTTGCGACTCGAAGAGGAATCTAAATCGGACCCACTCAGTTCACATGTAAGACACGACGAAAAAAATGCATGAGCGCGCATCGCCTAAGATACACAAACAAGGTCGAATCTTGAGACAGTTTTAATATTCTAAGAGAAGAAATTAATCACAATCGTCATTGACGTGAAACTTGGTTCAACAACACTGTTCTGGTGGAAATCCAAATCTGGTTGAAAAGTCTGTTTTAATTCTGACAGCATCACACTAGACTCAATGTACAAACTTATGGGAAGCTCTAGCCTCCAATCGCCCAGCATGGTTCCAAGCGCTGTACAACATTTTTTGTACCATATCTGTCCTAAATCACACACACACAAAATACATATATGCACAGGAAAAAAAAAAAACTTGATGGACATTCAGAGTGTAAAAACATGACTCTTCAGCTGAACTTTAACAGTCATAAAATGTTCAGTTGCTCAAAGATATAGGCAGATAATTCCAAATCTAAGGCCATTGAAAAGAAAAAGATTTTTCACCCATGGTCTACAGGGACATGATTGGAATTTTATTTATATTTACTGTCTTCAGATTATCTGAGATGTGATGGAATACAGAGTCAAAAGATCAGTTGAATAAGTTGGTCCTTTTTTGCACATACATCTGTGACAAGGCATATGACAAGGCATAGCCAACCTATAGGCTACATTATTCATTTCAATACAAAGTGTTATTTCTGCACACTATGAAAATCGACATGTAACCCTCTGGCTGCCGTAAAGCAGCTTACTTACCTTTTCTGTGGCACATAAATGTTCATAATTTTGGTAAGGTTCTTCATAACTCATTGCACTTAAATAGGGGCGCGGGAGGGGGGGGGGAGAGGGAGAGAAAGAATTACTAACACGGATCGTGAGGGTGACCAAAGAGATTACCGATTCATGTTTCTTGCTTCCATATCTTCTCGTTCTATGATTGTTCCAAAAACTACCCGATAAATGTGTATTAAATAGTGTTGCATTGTGCGGTATAAACTTCCTGTTTTAATTTTCCTTTGGCACTGATGTGTTATCTGTGACAATTTGCAACTTTAAATTAAATGTTTGGAAGCACTGGTCATAGCAGGCTTTTTTTTTTCTACTTAGGCTGGTCATTGCATGCGAATTTATAGGTTACCACTTCAGAGCTTCAGCGAATTGCTGCTGGGTTCACAATGGCCATTTCACAGGCACGCGTCGTTGCCTTCTTGAGTTTAAAACATCTGATCATTTTTGTATTGTTTGTGGAGTGTTCAAAAAATGTTCATTTCAAATATGAAGTGTTCGGTGGCCGCTTTTTATGGTCAGTGATTTCAGTGATAACTGATGGAGGTTTGATATGATAATTGTTCTTCTTGAGGAGATTAAACACCATTCTTCAGAAACAATAAAATTTCTAAGACTAGCATGCACATGCAGCTTTCTTGCGTTGTAGTCCCGCCAACTTTTCTTTTCCAACCTTGACGGAGACATGTGTGCACATCCGTGACTCATATTTAGTGAACAGGAACATGAAAGTAAGGCATGATTACAACACGACAGCAAGTCACATAATGGGCAGGTCTAAGAGACAGAAAAAAGATCGAATCGAGTGACGACAGTTTTAACATTCTAAGACAAGATATTAATCGCAACCGTGAAGGAAGTGAAACTTGTTTTTTGGCTCTGTATTGGTGGAGAGCGGAATCTGACTGAAAAGTCTCATATTATCACACTAGATCTTAGGATCAATAGAAAATTCTAGTTCGTACAAAGTCCTAAAGATTCTTCCGAACATACGACAATCATAACCACTTAAGTGAGACATGAAATGAAAAACAATGTGCCTTGCATATCATTTATCCCTTATGTATACTTGAAAGGCAAATCAGAAAAGAATTATGGGCTTAATTTTACCTTTTAAAAATTATTTTTCTGTAGCTTTGACTTGGAGCATGCAGCAAACAGATCATGAAAGGTTTTCCTATACTTTGTACTCATATTGTAGTAGAGGAAAATGTTGGCACTTGAGTTCATACCTTGACATAGAAGGCCGAACGACCAGAAAGCGAAGAAAGCATTGGAATAAATTCCAAATAAACTAAACTGGGGTACAAAAAGGGTAGTCATGGTTAAGATCGTTCCTGGGATGTAACAAGCAATCATAACACTGGCTATCAGTATGACCATCTTCACCGTCTTCTTGTCACGGCTGGAACTGACGTCCGACTGCTGTGCAGCTGACGTAGCCCTCTGACGCCACGCTGTCTTCTGACCTAACCTCCACACCAGAACACCCGTGAAAATGATGACAGCAACAAACGAAAGAAATCCGGTCATAGTTGTCAGATAATATACTATAACCATACTTTCGCTGTTGTTTGTTATGGTGATCAGTCCTAACAAGGTTCGGTTCTTTGTCGGATAAAACTTCCAAACGAACTCGTAGTTTATATATTCCGGGGAAAATGTCAGGATGTTTACGGTGTAAATCATGAAAATAACACTGGCGGTCCTTCTGATGGTGATAATCTGCTTCATCTTCAGTGGAACAGCAATATTCAAATATCGTTCAACTGTGATATATACGGTTATCCAGCCAGTGATACGACTAAAACATACCGTTGGTAAATCACTTGTCAGGTAAACGATTTCAGACGGGACGAATGGAATGTCTGCTTTCTTTAGAAGTGGATTCGTGCAGGTGTTTGTCCACATTTGGGTGACGAGACAACACAGATCTGATATAGCCAATCCACAGAAACTAATGTTGGCAGTGGAACTGAATCCTTGTCTGATAAATATGATAATGTTAATAATGTTGGCAGTTATTCCAAACAGACAGACAGTTGTACCGAGACAATTGTAAACGATGATTTCGAAAAGTTCCCGTTGATGATAAGTCAATAAATCAGATTTTGAAATGAGAGTCAAATTTTTTACGGATACAGACATTGTATTTTATGCCTAAGTAGTTGTGGTGTTGAAGGTCTCGTTTCTTTCACGTGTTACTAACTTGCAAAAAATTCAGATGTAAGGAAACAGTTTTTTACCGTCTTGGCTACTTGTTAGACCAAGCATGTTTAAGCTCATAAATTTACTGTCGTCGATGCACGATAGAGAAATACATTCGTTTGCACTGTTTTGCCATAAAGTTCTAAATGATTACAATAATGTCGCTTTATGACTTCTCCTGGCGAAGTCTGAAAACTGAATTCATCCTCGTGTGAAAAAATAAATTATAGTGATATCAATTGTAGTAAATTCACAACAGATAAAGGTGAGGAAAGATCGGTTGTGGGGGGGGGGGGGGGGGTAACATTTGAAAAATGATGATTGTTGCTGGCAATTACCAATTACAAGTTGTATTTTATAGTTGTATACTATAGTAAGTAGGGGGATAAATGCTGCAGGCAGCAGGGACCGGAGAGAGTGAATGACCGTGCATTTTGTCTGTTTGTTTGTTTGTTTTTAATGTTTTCAAAGATTGTTTACATGATCTGTGTATTTTGAATTGGCCGCCAGGCCTACAATAAACTGAACTTTAACTTTAAAAAAGACATGCTTTCTGAATTAATCTGAAGACGAGAAAATATTGAATTGCAAATTGTATAGTTGTTTTCTTTTTCCTGTTATACTAGAACCACAAATTTAATGGAATTTTGTGAATAGCATCCCTCCTCGTTTGTGTGAAGGCACACATACTGATCTTCTCACAAACAATGTCTACTTTTGTATACCACTATTCAAGTTTTCACAACGCAAATTAATACGCGAATTGCTTTTTATTAAAATTTCTGCTTTCCATCAGATTTCCTCGAGTTGTTTTTTTGTTTTTCATACTTAATTCATTTTCTGCTCCATTTCAGCGACTAGCCTCGGGCTAAGAAACCAATACATTGTACTATAAATATACGCCAAATCCATTTGTTTTGTAGTTTAAATTTTTAAGCAAGTAAACAACAATGTAAAATGCTTTCAGTTTGGAATTTTCTTTGTCTGTCCCTTCGATCGTCCAGTTATCTTGTAGATGACATGCTAAAATGTGCACATCATTCTACAGCGACTGGCATTTCATCGATTTGAATCATGTTCATGTTATTGTAAATAATAATTGTGGAGACAGGTTTCAATTTTTGTTGACAGTCCCAGATAGTTTGAAGTCTTGGACTGCATTTATGGTCCACATTGAGGAAAACGGTATGTCAAATGAGACAATATTATGGTAATGACGTCCATGCAGATCTCAGATATACCAGGGTGATCTGGAAAGTTTTGATGAAAGTTTTCTTTCAAATAGAAATTACAGGTAACTTTACCAAATTGTAAGTCTGAGTTTTGCTATCGTTACTGTTATGTGGACAGCATGAACAAAAGCTCTAACCCCTGACATTCTGGATCTGACACAAATTTTAGCTTATTATTCCATATGAAACATATTAATAGACAGCTAACTGGCCATTTGTCATAGTAATTTTAGATGCAACAGTAGAGATAAAAGAGGAAAAAAGAAGTACCGATCTAGTACAAGATTGGCTCAAGGGCCTTTGTTTCCTTTGTCACTTGAGCTTTAGGCTAGGGGTGCACATGCCACTTTGAGTTGTTTGTTTTTTTTTCTTCTTCTCCCGTGTTCAGTTTCAAATAATCAGATTTGACCCAGAAACAGGTCCATTTCCATGACGTCTGCACAGTCAGTTGCCAGTTATCCGCCCATCCCCATCGTTTTTCCACAGCAGTTTTCTCCGTGGGGCATATGTAGTGGACATCCATGTATTATGTTCTGGACTTGGTCCACCTGTCTGACAATCACTCTGAGGGATGGTACAAGCTTTCATTCTGTACCTTTGTACATTTAGGCCGGCTTTCAATGCATTTTGAGATTGAGTTAGAGTACGAAGAAGGCACGTCGATGCGATAACTGTCATATTATTCAGCGAGAAAGAAGGGAGTCGATAGATAGATATAACTGATTGACAGGACAGAAGGAGATCCAGCCAGAGAATCACTGACGCACATGTCACATGCTGTCAGGTCTCTGTTTCGTGTTACCGTTGACTCGGCAACATGTCCATGTCTGGCATATATGTATATTATTATATGTATGTATCTGTGCCTCCAGTCATCCACCAAGTTTAAAAAAAGGCAAACTTAAAGGACCTAAACTTGCGTAGAGCGTCCATTCTCTGACTTGCTCATGAGTAGACATTTGACATGTGTGACAATGTAGGTTGTGGTGAATATTCATGTCAAAATATTTACAGGCATAAGGTTCAACTTCCACAGCTTCTTCCTTATCGATTTTTCACAGTGGTGAAGGTGGCTCGTATGACCGAACGTAAATTTTATTTAAAGTCATTTTGTTTCCTTTATATCCATTGTAAGAATGATCTGTACGTGACTGAACAAATCTGGTTTTTGTTGTGATATAAACTTCTTCATTAAGTGGGTTTGTGATTGTACCTTGGGTGCTAGTGTCGTCTGTAAATTTTATTCTATGGATATTGTCAAACTCACTTCCACGGTGACAGACTGCCATAAATGGTGCAGAGGACAGGGGTTAAAACGCAGCCAATTGCAGATGAAACCTTTGATCCTACGGTTGGTAGGATGGGGCACCTAGTCTTCTCTGATAAGGACAAAAAACTCATATGGCCGGAGTGCGTGTTGCGCACGTTAAAGGAACCTTAGCAGTTGGAAGTCGAAGACGACCAGGCCCAACAAGGCTGGCTGTCCGGGCAAAAAAATTTTTTTTAATCCCTACCACCTACCCCCAAATGCGATCAAAGAAGTGTACAAATACAAATATAACAACAATCAAAACAACAACAGGGAAAATAAAAACAACAAAAAGAGATGTGCAAATGATAAGGGCAGAGATCATCCAAAAACAAAGACCTCAATACGGGTAAACGCAGCCTTATAGCACTCCTGTGTTCCATAATGTTTTCATCGTTCAGAATAAGTTGTCATTCTTACTAATTGTGCGAGAATTCATGTGGAAATATTTCTCCGTAGTGCTAACTTGTGCGAAACGCCGTGTGTTGCTTTATCTTGAACGGGAAAACGATCGGTGAATATTCAGTGAACTAAAGTACACAATCATGTTCAACACATTATAATAATAATAATAATTTTTTTAATAGAATTTCTATAGCGCATTTCTAATAAAATTATTACTCAATGCGCTGTACATTGCATCAATAATTCATGCATACACTTTCCAAATCTCGTACTAAAACACGCACTCTCATCCATACAAACTTTCAGTTTCACACACATAGACGCTCTTAGTCATATAACACTAGCTTATAATCAATTGTAACATCAAAGTACAGAATAGAATTTTGAAAATTTAACACTAATAACAGTTTCGGAGGAAAAGGTGATGTTTTACGCTTTTCTTAAAGCTTTCAAGATTCGATGATTCACGAATGTTCAAGGATATCTGGTTCCAGACAAAAGGTCCAAAATAGTTGAAGGATCTATGGCCTATAGTTTTATAGTTTTTAGATGGGATTCTTAAGCTTGTTTTGTCACTTGATGATCTTAGTGAACGAGATGGTGTGTAAACTTGTAAAGAATTTTTGAGAAAGCTGGGTGCGGTGTTATTTAAACATTTATAGCAAAAAACAGCAATTTTGTATGTAATTCTTTCTGTTATAGGAAGCCAGTGCAGTTCTTTTAACAAAGGCGTAACGTGGTCAGCTTGTTTTTTCTTGGTAATCAATTTGGCTGCGTTGTTTTGAATGACTTGAATTTTAGACGGTTTATCTGATGTTATTCCAGCAAGAAGAGAATTGCAATAATCTATTCGAGATAAAATGAGTGAAGTAACTAAAGTTTTAGTAATAGCTTCTGTGAGGAAATTTCGAAAGCTGCTGATGTTTCTTAGTTGGTAACGTGCATTTCTGTAAATATTATTTACTTGGGATGTGAAAGACATATCAGAGACAAAAAGAACGCCTAGATTTTTTATGCACAAAGATGATTGTATGATATGTCCGTTGATGTTCAACTGGATGTTTGGTAGATCACTTATCTTAGCAACATACGGGTTCGTAGCCTACACAACATGACTTCAGTTTTATCTTCATTAAGTTTTAATCTATTGCTGTTCATCCATTCTTTTACTTTGATGATACAATTATTGGTACAAGAAATTAGATCTGAAAGATGATCTGCGTGAGAACTTTTATAAATTTGACTATCGTCTGCGTACAGGTGATATTTCATGTCAAAGCTTGTCAAAATTGTCACGAGCGAGTGAGCGAGGGTCAATAAGCGCGGGGAAGGGGACTTGAAGCGTGCATGTTGTGAGTGAGTTGAAGCTTAGATGAGGCGAGATCTGAGTAGTCAGATCACTGCAAGTTAAGAAGTCCAAGGGGACAGACGTGAAGAAAGCAGTCGAGAGATTGTGTGTTTTCCAGTGATGACTGGTAGGTTGAACTATGATTGATAATTATGATGATTGATGTACTATATTCTCCTATGACCATGATGTAAATAAGTTATATGTGAGGAATGTGAAAGTCATTGATTACTGTGTATAGAGATGTGCGCAATGAGCGATAGATGTAAGTTAGGATCATGGATTCGTAGCGAGTCTGAGTACTGTGTAATACGGTAGAGGTGTGTTACCGTAGAGAAGTGCAGATGTGTGGTGAGTGAAATGTGGACTGTTGTGTATACGCTTGATGGTTCGTAATGAGTGGTGAAGTGGATAGTAATTGTATGGTGTTATAGAGATGTAATGTTATTCTTATAGGTGCCGGGGTCGGGCCGTGAGGCTACCCGTGGGGGAGAGACTGGTGCAGGGGATAGGCCAGCATAAGGAGATGCAGGGGTTGAGCAGAAGGCTACCCACAGGCCAGCTTGAGCGAAGCTGTCGCGCAGGACAGCGAGAGCACATTAGTCGTGGCAGTCTGGCCACAGACAGGGACGTTATACATGTATTAAGATATTAATGTGCTATTAAGATATTAATGTGCTATTAAGATATTGAGGGGAGATTGAGATACTGAGATTAGGTTGAGCAGGAACCAGTAAGATAGGCCCGCAAGTAGTACATACATTGAGGTGAGGCTGAGGCCGGAGTATATTTTAGAAAGTTATTATCGGGTTGTGGACCCGGAGATAGAATAAATGTTGGGAATAACGACCATTGGATGGTATTTAAATTGAATAATGTACTGTATGTAATTGCACGTATATCTTTATTTTTATGTATAATAAATGTGTGAGTCTGTTTGGTTGTTCTGTTAAGTGTTATACTTGTTCGTTCGTGATTGTTGTCCTGTCATAATCATTACATCTCCCAGTCTGGGATTTGTGACAAAAATATTATAGTGAATGGCATAATTTTATATTGTTTGGTTATTGTTTTTTATTCTTGGGTCTAAATATTATTGTTAACAAAGCCCAAACCCAAAATCAGGCCAAGTCTAACAAATTAAAAAAAAAAAATCAATCTCTTGAGGTTTAGTGTGACATGTGAGCCCTGCAAATTTCAAATTATTTCAACAGGCTGTTTTCAAGAAAACTTATTTTGACCCGGTCAGTTCATTCTGAGAATGCGCACCGAAAAAAAAAAATGAAGCCGCCGTGAGTTTGGATTTGGATCAATTTATGCGTGAATGTCTTACAGGCGATTATCAATAAGAGATGTGTAAAATTTGAAAGTCACACAATTGCTGCTTTCAAGGGAGGAGTATAGACAAGGTGCGGTTCGATGTTTCTGTTTTGTCTCCCTCTATTTGGTGATAGTGACAAGTGAAGCAGTGAGGAGTAGAATACCTTCTACATAGAAATGTTGTTGTTGTTGTTGTTGTTGTTTTACTCCTTTTAGAAGATGACAAAGCATTGTGAGAGGATGAACGACTTTTTATTTTTAATGTGCTTTCATGGTAGCTCTAGTGCGTGAGTGAGGGACGGCCACTCATAGTAGTTTATGGACACTTGGCCGAGCACCATTAATTGGATTATTTCCCTTGTAATACTAGCGCGGGACCCGTTATTCACATCACGGTGAAAAGCGCGCATTTTGATTGGTCAATTGGAAATTTTGACCACCGGGCTTCCAACTCTTATATCATGGCTTTAAGTTTCTTACAACTCGCTCCTTCGTTGTTATCCACCGACAGAAAGACGGGAACCCGAATTCATTTTTGAGAGTAGACAATACCCGATCGGTACAAAATAGGTACTCATGATAACGTTTGTTATCAATGGAGATACGTCGTATTAATGGACGAAAGTATCCCGCACAAAATTGTCGAATGTTGTTAGTCCTGACACTTTGAAAATTTATATTAAAACTATTACCGGGTTTCTGGTATAAGTAGTCAGTTGGAATTGTAGCAGCAAGTTTCTACTTTATAATGGTACCAATTTCGTTGTACTTTGATGCACGTGTCCTATTGAAATGATTAATGAGAGGATCTCGGATTTAAAGTAAACCACGAGTTAGACGCATGTTATCCCCGATAAATCCAACCTGGGTCAAATTTATTCAATTATTGCTGGAGGGGTCGTTAGAGTAATTTCTGCAGTTTACTGGGATACCTAATTGACTTTTGTGTGCACCCTTTTAACCGTACTGTAAATTCGATTGTGTTAGGACCCTAACCGGTTATGTTGTCGGGCTGGACTCCATGTCCGAGCCTTTCACTTGTGCAACACGGGCTACGTAATAGCTCTCTCGGACGTCCGCGCGGGCTAATAAATAAGATGCGGTTCGAGTGGTCAAGACACTCCATCATAGACGCAGAGACAGAGCCGACGCTTGCCATCGCCACCCCGCCCCATAAGGCATGTGGCGGTAGCACAGGACCCGGAGAAACTTTGGGTAAGTTGGAGACTATTATATTAGAAGTGACTTTAATTTGCGCACCCCCCCCCCCTTTTTCTTGGATGCCACGTAGAGAATGCTGATCTACAGAGACTATTATGAGTCCGGCTCAACGGTAATTGCCATTGTCATTGGACGTGTAGGATGCGCTTTGCAGTACAGTGTCTTGATATTGTGTCTTTATTGTCAAAGTTAACGTTTGCGGTGCTAGATGATAATGATGGCTCGCTAACCAAGCTATCACGATTTGCTTGTGTGCCTATATATAGTGTATGTGTAGCATTGCCTTGTTGTGGTAGGCAGTGAGGATTTCCTGACATGTTGATGTGGATGGCTTATGTTACAGCGAGCGGCACTATACGCTTGATTGTATTACGGGTATTTGTGTACCTTGCCAGTACCACTATGCTATAGAGAGCAGTGTGATTGTGATTGCGTGTTTAGTGTTTAAGATGTGCAATTAATTACATGTATTGGAGATGTATAATATTAGTTGGGCCTCACATGGGTGAGCCCCAGGATTGTTCTATGTGCGGCGGTGGATGAACAATGTTTCAATGAGTCTACACATGTTGCAATGAGTCTCGCCGACATATATATATATATCATGTGCATGTATTATAGTTATCCAGATGTATTATGCTTCTATGAGTTTCGTAAGTGTGTGAAGGACAGTTTCATTTTAAGGAATGTACACATTACTGTATGTATCTAGTGGTGTGTCATACACGTTAGCCTGGCGGCATAGCTCCGCGGCTAAGGTCAAAGGGCATGACCCTTCAGTATCGATTGGGAAGGGAAGTCACCAATACAATAGCCCTGGGGCGGGTTAGTACTAATAATGGGAGTGGGCCTATGAGGATGGCCTGCATTGGGATGCAGCGTCTGTGTTATGGACGGTCAGTGGGCCATGTTGGCCACTGCGTTATTAAATGGAATGGCCACTCTGGATGTGTTGTACACCGGCTCAGTGGAGCGAAACTATTGTGTTCTTGCCCCTTCATTTGTTATGTCCTTCATACTTTGATTAGTACATTAGTTTATGTTGCCAGTGTACTAGGAAACTCCTTGTGTATATGATATAGCCTCTTGTAGTTGTTATTCATTAACCTTAGCGCTATTTTATTCCATGCATACATATCCAGTTGGTTATTGCTTAACTTCTATATTATGTTGTTGTTGCTTGATTTAATACTTAATACTATTACTATGTATGTCCACCATTGATTGCCTGATTAATGTTGTCATTATATCCTAATCATATTTTTGTCTTTTTCTCTTGTTCCAGCTTATGGCTGGTTGGGCTTCCTTTTTTGGGCTTCTTTTCTGGGTTTCTCTTCTTTTTTTTGGCTTTGTTTGGGCCGCGATACCTTTGTTAGGCTTTTTTTGAATAAATAAGATTGCCAGCAGAACCCTGTGTTTGTTAGTCCTGTGTATCCTTAAGGGAGTTACTATTGAACCCACGCAGTAACCACATTTAGCCACTCGTTAGTCCCTCCAACATTTTCTGGTGTCAGAAGTGGGATACACAGAAGGGTTAGTTTGTAGTGTAGAAAACCCAGCCATGGAAATTTTTAGTTTGAGGCCCAGCCAGCCAGCCAACCCCTGCCCCCACCCCATAGGAACCAGGGAGCCACGAAGACCAACGCCCTCCAACATCAACTCAAGATTCAGGACTTGTATCCCAGTCCTGTGTACACCACCCATCCCACTGCAGTCAACAGGGACCCGTTGCGGGTATTTCATCCCGCAATCTACACGTACCCGCAACATCCGCCCCCACAGCCTGCGTCGACCAATGTCTGGTACTCCCAGCCTACCACCCTTGCCAGCCACCTGCAGCCCAACCAGACCCCCAACATGGGTTGAGAACTTTACAGCCCCTACCTCCTGTGCAGCAGTCCAGCTGCCCCCACCGACAACCCCAGAGATTAGACCTATGACTCTTATTAGTGATTAACATTAGACATTGACTGTGAGTGCAGAAAGAGCAGGGGAGCGCACCCATCAAGACCCCCCCGAGTTTCCATCAGGCCAGATGATAGACCACCGAATCCAAGGGAGCTCCGCCTCAAGATTTTAAGTTAGAGAGTATGCCCGTGTTAGCTTTCTCCACAGCTTAATTACAATTACTTTTATGCCTATGTTGACCTTACCTTTTTCATTGCACTAGTGCCCTTATAGCATATTGTCTTTTTTTGTACTGTTCGATCCTACGTTAACCCTGATAGTGGTCTGGGACCACCGTTTCAGGTCTAGGACCTGTTGTTTTGTCCATATGATGTAACTTACTACAGCCAGAGCTGAGACTGTTGTGTACATCTTCAGGATGCCAGTAGTAACTTAGCCGGTTCACGCCACCTGTTAGTGGTTATAAAGAGGATGGACCATTGTTGTACTTCGGTTCACTGTGTGTAATTTGCAATTGTTCTACTCTAAGTGATGGTATCATAGCCCCTTAGAGTTTGATTGTACCTTCAGTGGTCTTTTGTAAACCTTTGAATTGATGTATGTGTCACGTAAGGGACTACGTGACTTAGCAGGGGAGAATGTGAGAGGATGAACGACTTTTTATTTTTAATGTGCTTTCATGGTAGCTCTAGTGCGTGAGTGAGGGACGGCCACTCATAGTAGTTTATGGACACTTGGCCGAGCACCATTAATTGGATTATTTCCCTTGTAATACTAGCGCGGGACCCGTTATTCACATCACGGTGAAAAGCGCGCATTTTGATTGGTCAATTGGAAATTTTGACCACCGGGCTTCCAACTCTTATATCATGGCTTTAAGTTTCTTACAACTCGCTCCTTCGTTGTTATCCACCGACAGAAAGACGGGAACCCGAATTCATTTTTGAGAGTAGACAATACCCGATCGGTACAAAATAGGTACTCATGATAACGTTTGTTATCAATGGAGATACGTCGTATTAATGGACGAAAGTATCCCGCACAAAATTGTCGAATGTTGTTAGTCCTGACACTTTGAAAATTTATATTAAAACTATTACCGGGTTTCTGGTATAAGTAGTCAGTTGGAATTGTAGCAGCAAGTTTCTACTTTATAATGGTACCAATTTCGTTGTACTTTGATGCACGTGTCCTATTGAAATGATTAATGAGAGGATCTCGGATTTAAAGTAAACCACGAGTTAGACGCATGTTATCCCCGATAAATCCAACCTGGGTCAAATTTATTCAATTATTGCTGGAGGGGTCGTTAGAGTAATTTCTGCAGTTTACTGGGATACCTAATTGTCTTTTGTGTGCACCCTTTTAACCGTACTGTAAATTCGATTGTGTTAGGACCCTAACCGGTTATGTTGTCGGGCTGGACTCCATGTCCGAGCCTTTCACTTGTGCAACACGGGCTACGTAATAGCTCTCTCGGACGTCCGCGCGGGCTAATAAATAAGATGCGGTTCGAGTGGTCAAGACACTCCATCATAGACGCAGAGACAGAGCCGACGCTTGCCATCGCCACCCCGCCCCATAAGGCATGTGGCGGTAGCACAGGACCCGGAGAAACTTTGGGTAAGTTGGAGACTATTATATTAGAAGTGACTTTAATTTGCGCACCCCCCCCCCCTTTTTCTTGGATGCCACGTAGAGAATGCTGATCTACAGAGACTATTATGAGTCCGGCTCAACGGTAATTGCCATTGTCATTGGACGTGTAGGATGCGCTTTGCAGTACAGTGTCTTGATATTGTGTCTTTATTGTCAAAGTTAACGTTTGCGGTGCTAGATGATAATGATGGCTCGCTAACCAAGCTATCACGATTTGCTTGTGTGCCTATATATAGTGTATGTGTAGCATTGCCTTGTTGTGGTAGGCAGTGAGGATTTCCTGACATGTTGATGTGGATGGCTTATGTTACAGCGAGCGGCACTATACGCTTGATTGTATTACGGGTATTTGTGTACCTTGCCAGTACCACTATGCTATAGAGAGCAGTGTGATTGTGATTGCGTGTTTAGTGTTTAAGATGTGCAATTAATTACATGTATTGGAGATGTATAATATTAGTTGGGCCTCACATGGGTGAGCCCCAGGATTGTTCTATGTGCGGCGGTGGATGAACAATGTTTCAATGAGTCTACACATGTTGCAATGAGTCTCGCCGACATATATATATATATCATGTGCATGTATTATAGTTATCCAGATGTATTATGCTTCTATGAGTTTCGTAAGTGTGTGAAGGACAGTTTCATTTTAAGGAATGTACACATTACTGTATGTATCTAGTGGTGTGTCATACACGTTAGCCTGGCGGCATAGCTCCGCGGCTAAGGTCAAAGGGCATGACCCTTCAGTATCGATTGGGAAGGGAAGTCACCAATACAATAGCCCTGGGGCGGGTTAGTACTAATAATGGGAGTGGGCCTATGAGGATGGCCTGCATTGGGATGCAGCGTCTGTGTTATGGACGGTCAGTGGGCCATGTTGGCCACTGCGTTATTAAATGGAATGGCCACTCTGGATGTGTTGTACACCGGCTCAGTGGAGCGAAACTATTGTGTTCTTGCCCCTTCATTTGTTATGTCCTTCATACTTTGATTAGTACATTAGTTTATGTTGCCAGTGTACTAGGAAACTCCTTGTGTATATGATATAGCCTCTTGTAGTTGTTATTCATTAACCTTAGCGCTATTTTATTCCATGCATACATATCCAGTTGGTTATTGCTTAACTTCTATATTATGTTGTTGTTGCTTGATTTAATACTTAATACTATTACTATGTATGTCCACCATTGATTGCCTGATTAATGTTGTCATTATATCCTAATCATATTTTTGTCTTTTTCTCTTGTTCCAGCTTATGGCTGGTTGGGCTTCCTTTTTTGGGCTTCTTTTCTGGGTTTCTCTTCTTTTTTTTGGCTTTGTTTGGGCCGCGATACCTTTGTTAGGCTTTTTTTGAATAAATAAGATTGCCAGCAGAACCCTGTGTTTGTTAGTCCTGTGTATCCTTAAGGGAGTTACTATTGAACCCACGCAGTAACCACATTACCCACTCGTAGTTCATCCAACAGCATCACAGACATTTATTGGCGATTTGTGTGGAGCCCGTGCCTGTATTTTGAATGTCACGAAGATTGAATTCGTTAGTGGACCTGGCGCCGTTCTCACGTTGAGCGTCCCTAATGTACAGGTGTTCCAAATTCTGGAAAAATTCTGGATTCAGAGACACCACCTACTTCAAGCATTAAATGGTCAGCCATCTGGACGAACAGGTGATTACGTCTGATTTGGCCATGTTGAGTCATATTTAACTAAGTTCGGCGTGCTTTTCTTCTTTAACAAAAAAGTGTTCATATAGAAGAGATGTAGAGACATAATCAACCAAAAACCTCAGTCTGGACCAAAATCAACCCTGGCCGATGAAAGACCTCCACCCCCCTCCTCCTACCTTTCTGACTGTCTTTGCGACTGAACTACTGCTTTTAGAAACTGGATCACAAATAATGATAACATAGAAATGGGGGAAAGATACCAAGGATTTCCTGCCCTATCCTATCGTCTGCTTCTTCAAATAGTAAAAAGTTAAAAAATATTTGGAGACCCCTTTTACGTCCACTGTCGCGAGTACCCGCATGTTGTCAAATTGCAAATAATGTTCCCTTTCTGCTATTATTATTATTTCATACTGCATTTGGAACAAAAATGGTGTATGTGGAACTTTAAGAGATTTTGTTATTGTATGTGTTATTTTTTTCATTATTATTATTTATTGTTTTTGCTTTTTTTTTGCCGCACAAGAAGATTTTTGTTGTTGTTTAATCAGTTTATTTAACCTGGGTGGAGTTTTGAAATGAACATTGCTTTTTTTTTGGGGGGGGGGGGGGGGGGCTGAACACAATTATTCTTCGCAAATAATTTCTGGACCATCGTGGACATGCGATATTTTATTAAATCCAGGCATGCGAAACTCGGGGTCATTGTAGGGTCAACATGAACATTAAACTAAGACACGATAACAAATCACATATGCGCGCCTCGCCTAGGAGACACAGACTAGATCGAATCTTGAGATAGTTTTAATATTCTAAGAGAAGAAATGAATCACAATCGTCAGAGTTATCCAAACTGTTCTGGTGGAAATCCAAATCTGGTTGAAAAGTCTGGTTTAATTCTGACAGCAGCACACTTAACATCCTTATGAACAGAAACTTCTAATTCTTACCAAGACTTAGACATCATTCCTCCGGAATGTATAACTATCACAAGCACATGAGTCTGACATAAAATGAAATACGTTCAGCTTTCCGCTTCGCTTGCCCCTAAAAATCTACTCAAAAAGTAAATCAGAAGAAAAAAAAAATATCATCATTATACTATAACGGAGCCAGAAGGTGAACATGTAAGCATCTAATACTTCGTGATTGCCGAAATAATGAAACTTCATGTACTGCCTCAACGTTTGACGATAAATTACATGGACATCTCCAGTTGGACAAATTTTAATACCGTTTACTTACGATTTTGTGAGGCGCGAAAAAGACATATTTCTTCGAGCAAAATCCAAAAGTATGATTGAATACTTCATTGTTTGCCTCGTTGGTCTTCACCTCTCTGAAGACTGTGAGAGCTGAATATATGAACAAATATCAAAAGATTTTCAAATTAGCAAGGGGCTGCTAGAGGAATTAATTTAGATACTACAAAGTATTTTTCTGTGGCTTTGATTTGGAGCATGCAGCAAACAGATCATGAAAGGTTTTCCTATACTTTGTGCTCATACTGTAGTAGAGGAAAATGTTGACACTCGAGTTCATGCATTGACACAGGAAGCCAAAGGTCCAGAAAGCGAAGAAAGCATTGGAATAAACCCCAAACAAACTAAACTGGGGTACAAAAAGTGTACTCATGGTTAAGATCGTTCCTGGGATGTAACAAGCAATCATAACACTGGCTATCAGTATGATCATCTTCACCGTCTTCCTGCCACGGCTGGAACTGTCGCCCGACTGCTGTACAGCTGACGTAGCCCTACGACGCCATGCTGCCATCTGATTTAACTTCCACACCAGGACGGCTGTGAAAATGATGACAGAAACAAACGAAAGAAATCCGGTCATGGTTGTCAGATAATATGCTATAACCATACTTTCGCTGTTGCTGCTTTTGGCGACCAACCCTAATAAGGTTCGGTTCTTTGACGGATAGAATTTCCAAACGAACTCGTAGTTTAGATATTCCGGGGAAAATGTCAGGATGTTTACGGTGTAAATCATGAAAATGACACTGGCGGTCCTTCTGGTGGTGATAATCTGCTTCACCTTCAGTGGAACAACAATACTAAAAAATCGTTCAACTGTGATGTACACAGTTATCCAGCCGGTGATACGACTAAAACATACCGTTGGTATGTCACTTGTCAAATACTCAATTTCAGCCGGTACAAATGGAATGTCTGCGTTCTTTAGAAGTGGATTCGTGCAGATATTTGTCCACATTTGGGTAACAAGACAAAACAGATCTGATATGGCCAATCCACAAAAACTAATGTTGGCAGTGGAACTGAATCTTTGTGTGATAAATATGATAATGTTAATAATATTGGCAGTTATTCCAAACAGACAGACGATTGTAGCGAGACAGTTGTAAACGACGACTTCGAAAAGTTCCCGTTGATGGTAAGTCAACAGATCCGATTTTGAAACCTGAGTCAAATTTGTTGAGTTCACAGTCATTGTGTTTGGATATACTTGTAAGGCTAAATAAATCTGATGTTGAAGATTTCCTTGCTTAAAGACAAAAAGCTTTTTGTCACAACTGAAAATGAGTAATATCTGCATTAACCACATATAAAATAATTTCCCATTACACTGGAAAGGCAATCGCAATTTTGCCAATGGCTTCATTCCCCCTTTGTGTGAAAGCCATCTTAGTTATCTTGTTGCAAACAGTTTGTTATTTCTGTATATATAGTACTGTTAAGGTTTTCACAATGATATGCGCTAATTTTCTTTTTTAATATGTTTTCTGTTTTCTTCACATTTCCTTGTGTTTGCGATTTTTTTCATTCACATTTAATACATTTGGCTATCTTGTTTCAGTGACCGGACTCCGGCTAAGAATCCAGTACTGAGTATTACGTATGGTCATTTTATTTTCTTATTTCCCTTAATAATTAAGTTAAAAAAAACAACTCTGTAAGATTCGTTCACTTTCGGATTTTTCTTTGTCTGTCCTTTCGATCGTCCAGTTATCTTATGTATGGCATGCTAAAATAATGTGGATTATTCTGCAGGCAATGGGATTTCAGCAATCTGACACCGTATATTTTATGATATCTTGTGCAGAGTTCGATTTTTGGTGACAGCAATTATAATATTTGCCAGACGCACATTTTCCCCTGAAAGTCTGAAGTAGTCGTGTACAATTATAGTCCAACCACAGATGAAACGTATGTCAAATGAAATATGATAATGACGTCCGTGTGGATTTCAGTTAATACCGGGGAATTGAGGGAAGTTTTGATATAATTATATGCTGTGTTTGAAGTGGTATTCAAAGTTATCTTTACCAAATTTTAAGTCAGTATTTTGGTCATCCTTACTGTATTTGGCCAGCTTGAACAAAAATTCCAACCCCTGACATTCTGAATCAGACATCAATTTTAGCTTATTATTCCATGTTAAACATGTCTTACGATACCTGGCTACATCATTTAACATAGTAATTAGATGAAAAGATAAAGATTCAAGGGGGAAAAAGGAGGTACCGATCTAGTACATTACTGGCGGGGTCTCAAGAGCTGGTTTCCTTTGTCACTTCAGCCTTAGGCTGGGGGAGCATGAATATGCCACTTTGAGTCTGAGTTTGGAGAAATCACATGGAGATAACTGTGGTCACAATCATGGTGCTAGGAAGAAGCGGGACCATAAACAGATATAGCAGAATGACCGGACAGAAGAAGATTCTGCCAGAAGTGCCTGCCAACCACTCGCGCACAAGCCACGTGCTGTTGTGTCGCTGGCGTGTCTTAGTTTGATGTTGTTACCCGTGACTCTAATATGTGCCCGTGTTTGGCTATTGTGTATATCTCCATTCGTTCAATCTAGAATCCTAGATTTAAAAAGAATACTAAGTGAATGCAACGCAACAGAGTAGCCTGTTCGCTCCAAGGCTTAGTGAGTTGAGCACATATATTATATCGAAAGAGACCCTGAAAGTAATGACATTCGACATTCAGTGTTTTCATCTTCTTCGCGGACATTTTCGAGACATATCAATGTGTCCATGAGTGCCAAATAGCCCTCCAGTGCCCAGAAATTGATTACCTTAGCCAATATAACGTAGCTCGAGAATAACAAGATTTTATCTGCCATTTTATCCTGAGTTTCATACTTTTTATATTATTACAAAAGTGAAGAGGGTTGAAGACAAAACGTTACAAATCTTGGCCGACTGGGATGTGCTTTTGTACCGTGTGTGAAGAAAGGGGAGCGCCATTTTATATGCGTCCAGTGAAGTTTCAAGAGCGTGCATACTTTAACGCCGAGGATCTAATTAGATTTGAAGCCAACGTGAGAATTAAATCTTTGAAGCCATCGGCCCGATTCCTTTGCATTGGCTCTTAGGCATTCCATCGATTGGCAAGCTACCCCGAACATGGATTACGGTCAGGGCACCATGCCCAGTTAATCTTCTGCAAAGATCAACATCATCTTACAATCGTCTTACTTAAGGAAGAAATCCGTTTTTCTCCTTTTATTACGAAATTGTCATGGCCATCTCTTTAATGTATTCAGGAAAGGGTTGGCTTTCGCAGTGGAATCGATAGTTTTATACATGTATAGCGACAATAGCCTCCTTAAGCCCTAGAGGCTTAGTGTATACTTCTTGCGGCTGTATTTATTAAAGCATGGCAAGATTGCTTTTCAGCGGGATGTACATCTTAAATAACAATTAAGGATAAAACGGATTTATCTTGCTCATATCGCGACCGGATTAATTTTTGAGTTGATTTTGTTGAGTGACGTTGGCTGCAAGTCTGGCAGGCTCTTTGTTGCTGGTCACGTACGTTACCCGTTGTAATGTCTGGACCAGAAGCCACATTTCTAATGCTCTGTTTTTACCTGACGCTTCCTTTCCTTTATGATTTTCCTGAAACACAATATCTTTAATCTACTGTGTTTAACAGGTGATTGTGGATTTGAGTTTGAGTTTGGTTTTTTCGGCTCGTCGGCACGATAACGGCCACTTTCGCCCTTCACGGTCTATTTGGGTATACGTTCTTTGTGTTTCGTATTCAGAGCTGCCAAGTTTAACATAGAAGTGAATACCTTCATATAATTTTAACACACAGGTAGAATTCTAAAGACAAAAAAGGGTTTTTTTTCTTGTTTTTTTGTACAGATCTGGAAAAAGTTTTTTGGACGAGTATAAAAGTTGGTGGAGGTTAGCCTCTCTCAGAAAGGACATAATGCGTTGCGCGTCCACCACGTCAGAAAGTAATTCTTTTATGAATCCGCAGGCATAGTGCCTCCTTTGGATATGCATGAAGTCTACACATTCAGTTAAACATAGGGGGGGGAGGGGATCTTCGTTGTGGGGATAGATAAAATAAGGCGGGATTAAATCTAGATCTGCCTTATGCAGAACCTACAATAAATTACAATTCTGTTTCAAATTTATTAGTACCAGGCCAGCCAGCGATTCTATCGAAATCCGACGTGTAGGATTAATGTCAAGTTTGCACATAGGAATGACTGTCGTTCCTACCTGGATCCGTTGGTTACGACGTCGGACTGATGTAGGAAACCCGCCATAAGGTAATCTTGTCAACAATACGGAAAAGCTACACAAATCTACGTCGGGCTGATGTAGGGATGCTGTGCGGGAGGTCAGACCTTAAAGGCCTCTTTTCTACTTTGAAATTAAAATATGCCTGTAGCCTACCATCCAAGGCTATGCTATTTTGGTTAAGGTTCCTTTTTTGTTGTTGTTGTTTTACATGAGGCTACTTTGATTAGACCTATGTAACTATTGTCTGACATGAAAGTTTCTTTTTTTTTTAATTACAAGTAATTTTTTTGTTGTTGTTGAAAAGAAGTAAATGCAACCAGGCATTTTTTGTTTAATTACTGCAATTCAAAAGAGTACCAATGCTTCCCCCCCCCCCCCACGTCCCCCAGATGTCCACTTTCCATACTCTAGGATCATTTTTTTTCTCCCCCTCCACCTCCCTCCCCCCCCTCTCCCTCCCCCCCCCCTCCACCTCCCTCCCTTCCGAGCACAAGTACTTTAAGCATGAGCCTATGGCATACCGAAATTAAACTAAATATGAGGTCTCATCAACTTAACAACAGAGTTGTAAATACATGTACATGTAGTTAAGTCCATAATGGTCCCACAGCCTGACCAAATTTATCTGGTACTTTATTAAAGTTTATCAGGCTAGATTTTGTATGTAGTATACTTCTTTCACCCCCATTTGGGAAATTTGCCTGAGTCATTGCAGCCCAGTCACAACTGGGGCAGACACGTCGTCGGAGGGTTGTTGTTTTTTTTTTGGGGGGGGGGGGGGGATGATAGAGATAAGTTTTTATTTAATTTTCCCCGGGCAGTGGCCTGTTCTTCTCGATTTCCAACTGCCAAGGTATTTTTAATGTGCGCAACATGCACCCTGGTCCTCCGATTTTTTCGAACTTATCCGAGAAGACTAGGTGCTCGATCATCCTTACCATAGGATCAGGGACAGGAAAATGTGAGAAAATTCCAACATGCCTGCACCGACCGGGATACGAACCCGGTACCTTCGGCGCCAGAGGCGAGCACTTGCCTCTGGACCAACGTGTCCCACTGGCAACACCAACAAAACCAAATGACCACAAAACCCAATATCACTTGGCTCATAAGTAGAAAAAAAAAACACAAGACATGATGAACACTGACCCACTTCACATGGAACTAGGTGCAAATTATACTGAGGATAGTGATCATTTTAAAAGAAAACACTCAAACTTCACAAGGAAAAGTGTAAAATAATATGAGTAAACCTTTGGTGACCTATGCAGAATCTTTTGGGTTTGCGCGATGAATTTTTGTAAAAACCATTATAGTTAATTAAGACGTTTGTCAAGTGCACTCACCGTGATTTAGCCCTGTCCGGTGACGTTCAGAGTCCTTTTAGGGTTAGAGTTAGCGTTAGGGTGCACAGTCCAAAAGTTGCAGCAACCATGGCAGTGTTCGATAGGACGAGAAATCCCTTAACCGGTGACCTGTGTTTGGGGGTCTGTTGCTGCCCCGCTCCTGAATTTGCTGGTCTGCACTGCAATCGGCAAACACGCGCTCCGGCAGAAATATTATTTTTGTGTCTCATCAATTAAAGGGATGTATGTTTGATAACGGTGCTGAGCACAAGGAATGAGTGTTACTTCCCCTGCTCCGAAGATTTCACCTCACATTGGCGGCGGGGCAGAGTGGTGGCCCTTCTGTCAGAATTTCAAGTTACCGTTGTTTTGATTATTATTAATTACATAGATATTTTCAAGGATCAGGCTTGGATATTTGTAGACTGGGAAATCTTCAACATTTTTTTCAACTTTTTATTAAATAATTCTTATTACTGTCAGTTAGCATTATTTTTAGAGTATACCGATCTGAATTTTTTTTTTTTTTTCAGAAACTTCTTTTAGAATTGATAAGAGAATTACAAGAACTCCTTGGCTGATTTTTTTTTTTTTTTAATGTGAATTTGTCTTGTCTCCAATTTTGTTTTGTTAACAACCACCCGCTGGTAGAATAACGTAACGATGAGATGAAAGACATGTGATACAATCAGATAACAATGAGATGCAAGACATGTGATGCATGCCGTAGCAATGAGATGAGATGCATGTGATACAATAACGAAACAATGAAATGAGATACATGTGATACAATAATGTAACAGTGAGATGAGATACGGATGATACAATAAAGTAACGATGAAATGAGATACATGTGAAGATGCAATAACATAACAATGAGATGAGATACATGTGATACAATATCATAACAATGAGATGAGATACAGGTGATACAATAACACAACAATGAGAGAGATACGAGTGGTACAATTCAGTTACTCGGAATATCATAGTGATCTTATTTTTGTTTTTAGAAATTCTTTTAGAATTAACAGTAGAATTACTTGTCCACGCATGGTCCTCCTTGTCTGAAAAAAAAAAAAAACCTATGAATTTGTCTCCCCCCTCTGATTTTGTTTCCTTAAGATGGCCATTTGTAAGGCAACAAAAAGCCTGTCAAACTTCTAAGTGTCCAGTTTTGTATGCTGTCTATGTAACCTTCTCTCTCTCTCTCTGTATCTAAGTGTGTGTGTGTGTGTGTGTGTGTGTGTGCATAAATGCGTTAACGATATCTCCCCCCCTGTCTCTGTATGTGTGTGTGTGCTTATATGTGTGTATAATATCTTTCTCCTTCTTTCTATCTCTCTGTCCTTTTTTCTTTTTCTCTTTCTGTATGTGTGTGTGTGATGCATAATGTGTGTATGCTCTCTCTCTCTCTCTGTCTCTCTGTCTCTCTCTCTCTCTCTCTCTCTGTCAGTCTGTCTCTTGTTTTTAATGATGATTATTATTGCTTTCAATCGTCATTGTTTCCACAACGAACTGATCTAATAGTAACACAGTTTTGTTTGTTTGTTTGTTTTGTTTTTGAACTTATTTTTCAGTTGGAAATAAAATTATCCCCTGAATTAAGAAAATAATGTGGGTCTAAAAGTTCCACTTGCAAGTTTACTTGAGGTCTTGTGAGGGGTGCTGTAAGAAACAGCAAGTGCATGTCTCATGCGTCACTTAAATCATGACCTTCAGCCTTTTTTTTTTTCATTTTTTGCTGGATTTGGACTAAGTTAATCCAGCACGATTAATTCTTAAGAAAAAGAAAAAAACTCACCACCTGTACTGCAGAGCTTGCCCTGGCTAGGGGGCAGAAATGCGAATAATGTATAAACTGGCTCCCCTGTATCACAAATATACACATGTACAAAACCGCACAAACTTATTTATCTGATCTTTTGATTCTCTATGTACCATCACGACATCTTAGATCATCATTCTGCTGACACTAAAAAGTTTAAAATTCCTAAGATGTCTCTCAAGACCATGGGTGAAAAATCTCTTTCTCTTCAGGTGTGGAATTCTCTGCCTCTGTCTTTGAGAGAGACTGAAAATTTTACGACTTTTAAATATCAGCTGAAGTCATCTTTTTACACTTTGAATGTCCATCTAGTTGTTTTTTTTCCTGAGTATGCCTGTGTATTGCGTGTGTGATTATGTGATGATATAAATGTTATAAAGTGCTTAGAGCCTGGTAGTTATCAACAACAGAAGTGCCATATAAATGCTATGTGTTATTATTATTATTATTACAACTCTCCCATTTGCATGACCATGTAAAATCTTTGTGCTTTTCTCTCCATGACACATCAATAATATGAAGTTTAATATATCAATGGAACATGTATGCAACAAAGTAAGTTTCATATTGATAAGTTTTACAGTGATTCATTTAATTCCGCACCATTCTGTTGTTTCCAACAAAGGATATGAACAGCCCAAAAATAAAAAAATAAAAAATGTGAAAGCGATTCTAGATTTAATCAGAACAGAAATAATGACATAGAAATGTTATAAGGCTATCTCTTTAATGACTTTCACATATTATTTATTACAAAGCATACTGTCACGATATCCATAGCCATATAACACAAGCGCGTTTAAATAGATTATTTTGGACGTGGAGAGAGTGGACTTAGCCCAATTTATCACACTTGTGCTTTGAGTCAAATTGGGACTGAAATTCATGATTAACCCCTTCACTGCCGGGTAATATCTTACATGGGTACGCTGCAGAACAAAATAATGGTTTCCAGGTACCTGTGGTTATTTTTTTAGTACTTACATTCTAGAAATGGCAATAGCTTTTAGTGAATAGGGTCCCCTCCACATGATTATAATAGTGGGGAGTCAGATACATGAGAATTTTTCAGGCATGGCAGTGAAAGAGTTAATCAGCTAGATGTAAAAAAAAAAAAAAATTTAGATAAGGACACTTTTCATAAAGTAAAATGGCTTTCTTTGTACAGGTAAAAGGATACATGAATTCATCACCATTCCCTAAGACTAGACTGTAGTAACTCAAAAATTCAAAACAGGTTGTTGCTAGGGGAACATGGTATTTTACATATTATGGGGTTATAGCTGAGCAGTGAACACAAAGCATTATTTTCTCTATTTGGCTTTTTAACTACTCTACGTTCCCCTAACAACAGCCTTTTTCCAGTTTCTGAGTTACTACAGTCTTAGGCAACAGTGATGATTTATAGTGATTTTGTAGTATTCCATAGGATACAAGACTGTATAACATTATTATTAATAATGATAGGTGAAGAAGAATGTTTCATATGGACAACTAAGCTTGCCCTAATTCATGTTAAAATATGTGTTTCTAAGTGAATCAATGAATGCCTTTTGCTCATCGCAGCATTTCATCACTTGATAAGCCACAGAGGAAAATACAACTTATCCATACATTCATAACGAAAAAAACATGCAAACTTAGAATCAAGTTGATCCATCAAGTCCGTCTGCGTCATTCATCCCCGTTTTCATACTTTTTTTTTTTTTAGCTTCTCATGGAGAATTCTTTGGTTATCATGATTTACAAAATATATTTTAAACAACATCAAGCAAAAACTATATTAAAAGTAACAGTCCCAATAGTTTATACATATATTTGAGCATTTGTTTGAAGTGGACGATAAATTACAACCAAGAAAAAAGGTAAAAAAGAAAGAAGAAAGGGGCGTTACATTAAAACACTGTTTCTTGCATACAAGTGAAAGACAATACAAGATATCAACCAGTGAACATACCTCCACAGGTTACGAGGTTGATCCATCTGTTTTCAGTCATTTTAGCACTATCATTTGGAGTGAAGAGTAGTATCCCTGTATATCCCCTGCACTGTTAGTTAATATCCCCTATGCACCACAGCATTCCTCCCTCTTTAAATTCCATTGAGAAATAAGTTTTATTTCTAAAGAGCTCGTGGTGTTTCTAATAATAAGCTTATGGGAATTTGAGTTTGAGTTTGAGTTTAACAGCACGTCGGCACGGTAACAGCCGGCCACTTTGTGCCTTTCCCAGTCTATTTTGGTACTTTATTTATGTTTGGTATTCAGAGTTTCATTAATTTAAATTTTCACAAATAGAATTAAATTGATCCGAATAAATTTTATTACAGTGGTAAAATTCTCAAAAGCTGTTTTGTATAATTCTGAAAGGAATCTTGTAAAGGCGTTGAAAACTTTTTTAATCAAATGGTAGATCTTAGCTTTTTTCAGAAAGGACAAAACACACTGTGGGTTCAGGTCAGAAAATAATTCTTTCATGGATCCGCAGACAAAGTGCCTTCTTCGGACATGCGTGAAATCGATATATTAAGTTAAAATATGCTTTATTGATATTTGACAACTGCATGCCATGGGTAGCATTTCCTCGAAAACGTCGCTTGGTATACTGTTTCACTACCAATTCCCAAATGACAATATGAGATAACATTAAGAGTTCACAGGGTTCTCCTTCCCCTTTTCTCTGGTTCACTGCATTGACTGAAATAGTCTCAGTGATACAACAGAAATTCAGTTAATACTATCCAGAGTAAATGGATCATGGAAAATACACTTCAGACCAAAAATTATATTCAAGATTTCTTTCTTGCATTTTCTAGGCAGCAAACTACAGTAGGGTTCGATTTTGAAAACTTCCTATCAGCTGATTGCTTTTCAGATGTCTTGTATATCTTGATTTTCAGCTCGCCAAAGTAAGAATGAAGGTCAGGAGAGATACATTATGATACCTAAGATAACAATGAGATGGATTACATGTAATACAATAACATAACAATGAGATGAGATACAAGTTACACAATTAAAAAAACATAATGATGAGATGAGATGCATATGTTACAATAACATAACAATGAGACGAGTGTCTCCAGAAACAATATTACAACTTCCATGCAGACAGGGAGACATTTCTCTGTTCCATCAAAGCCTATTGAACAGCAATGAGTTATTCTTATAGATTTGATATTTTGAGCTGTGTATTGCCCAGTAAGCCCCAGAAAAGGACTTTTTTTTTTTCTTGGAAAGGCAGTTTCATCAACTCTAAGAGTACAGCAATTAAAAATTAAGTGATTTAATCAGGGGTTGTAAAAAGGCTAACTCGTGCATTACTATAAGCTGCCTTGAGTGGTTCATGTGAAAAACATCCCACCTCAAATAGCATAAGGAACTATCAGTATCACACTGACAAATATTCTTTGTTATGCTACCTGTACTTTGGGATTTTAGCACCACAGACCCTTATTACTGGTCACAGACTTTCAAAAAGGGCCGCATGAGAACTCATGTTCACTGAAAGAAACTAGCTGAAAGCAAATGAGTTGATATATTTTAAAAAATCTATGAAGTCCATTCATGTTTGCAAGCTGAAATTTCATGCTAAGAGTACAGGAGAACGAATGTTGTTTGGCAAAGTGATGGCAGCATTTTTGGGGTAGGGGTTTGGTGTTGTTTTTGTTTCTTGGGAAGCCTTCATAAGCATAATTAGTACACTTTAGTAAATTTGTCAAAACTGCCAGGCCACCCACAGTTCATATCCTGTCTGAAGCCTTATAATTATAAGTAAGCCTGCAATACATTTACAAAGCTAGGAGCCTTTATAAGTAATTGTCACTAGGTTACTTGGATGCTTGAGTAAAGATTTACAAGTTCTTTCACAAAAAAAGAACTTTACATACAATGATACCATTACAAGTGACAATTTCGCCTTGTATTTTTCCTTTTCCTAATGAGCCAAGGAAAGAAAGAGAGGGGCAGGACAATTCTGCAGGACTACTCTACCAAGCAGATGATGAGATGAGATACATTATGATAAATAACACAACGATGACAGTAAGACACATGCGATACATTAACATAACAATGAGATGAGAAACATGATACATGTATAATAATATAACAATGAGATGAGACACATGATACAATAACATAACAATGAGATGAGATACGTGTGATACAATATCATGACGATAAGATGAGAAACATGTGATACAGTAACATGGCGATGAGATAAGATACATGTGATATAATAACATAGTGATGAGATCAGATGCATGTGATACACTAACATAATGATGAGATGAGATACGAGTGATACAATTACAAAACAATGAGATGTAATACAGGTGATACAATAACGTAATGATGAGATACACGTGATACAGTAAGATAAATTCCATCATAGGTTATATTTGAATTAATGATTGTCATTTATACAATGCAACCACATACATTCTATCAGTTACACAGAGGCAAACTTCTGTGCATTTATCGATGCCAAAGACTTTCTCTTTTCTCTTGCTTTCTCCATTACTGTCTTCACTTACACAGCTTTTTGTTTTTGCATGGACCTACCCTAACATTTCATCCTCATTCCCACTCCTTGCTCGACTTTTGACACATGTTGACGAAGTTTAATCTGTGACCGCAGTCACATTATGCCCATATACAAACACGTACAGCCGCAGATGCATGCACACATGTACATAAACACACGCACATACATACATGTACACCTACACATATATATTTGTATGCAGATAGGCCAGTGTTTCTTAAACTTTTTTTTGTCCCATGCCCATTTCAACATGTGCCCCACCGTGATTGGACACAATTAGTATACAGTATAATATTATACAAAAAAGATTTTTTTAAATTTATATTCAGTAACTTCAGTTCATCTATACAGTTAAAAGTTAAAATACACCATGAAATTAAGGTTTCTACGAAAAATCCCTGCATCCCATTCTGAAGCCCCACACCTCACCAAAATAATAAATATTGCCCCACCTTGAGAAACACTGAGATCGGCACACATCTATAATAAATGATCATATACAGTCATTCATGTAAAAGTGCATCCTCCTGAGACAATATAAGGTAATTATCCAGATCTTGCTGCTCTTCATCCATGACCTGGTTAAGCCTTTATTTTGAAAAAAAATAATGATATCAAAAAACATGATACAGTACCATCTTTCATCCCTTTTCAATCATTCATAAACAAAATTTAGCAGCTCTGCACTGATAACGGGTAGCAGTTCTTTGCCACTCAATTTATAAAACAATGATAACAATATAAACATGTTGTCTGCAACCTAGTTTAACCCCCCCCCCCCCCACACCTGGCTCCTTTCACCTGTTTGTGTTTACTTAGATAGGATGAGTGCCAACAACAAGCCTATTGCATCTAAAAAATTAATGTTTACCTTTATGCATCTATTCCTATTAAAGGGAATAAAAAATAGTATCTCTTAAATTTCACGTAACTATGAGATAAGGTAAACTTTAGGGTAAATCATGTTATGACTTGCCACTTGGTCATGACATTTAAATGGTTATGATTATTTTAAAAATTAATTAAAATTTGAACTCTTTTGTAAATATGTATGCCCCACTTTGATTTTAACAATCATATGAATCTGCAAATTGTGATACCTGTATTCGACAAATCAACAATATAACAAAGTCAATTCCATAAAAATCTATCATCTCCAAGTAATTTTGCTAAATTTACATTGTAAGGTCGATAAAAGTTATCCAATAAAAGCCTTGTTTCTGGGAGCATCCGTCCCAACTTCCGGTCCGATTCGCGCCGAGTGTTCATCACTGGTTGCTCCAGAACCTCTTCATGCTCCTCATTGGATAATGTTCCTGATGAAAGTGAAAATTTATATTATCAGTAAAATAAGAACTGTGGGGTGTGCAGGTCAGACATGACGTCATTGGTTTGTTTCACGTGATGACATAGTGCTTGTGCTCACCACAGAATAGAGATACTACCAGAAGTGACACAGGGCACGAATACGTCATCAGTGTTGTCTACCCTGCGCCATATTGGATGAGATCAATTGTTCGTAACTGGACAGGGGCATATCGAACATCAGGGAGCAGTATATATATTTTGAGAGGGTTCTCACTTCCGCTAAATCGCGAAACTAGGTCAAGGCGGTAACAAAGTATTGAAAGAGACCGTCTGTAGTTTGTTCACATGTTTGGGTTGATTGAAACTATTTAGAGCCGTTTGTAAGCTCTCACTCCCCGTAGAAATGCACAAACAGGTATTGTTTAGCGCCGATCAAGACAAGTGAAGTTGTATTTCGTCCAAAATGATGGTGTGCATACTTCCTGTAATTACGAAAAGTGGGCTTCTTTCGCTTCTGCTAGTTCCCTATTCTGTGGTGCTTACAAAGAAATTTTGAATTCCAAATTTTATTTCGTCTTTCGTCGGATGTTCCTGGGTCATAATTATGCTGCGTTGTCCTATAAGTACGAGTTTTTTCATTTTGGATTACAAATAATCTTTGCGAGTGCACAAGTTCATATGAGATGCCACAAAAACTTTTCCTTGGAAGTGAGCATGCTCAGCTTCCGCGCACTGGATTGTGTGTGTGTGGGGGGGGGGGGGGAATACATCACATTTTGGAGGGGGCGGCATAGGTGACCAATAGGCCTAATGATAAATATAATGTGGAAGTAGAAAAAAGAAAGAAAAACTTTACAGTCTGAAATTAAGGACTTTTTTTTTTATCCGGGGAGGACAAGAATAATCCTATATACTTTCAGCAGATGAAGCATGCTGCCCAGTCTAGAAGAGAGTGACTGACGTACAGACTGCGTGAACAGGCGATTTACCAAGTGGATGAGATGAGAAAATGAGAGTAACTGAATAGGTGGGATTAACAAGAAATCAGAATACAAATATGCGTCCATCACCGGACTGTCGTTGTTTCCGGGGGGAAAGGAGGGGGGGGGGGGATTTTATCCTGTTGTTGCTATCATGCCAAGAGAGCTTTGTTTCTCGGGCGTCTAAGCCCGAGGCTGTTGGCCCTAGGGCGCTGTTATTGCTAAATCTCCCATACCATGTGTAAAGAGCCTGGTGGATGCCAGTGCAGAATATGAATCGTCGAAGAAAATAACCGTTTTCATGGATTTAGAAATACTCAATCCATACAGTGTTTGAGGGAACTCAGTCATTGATCAAGATCCCCTGAGCTACACGGGGGAAAAATGTTGCAATTAATACTATACTATTGATTCCGTTCCCACATTCCGGGCCCTTACCACCCTCAAATGAACAAAATAACAGTCCAGCTTCTCTTATCTAGGTTTGTTCTATCTCCTTGTCAGATTGTATTTGTATGACTGTGGTTCTTGTCATAACATAAGCTTCATGGGAATAATGCAAGTGCGAGGGATAGAAAGAAGGGGCGGAGGTGAAAAGGGAGAGTCAGGTAGCATAGTATGAAAAGCAGAGAAACCTTAGGTACAAAATCAAGAACTTTTTCGTACGGTACTTCTTTCTTACACGCACAGACCTACTCAACCTGCCCGGTGCCATCGCACACATCAATTGTTTCCACATTTCCATAGGCCTGGTATCATCATTAGGTACAGGCCTCACTGTTGTTCTTTGTTCTACAGCATGGTTAACTTTTGTTATTTGAGCTGCCGAGGGTTTCCAGCTAAGATGATAGTAACCGCTGTATGTTGCGTATTTGTTACGTTTGTTGAAGATGTACAAGTCGTGGCACCCCGGAGAGCGGAGAAACCAATGTAGGACACTTCTTTCAGTCACCGGAGAGTACTGAAGAAACGTCGAAGAGAAGAAAATTATGAACAAACGAAAAAGAAGGAAGAAGAAAAGAAAAATAACAGACCAGAAAGTCTGCTAACGAACTTAAAACAAGTTTGTTCACACACAGTTTAAATGTTTTATTGCAAGAGAGAATACAGTATGTCCAATTAACGTACTGAGCATTACTGCGTGAATGCGCTCGAGGATCGTAGTGAGAAGAGATGGGGCAAGCGATATGTGTGCAGGGCTTATAAAGCCTTAGTGAAAACACGTGTAGGCTCCTTCGTACTGCCGTAACTTCAGTGGCCTTTCTCAGTTGGTGATTCGGTGGCATTCTTTAGAGCGGAAAATAATTCAGAGTAACGGGGGTGGCAGTGGTGAATTTGGACAAGATGTCTGGCATATATATTTCTAAGATTTATACGTAAGCTACATGTGTTGCAGTTTTTGCAGTTTCTTTTCGCACTCCTTTCAGGGGATGCAGCATTTTTTTTCTTCTCCAGCAAAGCTTGGGAAATGTAAATTTCCGGTTTTAAAGGGAGATGGGCATAAAAATAAATCTGTAACTTAAACATGCCAAAATGCCTTAGAATTGGCAGGGAGGGGCGACAATGCTCATATTGTTTTACAAATTAAATTTCCTGGAATTCTGGAAATATTCCAAGCCATTAATGTTTTGTATTAGGTCTACTAGGAAACAAAAAGAAAAAAAACTTCTGGTACAGTACACCGATTTCCAGACTATACATAAATAAATAAATGGGCAATTAAATAAGTGGATACAGCGCTAATATGAGGAATCTAATGTATTATATTACACCTTTTTTATTTATTTTCTTCACTCCATGAAGGTAAGTAAGACTAGGATAGTGTTTTGTACGAGACTATTACAGTGTAGTGTATATGTGGAGGTCTGTATGCGTGATGGCGTGAGTAAACATGACTGTAGCCTACTAATGTGGTAGGCTTCTGAGCAGTGACGATTACAAGGGTGAACGGCAACGGGAGAGGTTAGTCCACGTGGAAAACGCACAGTGGCAGGCCAGGCGTAAACTCAAAGAGACGAGGTAGAAAGAAAGGGACATATTTTGAACTAGATCTAGATCTACGTGTATTTGAAGTTGGTGTGATCAATCCCTAGAAGGGGGAAGTAATAAGAGTCCCTAGGAATAACTTCAGCTTTACTTGCCTGCAGAACGAAACATCATCAAGGCGAGCATTTTCATAAAGTGGACAGCGCCTTTTTTGTTTGTTTGTTTTTGACATTTTAACTGATGTTATCTTTTTGGATGAGGTCACCCGATGTCTTGTGCAGATTGTAGCTCGGAATATGCTGAGTGTAATATTTTACTACCAATGCTTTCTCACTTTTATCTACACTTGAGTTCTGCGATAGGGAAACAACTGAGGGAATTGTTTTATTTTCAGAATTTAACTTTTTCAAGTTTTATGCAATCCCATCTGATGATTCGTGATTCAGTTTCAGTCAGCCAGTCCATACAATCATTATAAGCGTTTTATTTTGTGTTTAGGTCTTGGAAAATGTAACACACAATTATAGTGTGCAAGTAAAATATGACCAGACGCTGTACTTTAGTAAACCTGTTTTGGACTCATTACGGGGACAGAGAACCACCCAGAGTATTGTCCGATATTGGTAGAGGTCATGGTTTGGGCAGGCAGTGATTGTAATAAGACTCTTAACGATGATGATCAAGATGGTGGATATAGTCGCGGTAGATATGGTTGAAGAAAATATGAGACAGAATATGTTTCTAGTTAATAAGGTCTCTTCTTGCTCAAATCTTTGATGATAGGTCTATCAGTCTGAATTTCCCAGCTCCGCCCTTGCTCCTATCTTCCCTGCCCGCAAATTGTCAAACATTGTCAAAAACTAAAATCCAGATTTGACCCTGGAGAAAGAAGGAAGGGGTGGGAGGGGTGGGGGGAGAGTCTCATTACCCATAGCTTCGAAGGCAATCTCTAACAAAACTTTCACAACATTGACACATACATACACACACACACACAAGATCAAAGAAGCGAAATGGAACCACCTCAACATACGCCACACATGCAGAAAAGAAAACTCACAATCAGCGATCTCATACATGCGCTGATACTTTCTCCAGATGTCAGTGGACATCAAAGCGGTAACGTCCGCGTTGAAAGGGGAATGCCTGGGGGTGACGTAGGAGACTCTGTGTGTTATGTGCATTAAATTATAAAAGCTAAGAGTATATTAAAATACATCTGTGAAAAGCTCTCTTGTTCTGAGTGTTCACAAACGGGATAGACTTGAAAGTTGAAGCCACTCCCAACTTATTTCAAAAACCACACAGAAAGAAAAATGAGAGCCGCATCTGCTTTTGTGGTCTATCTTCGCGGGCCCAAAAACGCTTGGAGATTTCAAGTGGGGGGGGGGGGGGGGGTGTTCATCTTTCTCTTTTTTTTTTTTTTTTACCAAGGTCTTTCTTTAACTTAAAGTCGTTGAGTTGACGTAATGTTATATAATTTATAATTTGATGTATTTACTTTTAAAACAGCTGCAGATGCTTTTGATAAGGAAATTGTCTTACATTTCCCACATATTCGCTATTTTGTACTAGTTTAGTGCATGTTGGTTGCGGCGCACCTCGTTTGTCTCAAAACAAGCACATCATTCACTTTCGAAAGACACATAATAATGTTATCGTTATGGTTTCCGCGAAGCCAAACACTATGTCACGAGTGGAGTGAGCGAGATTCAAGGATTACGGGGGCATGGAAGTGTAGGATGGACTCACGGGATAGTGAGGCTGCTCACCTGTATTGACTTCTGTTAGTTAACGTTGAAGCGTGCATGTTGTGAGTGAAGTTGAGGCGTAGTAGAGGCAAAATCTGAATAGTCAGATCACTGCAAGTTAAGAAGCCCAAGGGGACAGACGTGAGATCAGAGGCAGTCGGGAGATTGTGTGTTTTCCAGTGATGACTGGTAGGTTGAACTGTGATTGATAATTATGATGATTGATGTACTAGATTCTCCTATGACCATGATGTAAATAAGTTATATGTGAGGACTGTGAAAGTCATTGATTACTGTGTATAGAGATGTGCGCAATGAGCGATAGAGGTAAGTTAGGATCATGGATTCGTAGCGAGTCTGAGTACGGTGTAACACGGTGGAGGTGTGTTACCGTAAGATGTGTGGTGAGTGAAATGTGGACTATTGTGAGTACGCTTGATGGTTCGTAACGAGTGGTGAAGTGGATAGTAATTGTGTGGTGTATTACAGATGTAATGTTATTCTTATAGGTGCCGGGGTCGGGCAGAGAAGCCACCCGCGGTGAGCGGACTTGTGCCGGGGTTGGGCAGAAGGCTACCCACAGGCCGCCTGAGTGAAGCTGTCGCGCAGGACAGCGGGAGGACATGAGTCGTGGCAGTCTGGCCACAGACAGGGACGTTGTTATTGTCCTTATTGCTATTCAAATGTTAATGTGCTAGTACGATGTTAATGTGCTGTTAAGATGCTAATGTGCCATTGAGAATATAATGTGCTATTGAAATAGTAATGTGCTGTAAGACCTTAAGGGGAGATTGAGATACGGAGACTAGGTTGAGCAGGCGCCAGTAAGAGAGGCCAGCAAGTAATATATATATATATATATGTGAGGCTGAGGCCAGAGCATATTTTAGAAAGTATTATCGGGTTGTGGACCCGTATAGGAATGAATGTCGGGAGTGCTGACCATTGGATGGTATTTGAATTTAACAATGTAATGCACGTATATCTTTATTTTTATGTATAATAAATGTGTGAGTCTGTTTGGTTGTTCTGTTAAGTGTTATACTTGTTCGTTCGTGATTGTTGTCCTGTCATAATTATTACATTTCCCAGTCTGGGATTTGTTACACACTATATATATATATTAATGGCTGACGCACTCAAACTTGTAGTAATTTGGTGCGGCCCAGAAAGCACTGCCAAGATTTTAGGAAGGGGTGGATCTGCCAGTTAGCATTTTTAATTTCTGTTGCTAATGGCAGCGCATTAGTATTTAATTAAGCCCAGGACACACGTCGGCCGCAATGAAAGACAGGTCTTCATGTCTTCCAAGAGTCAAGATGAATGAGTTCAAATACAGTCCTGGCATGAACTTAAAACGTCTTAAATTTCTGGTGCTGAGAATGCAGAAAGCATACAGTTGGCTCGATTATCACTCAAGCCATGCAACCAAGGAACGAGGACATACAGCATATTATATACATGTACATGTATATATTTAAGCTTATTTGTGCTTGACTGGGTGCCTGAAAAAAACAGCTGCAGCTGCACAGAGGACACGTTTCTAGGACGAATTCTCCAGAAGGTGGAGGGGGAAAAAAGAAGGAACAGGAAAAAGAACGGGGTGTTCGAAGTACGCACCAATATAAATACATGCGCAAACGTATGGGAGCCAAAGTTAATAATCATTACGGGCAAAATGCACTGCCATGTTGTGGAGAAAGACCGTATTTACTATCATTTTAAAGAATGAACCGTGCTCTATCTTTCTACCCGAGTTATAATTTTGTACCAGTTATGCTGAGTTTTCATGAGTACGGAAACGGAAACGTCAAAAACCCCTTCAAGGAGTGTTTTTGAATGTTTTCATGTGTATGGAAACGCCGTGTCTACACATGGAAACACTCTTTCTTTTTACTATTGGATGGGTTTTTGTCGTTTCCGTTTCCGTATGCATGAAAACCCACTTTATAGTTGTTGTTATTGTTGTTGGGATTGTGTGGGGGGGGGGGTGTTTTTTTTTGGGGGGGGGGGGGTCATCACAATATATAAAATGAAGAAAGAATCAAATAGAACACAATACAAAATGTTTTTCGCTTTTCCTGTACGAATTCTGTTTTTGACTTGTACGGTTTTTCTCCGTAGCTTGGCAGTTCACACATCTGTACCTTTCAGCCGCAAATTAAGTTATGGAATTCATCGTTCTGTTATTTGCAGATGTCTGGTGATTCAGTTGGCCCCGCCCAGCGATTCTGTGGTTAATTTCAGATGAATCTTCTCAAAGAAAAACAAAATGTACTATTTGTTCCAACTTGCAGAATTCCTTTGGAGTAAAGGGACATTCATAAAGTACTTACACTCTATTTTACGCCGACTTAACCCCTCACTTCCTACCCCACCCTCTTCCGCATACGCTTCCATAGGCTTGATTTCATCAAACCTAAACCCCTTAGTACGAGCGTTCGACCGTCAAAGTGTTTAACCTCCATTACAAGACTTTGATGTAATATAACTTAAGATGGCATTTTACGCCAACTTTTTGATTGTTTCATAAGAAACTGAGCCTGTATTGCTTGATTTTATATAATGTAAGATGTTATTTTGTTGAAAAAATGTAAATAAAACTCATCTATATTTTTAATTCATTATCATTCCTGAGAAGCGTGGAAATATCATTATCGTCATCGGATGCAAGACATGGTAGGTTGCAAGAGCAAGGCCGATCGCAGATAAAACTTGCTTTACAAAATCCACAAAAAATTTATTGTTGAATGCCTTGTATTTGGTGCCAAAATGTGTAATACTTTCGTCCAACTGATCTGACAGACAAACTGTTTGCCCCGATGTTTGACAGGGGATTGACAGTATCCCCAATTTATTGTATAGATCTACACGAAATAAATACAGTTAGCACTTATTATCGCTATGTGACCATTAAATCATTACATTCACTCTCAAGCTTTTTATTTCTCTCTCCACCCACCCCCCCCCCCTCCCCCGCCTTTTTTTTCTTTTGTGCTTTATGAAATACCGTGCCAGCAAACAATTCAAATATTAGTAGGTAAATAAATAAATAAATAAATAAATACAAAGGATGCATCGGTGATTTTGTGACATCAATCTTTTACATAAAAGAACAACAAAAAGTTACTTTACGTTTCCCAGCAAATTTGTCCCCTAGTCACGAAACGGAGAGGGAGAGTTCTTTACATAATAACTTTATAATACTGTGTTGCAATTCTCATCAACCCGCAGCTTTCCTCATGATTGCAAAAGCCGTCTCGACACCTCTGCTTGAACAATCAATCTCGTGTTTGAGGAGTGAAAGGGGGCATCAATAGTAGCAATTTCTCACCTCCCTTGGCTAATTTCTTGCCGTAATGTGACGAAAATAGGTCCTTACCTGTGTGGCAAAATAGACATGGGCTTTCTGAACCATCATAGATTATTGCTGGTCGGTTTGGAAAATAAAGCCGATGCAAATAAAACATCTTGGATATTTTTATCTGCTGTTTTTAAGGACTTCTTGGCTATGCCTTAACCAACAGCAATATGTTTCTTTAACAAAAACGTGCATTATCATGACGTTAGGAGAGACTTGATTGATTTCAAAGTATATGCAGTTCTCAAACTCACACTTCGTTTCTCATAAGTCTGGACTGTCCAATGAACTTTTTTAGTTCCTGGACTTCCGATTTGCAAATTGACCTGCAACATGCTTTTGTAAGAAAGACTCCATACGCCCCCCCCCCCCACCCCACCGCCGCCTTCCTTTCAAACTGGACACCGCCCTTCCACCAGCAAAGAGTACCTTTTAGTTCACTGTCTGAATTGTGAAGTGTTTCGGCATAAAACCATCTAAAGGTACAGACCAACACAAATCAGCTTCTTTTTTTTTTTTTCAGTAAGCCTATATCTATTGAGCTTTTCAGACAAACAGCTGTAGGATATCGAATTTCTAGCAATATTGGTATCTATTCTTTGCTGATGTAAAACAAGCTCCACTCACCAGCCCACTCACCCTCTCACATGACTCAAATTCTACCTTCGTCCAACAACACAACCCTTTTCACCGCTATTCGGGTGCTATTCTGTGTTCGTCTCTGGGTGAGTGGGAGGCGGGTTGAATTCACCGGAGGTGTGCTGGGACCAGAAAAACAAACCGCTTGGGGTGCGGTGCAAAAATTGCGTTTGAAAGGCCGACCGCCGACAGGTAGCCAGCGTATAGAGGTCTTGAGTAAAGCTGGAGAAAACTAACTGGCTTGTCTCTGAAGGAACGAATTACTATACACGTGAACAAGGCAAACCTTCCTTAATGTCAAGGTGACATGAGCGTTTCTGATAAGGTAGCTTTTTTTCTTTTTTCTCTTGCCCTCGGTGGCGCTTACCGCATTCCTCCAAAAGGTTGTGTAATTCCCCGCAGTGCAATGAGTTCTTTGCAACGGGTAAGACTGGAAGATAAAAATGTCACTTGAGTAAAATTCCTTTCTGGCTGAGAGAGCAACATTATTGCTCATTATGTGATATTATTATCATCCCCAGGACATGCACTAACGAAGGATTTAGAATGATGACATAAAACAGACCAGAGCTGGAACATGGAAGTACATTGTGTAATATTTATACTGCAGATGGGAAGCGCTTTCGTTTTAAAGGTGTATTACAAGTTCGTCGAATAGATTTCTTGATTGTGACAATATTAGCCTTAACCCCTTCACTCCGGGCGATATCTTCCATGGGTATATGCAGAAGAAAATGATGGTTTCCGAGTACCTGTAGTTATTTTTTAACACTTACTTTCTAGAAATGGCAATAGTCTTTAGTGGGAAGGGTCCCCTCCGTATGATTATAATAGTGGAGAGTCGGACACGAGAGAATTTCTCAGTCATGGCAATGAAGGGGTTAATGCACCCATTAGGCTGATGGCGCACTATGTCATTTTTTTTTTTTTTTTGGCTGTTTTGACTCCGTGCGCGAGGTCTCTCTTTCAGCCGGCTGACTCTAGACAGTTTTGACGCGCCCAAACTAGGGAGACAGATTTCTTTTGATCTCGCCAGGGCGCCAGTGATCCGTTTAACTTTACAGCTCACATCTCACACTAAACGCAAGACAAACCAGACTTGACTCAGTGCGACAAAGGGTCCAAAAAAATGCGCTGTATAACAAACAGTCGAATCCTTCAGTTCTGTAATTTTGTTACATGCAACAACCCCGGGCAGGAGAATAAGTGAAAAATAAGTCTAAATTCTAGGCAGCCTTTCGGGGAGGAAGAAGGACAATGGGCCAGCACTCTGCAGGAGGAAGAATGGCATTCTTTCAAAGTATTTTTTCCGCTTAAACTTTATTTTATGTGAGGAGATGGGATCCTGCGTTGCTGGTCGGCTCCAGGTTAAATTGACATAATTATGGAGCGTTAATGAGCTACATACTATAAAAATTGCACCGTGCTGTCACAACGTTTCTGAATATTTTTTTCCTAAGCTCCCCCCTCCCTTTTTTTTATATCATAGCCTGGTGGTTTCAGCTTCTCTCTCTCTCTTTCTCTCTCTCTCTCTCTCTCTCTCTCTCTCTCTCTCTTTCTCTCTCTCTCTCTCTCTTTCTCTCTCTCTCTCTCGCTTGTTCACAGTCTCGAGTTAATACGCTATCACTATTCTGTCAGTGCATGTTTTCAAATGTTTTTGTTTCTCATCCCAGCATCCCGGTGGATGTTTGTTATGTACACCTCAGTGAATGTTTTGTTTGTTTATTTCTTTTCGTTCTCATCATGCTATCACTGTGAGGAAAAAGACACTGGCAGGGCGCCAAATCACCTGTACAACTTTATCTATTATTTCTCTGACTCATAAACAAACACGTAAGAACCCGCCCTATTATTTGTCACTTAACCTATAAAGTAACACCAAATCAGTTATTATTTGCTCACCACCCACTGACAGCCTTTACTGAGCCAACGTTCAAGTGTTCAGATTTCAACCTATGTTAGAGCATCTTTTTTTTTTACCACGATTGGAATCAAAATCGATTTTCTCAAAAACTGAAGGTATTTCAAATTTTGCATTAGTTCTTATTTCACGCTAAACCGTATGAAACTGCTTTTTTTTTTTTTTTTTAATTTATTTGTTTGACTTATTTTGAGTTCAGTTCTTTATTAGGGTTCATAAAATATAATACACAGACCAAATTATTTTTTTTTAAATACCTGCAATACCAAACTGCGTTAAACATTACAACGCATTGTGCGTACTTTCGTGTGTACAACATTGTTCACTGAATATTCTCCAATCTTTTTCATCTTCCACGGTAAATAGTATAAATTTTATTGTTTCGCACTCTTTACCACTGTGGAGATGTCTTGTTTTTAATAATTCAGACTGATTATCATTTTTTTTTTTTACGCTTGATGAGGTTCCCGACATTACCCGGGATAAACCATTTCTCTCTCTCTTTTTGGTCTAGAAAACTTCACATACTCTACAGTCTTACTACAGATTTCAAGCGCACCGTAGCACTCCGCACTCATTTCTGGTAGGGAAATTGCGAATTGAACGCGTATTAATACATTGTTTCCGGTGCGGGGGGCTTACTACAGGGAGCCAAATCAAAGATCATTGTATTTTACATTTTTACAACTTTCTATTTAAAAACACCTTAAACTTGAATCAACACAATCGGGCGATACAAAAGCGATTGGGCTGGATTAGTTGACACTTAGGAAAATTAACTTAATAAATTGTTGAAACTGTTGTTTAGGCTGTAACGTTGAGCAAAAAAAAAAAAAAAAAGGTCAAAATTGCACCACAATGAATTACTCCCACCACAATTTCTTTTTATAATAAGATTGCACAAGGAAGCAAACTCAAAATCAGCTTACCGTCTAACAAACAACAAATCAATTCCATAAGGTTTAGTAATGTGAAATATGAGCACCAGCAAAATCACACAAATTTAGAAGACAGTTCCCGGGAAAATCGATGTTGATTCTGCTCATGGTCAAAATGATGCAGTATATCAAAATTAATGATGAAAAAGGTGAAGGAAAAGTATCTTTTCCCCCACCCACCGATCACCCATAATAAAAAACAGCACAGTCGCTCTGCTTGGCACCCGGGGTGGTTATGGTAAACCATTGCACAAAGATGGCTAGGCTTATGTTGGCAGGTGCATCAAAGATCTTCTCTGGGTACACATAGAGAGACCGAAAGCAGGACAGGTGGAAGGAAGGAAAAGATGGGATGCATGTGTTGAGGTCTGTTTACATGCCCCATCACATAAAATAAATAACCCCTGGTCATGATTAATTGGACAACTCACTCAAAAAACACAGCAGTGAGTTACATAATGGTGGTTTAGCAGCACGTGACGTTCCTTCGGGTGTGTATAAGCTATATCATCATGACTCCCTCTTTCTTTTCTTCCCCCTTCAAAACTAGCTCATCAGCAAGGTTCCCTACAGCTTGCAAAGCGTTCTCATCCTCAGAACCGTGTCAGTGGCACGGCCTGACTAAATAATCATTCGGTACAAACTCAGCTTGAAGACGTGGGGATCAAATTCCCTTCGGAAATTCCAGAAGTTGTTTTCCTAGCCTGACGCAAATTTTGGCAATGCTGTATTTTTCCATCTACTGGGAAACGTAATAGTTGGAGAAGCACAGATGAGGCTGATGACAAAAGAGTGAGTGGGAACTCTGGGAAGGATGACTAATTGCATTGGACAAGAGAAGAGAAAGTTGCTCCGGGCCGCTAATTATTTTTATCAGCTAAATTTGGCATGTAAAAAGGAGGGAACCGTAAGGCCAATCTGACATCAGCAAGGAAATATGTCATTTCCGCGCAAAACCTGTGAAATAAAATTTTCTTTCGGCGTTCCAATACCACATAATTTCCAATTAACATAACTGCCAGTAAAAACAACTCGGGACGTCATTCTTTACCTACGCTAAAAGGCTTATTTATACTTTTAAAGCTGGAGTGCGTTCGGCACCACTTCGTTCAACATTTAAGGAATACGAAAATGTAAAAGCCTACCACTGGTAACGGATCATAACTTTTCTATCTGCCACCGCTGCAAAACTATGTTGGGGACTTTTTGGAGCTTAAACCGTAAGATAGGGAATATACGAATTGGCTCTTATTCACAAATCTATAAGAAACTGTTGCAACAGAGTTATCACAGTTGTCTTCGGTTGTGACAGTTGTCCCTTTTGGGTTTTCGATAGGGACAGTTGCTCCTGTGGATTTAGGGCCAGGGCCAGAGTTCGGATTAGGGCCAAGGTTGAGGTTAAGACCAGGGTTAGGATCATGTCTATTGTTAAGATAAGAGCCACGACCAAGGGTAAGGGCATGCTCGGGGTTAGGATTAGAGCTAGGACCAGGATTAGGGTTATGGCCATGGTTGGGGTAAGGGATAGGGTTAAGGTCAAGACCATGGTTAGGGATAGAGTTAGGGTTAAGGTTAAAGCAAGGGTCAGGCTTACGATCGGGGTCGATATTCTCTAAGTTGATGCCTGGAAAAGGCCAAATTGTGATGCCTTTGTTTCGGCAGGGATAACTATATTCCCACCGAAGTACCCTCATCCCCAATGTTATTTCAAGGCATCAAACCAGATAACACTACCCCAACCCAAACCCCATCCCAACCCTAACCCACACAGAAGTCCCAACAGAAGCACTTCCTTATCGAACCTGGCCTGCCCTGACTCTGGATGTGAAATACAACACACCGCCATGCTAATTGTGTTATCACTGGGTGTATGGCTGAGGCCACGATACAAGCGGAAGAGCGATATTGAGCGATAGCGAGATTAAAAATTATATTGTCTTCTAACTGGACGGCCATGTTATGAGCTGTTCCCGCGCAGATCTTGCCAGCGGTAAGCGGCACAATACTTTCCAATGTTTCTTCTCGCTCATCGCTCATAGCTCTACTTTCCTCGTCCCGCAAGCCACGGCGTTGTTACGTCATGTACTACACAGCGACGAATTTGAGCCACGAGACATCACACACGGTACAAGAGGCCAAAACAATTGTGAGAAATGGATGCTGATAAAAGATTGAATTTTATTTCTCTTGTACAAGAATTGCCATTGATCTAGAAAAAGGATCACAAAGACTTCCTCCAAAGAGACAAGAGAAGAAAGGCCTACGAAGAACTTGCCCTAGAAACGGGGTTTACAGGTAAATAGTTTCAGTTTAGTTTCAGTTTACTCATTTATTTAGTTGACAACAAAAGTAGATCACGACATTGATAAGTAATGTCCAAAATGAGAATCATGTTCAAGTGAAAATGACATACGAAACATAGAAAAACAATAGCAGATAGTCTGAGAAAAGGGTATGTGTAATTTTGCAGGTAATCCCTGACAAGATCCAAAATTGCAGAAAATGTCTTTGGATACATTCTGTAGTATGACCGAAATCTTTCCGTATCATCTTTTAAATCATTTGGCAAATGGTGGTATTCCCCAAATTCTTCCCCTTTAGCATTGATGGAGTGTACTGGATACTTCCTTTTGCTGCCCAATACAAGTTTATGTCTGAGATATGTTGAGGTCTCAAGACATCCAAACATAATGTGAGCAGCCATCTTTGCCTCTGACTACACACACGTATCAATACATCTACAAGCTACTCCAAGCTGGCTTGCCGCTGCTTCACTCCGATCATGGCCATCCCCGTGGCCACCCCAAAATGTATCGCTTATAGCTAGCGTATTCTCTCGCTTATCGCTCACAGTCTCTCGCTTGTATCGTGGCCTCAGCCTATTGCTCGTTTAATTGACTTTAGAAATTATTTCTTAAGCTTTACGTGCGTAAAGAAAAACAAGCGTGGAATGTCTAATTACTTGCTGTACTGAGGCTTTCTGTTTTAAGAGAAAGGAAAAAGTTCTCATGAATGAATGTGACGCACACTTAGACTGCGTGTACTTTACATAAGACATTACCCTCCAGCTTAATCTGGAGCCCCTGAATTACTTAAGAATTCTCTGAGCTGAGACAGTGGCTTCAGGAAAGTCAGCGTGTTCCCCACTCTTGACACGCACTGCTAAAATAGGCTGTGGGCGTAATTAAAGCCAGACGGGGAGGCGAAAGCTCTTTTAAATCCGATTAGTAATATAAAAAAAACAAAAAAAACTGAACGAGTGCTTAACGAAGGCAGACACAGAAAAAACGTTAAGCAACAAAAGGGAAAAAACTGATGAAGCACACAAAATCAATGTCCATTTAAATAGATGGTAAGGCTGCATGCAGAAACAATTATCGTGGAACCTTGTTAAAATTCAAATCAAGCAACTCAATATTTCCCCTGGTTGGCTTGGTATTGGACTACGGTCCCATAACAACAACCTCCAAGGCTAATTTTAACGTGCTCCAACAGCTGACCGACGATACATCAGAGAGTAGGCTATAGATGTATAGAGAGATCTCACATCCGCCAAATCGCGAAACTAGGTTGCTGCGGCAAACAAGAAATTGAAGAATTGAAAGAGACCTTCTTCACCAAACATAGTGTACATATCTGTTTACTGTGGTTTGTTCATATTTTTGGGCTGATTGAAACTATTTAGAGCCGTTTGAAAGCTCTTACACCCCGTGGAAATGCACAAACCGGTATTGTTTACCGCAGCGACCTACTTTCCGCTCCATGCTAACAATGGTTTCGCAGAGCCTCCCATGTCTCGCAGTGCAAATTCACCAATAGTGAAACCTCTCTATACATATATACCCTCTGTTTACATGAAACAAAACATCTAGTACTACTAGTAGCGAAACAAAAAAAAAACGACAAAAAACTGAGCAACTGGATGATAAAGGCAACATTTTTTAATGGACAGAAAAATGTGCCTAACAAAGAAAAATTCAAAGCCAGCCCGGCATACAAGTGCGTCCATTCATAGACACTTAGCTTACAAAGATACGCATACAGGAAATGAAAGGCCTGGAGGCCGAAGAGAACACAAAAAAAACACCAAAAAACATCTGAATTATCAAATGGAAATGCGCATATCACGTACAAACCTGACACAAGCAATTCGCCTCATGTAACCAGTGATAAAATGGTATTGTGTTACGCCATACAATACTGTAACTGATATACATAAGCACTTTTCCGTGTCTGTTCTTTATTGACCACAATATCCGTTTTAAGATTTTTTTTTCCATAATTATGTTTCCTATTCTGGAATGAGGAATAGCACAAAATAATCCAAAAAGTAAGATTGGGTATCTACTTCATACAAAACCGTGTCAGGGTGCATCTCACAGAATGATGTGAAACACATGTGACCCAGTGAATTACAGTTTATTTATACATTAGCATAATATGTAATATCGGTGGGAGTACGCAGATTCGGGGTAATAGCACGTCCTGTGCATCGCAAAATTTGTTTATTGCCAAGAAAGGTGGGGGGGGGGGGTAGTTTCCAGCGTGTAGAGCCCTATCGATTCTAACACACAGGCCAAAGACTGCATTTATAGTCAGTTATATTTAGGGCGAGTTTGGGATTAAGGTACAGGATAACTGACGCTTTCAGACAGAGATCACATTCTCTATGATGATCCCACCTTCTAAAAAATGCAACTGGAACTACCTGGATCGCCAAAGTCCTTCGTACAGCTTCGACCCAAAAAAAAAACATGTAGACCTACATACTGTTTCGAGAAGATTAGGATTGAAGTAAGGTCGGCAAAAGGGCTAAAACGCATAAAACATTACGCCACAAATAAATCTCGTAACGTTTTTAACTGACTGGAATGATACTTAAAAATAATGAAACTGGGAGTGAGAGAACCACTTTCGTCACAAAACCTCAAAATCGTCAAAATGTCGCATACAACAATATGGCAAAAGCTCTCAATATAATATCAATGCCACATCAATTCCACCATGAATCAATGACTGCCTTTGGTGTAGGCTGTATTTGTTTCTGTGAAAAATGTTGAAAGGGAGCTGGAGTAATATCCCGTGAGAGAAGTCGTGTGGTAGCAAAATGGATACAGACTTCTCCTGGGCGTAGAGACGATGATGTAAGATTGTTCCAGGGGATGAAAAAAAAACACACACTAAAACAGAACATTTGCTCCTTGCCAAATTCAAGGCACGGAAGAGGAGAACGGACAAAGGTGGAAAAGAAAGAAAAGCACAGAAACCCGTGAGTAGAGCCAACCACTTCAGCGTACTCCTTGACACCCGTTGTTACGCAGAAATGCACATGTTCCCGGCCGCGGCGTCTGAAATGCGTTCTGAAAACGTGGGCAACGCGTTGGGAAAACTTCTGATACCAAATTTAAAGATTGAGCTGGATTCCATTTCCCATAGTGGGAACACAATCTGCCGCATTACCAGGGTTAAGTAAATACAAAATCCGAAAGAAAAAGAGCATAAACAAGTTTTGCCTTATCTCTTTCCGTTTTCTTGCTATATTTTTGTTGTTGTTATTTCTCAGGACCGTCTTGAACTTCTGTGTTCCCTTAACAACTATTTACTCTTGACTTCGAGGTGCAGGAGGCTGTTTCTACAACACTCTGCTGTGTAAACATCAGTTTTGTTTTCACAACACTCTGACTGAGTAGACATCCGTTTTAAGCGCAAAATGATAATATTTTAGAGATAAACTGCGCAGAAGCCCAAAGCCGCAGATGCACATTGCCATAAACTTATATTCATAAATCATTTTTATTACAAATTGAAACCGACATATTAACATAACTTCAGTAATCATTTGAAAATTAAATAATTTATAGCTATTGGGAGTTTGCCTGGCCAGTTTATATTGTAGAATTCTATAATTAATAATTGGGCTCCGCACAGACTGGGTTGAATTTTACGAAAGAATAAATTCTAAAAATCTATGTTGTTAAGCCTAGCTCGCTAGTTATATTTTACAGTTAACTCAGTGGGAATTAATGAAATCATTTTTATTTAAATGCTTTTTTTTAATGTTAGGTTTTCTTGTTGGTTGTTGTTTTTTGTTGTTTTTTTCATGCATCGATTTCTTGATGTTTCCATTACCTAGTAAAGCAAAAAATGCGGCAATAGAAATGCTTTAAGGCAGAGAAATCTTTCTCTAAATAAACATGTCAAACAATATATTTTATTATTATTGTCCAGACCGGCGGGGAGGGGGTCCTAAACCAAAAGGCCATTGTGTTGTAGATTCGTCCCTGGAAATACTGATAAATACTCCTGATAGCTGGTGGCAAACCCATTAAGGCCGTCAATAATATTATCAAGGAACACTAGAGCACATCAAAGAATTTGGGTTGCACGGTGCAGATATAAATAACAAAAATAATAGTAACAATAATAGTAATGATAATATCTCCGTATATACATATATATATATATACAAAAAGGATGAAGGACAAATTTAGATGAAACACAAAGAAGAGATAAGCATGAAGGTGATTCGTACAATTATGGTTGCCAAAGAAGATTCTTTAAAGTAGGTAATATACGGAATAATGAAATAACGGCTAAACGTGCCCTCCTGACACTATTTCCGCTGTTAGAATAGCATGAATTGCCTCATTCAGAAAACTGCAAAAAAAAAATAATAATAATGGGGGGGGGGGGGTGCAGGGCACCAGCGCATTGAAAGGTGTCTCTGTTCTGGCGAAAATTTCAGCTTCATGAGACGTTTGGTTTCTTCATATTTCACACGAAGCTCGCATATCCAGGCATGCCGGAATTTCGATTTAACTTTAATGATGGTATCATGGTTGCAATCCTGCATCTCGGTATTCTTAGCCCGGCTCAGTTCGAAGAGATAAACTGAGGGCGTTAAAATATTTCATAGAGCTACAACATTTTCGCCAGCTGAAACAACAACAACAGCGGGACAACAACAACCATAAATTACAAGGAGCGCTGTCGTGAGAACATTCTGTTACAGAAGATTTAAACGTATCATTATGTCCGGATTTTTAAAAAAAAAATTTTAGGAGGGAGAGGACAATCAGTGTGAAAAATGAAAATGAAGATAAGCAAAAATGAAAGTGCGTATTGTATTTCCAGATTACCGGTTTACCTCTCTGTCCGAGACGTAGGAAAGATAAACGATTACAGGATCTTATGCATGAAACATGTGTAATGTTATTTGGGGGATGCCGGTTAGCTTGATCATGTTTTTTGCGACTACAATAATATTGTACTTACGATTTTAATAAATAACATACACATATGTAAAAGAAAATGGCCTACTACACTGAAGCAGAGCAAGCATTTTTTATTTTTTTTTACATTTTTGGTGACAAATCCTCAAGTACAGATCAGATGCAAACGGAAAGTCCAAGGAAGTCCTTTATCGTTAAATGTATTGTCGGCATTTCTATCAATGAGCATTGTTTAAGTAGGTAATACTTGGCCTACAGAACGACTAAAGAAGGCAAACACATTCCCATTTATCGCACCGTGTTATTAGGTAGAGAGAAACAAGTGTAACCATCATGTCTGTATATAGTATTATTTAACAAGAGCAACATTTTCGTCTCTGTGTTAGTTGCTCTTGCAGTTTGATGATGGCGGTCATTTCTCTCTCCCCATACGCAACTACTCAGAAATTTGCATGCATGTGGTTCCCTAAACCCTTGGGCGGTCCCTGAGCAGCTGCCCAATGTGCCCAAGCGTTAAGGCGGCTCTGTAAACTGAGGTCTCCCACAATCATTCATATCCATGTCTTGCATCTTTCCTGGAAACAGCAGGAATTTGAAATTTGAATCGTCAGATTTTGGTAAGGATAGAACCTGGTCTGCATCTGCTTACTGCAACATTTTTCATTGTCTCCATTTCCCCGTCTTTACGAGCAGACATTTTATATCCTTTATCTTTTAATTTTCGTGCCAGCCTGGAGTTATCGCCTGGTATCACCTCAGTGTAAATCGGTATGTTTTATTTATGTGCATGCGAGTGCAGAGTTCGTTTGTGTGGGCGCAAATGTAAGTGGTGGTGGGTTCGAATAAATTGACGCTGTTTTCGACACTTGCATGTACCAAGCTATCATGCATCTACTAGCAACGTAAATGGCAGACTGGTCTGACTGCAGGTTGCTGTGAGAAAACGTATGCTTTCGTGTAGAAGTGCTGAAAGACTAAGACAATGTCCATACACTGTAATAATAATTCTCGTGACCAGCATATAATTTTAACGATGGCGATTCAGTTCATTTTCATGAGTAGCATGAACATGGGGTATAGGCTAAAGGAGTCCGTCCTCTTGGTACCTGACATAGATAACATTTCGTTCGGCTCCTCCGCCTCCTCCTCCTCCCCCCCCCCCCCACCCCACCTCCCACCAAAGCAATAAGCTCACTACGTGGTAAGTGGGGGGGGGGGTAGAAACTGCGCCAGAAAAAAAAAATCAGTACACAAGAGAATAACAATCAAACAGGTCAAAGAGAGAGAAAGATAGACAGACAGACAGGCAGAAGACAGAGATAAAAAAGGCGTACACTGATACACACAGACAGAGGCGGAGACAGAAAGAAAGGCAGGGGGAGAACGGCGAGGACAAGACGGGATAGAAAGATGTTTTACTTACTGAGATCAAGAAATTTGTGGACGAGTTTGATGGTGGTCAGGGGCCGCAGTGAGTAATCCTCTAACCGGACCACCATGATCTGATTGCGTGGGAACAAATTCATCCACTCTTTCAGGAAGACCTGATACAGGCCAAGACGTAGACGCACCTGGACATAAGAATAGAAACCATCATTGTATTACAAACAAAACTGATTCAGACTCTGAATAAGACATAAAACATAGGACGCAACGTTAAAAATTTAAAGGTAAACCAAATAAAACAATCTATTATTAAAAAGGCTACTTGCACGTTTTGTTTAATTGTAAGGCAATGGAATACTATCGGGTCATTTATGCCCAGTTTCCACTTTAAATCACTGACTTTCGTATCTATAGCGGTTTTCGATCAGGCATTCTGATCGCGAGTATTTGAACATTTCCATATAAATTGTTTCTCTCAGGTCCACAAGCTTAATAGTGCAGAACAGTCCAACTCTGGGTATGTCAATGAGGAAATGTCTCCAATAATGATCTCGAATGGTGAAACAGAGAATGACTTTGCCAAAATGCACATGTTTTTTCTTGTAACTACGTCTTCATATGATTGGGTCGCTGAGGAAACTGCAGTCTCGTTTCTGTCGACCAAAAGTATTTACAAAAGAAATACTGAAAAAGATTTTGATTTCCCAAACTGTATGACTTCCATCTTGAAGTTTTCAGTCAAAACTTTGAAAGACAGTAGGTATAATTTTCACAAATCTCTCAGGCATTATTATGTAGTAACTTTACATTTCGGAACTTGATAACTATTCTAGAGGTGGTAAAAGAAGGAAAGAAGAAGGAGACAGACAGACAGACTGACAGAGAAAGAGAGAGAGAAAAGAGCAATTTAAACCCCATCATGTTTAACAGAACTAAGTCTCTCTATACATCTATTAAACACATGATGAGCACCAGGCTGCTTAGAGCCTTCGAATCTGATTACAGGTTCACTCGTCAATGAAAAAGAAATTATTTGGCTATCAAAAATGCTCGTTGGGCAAACTTCTAAACTTGTGAGTAATGTCTTAATCAGAAGCTGCCAAGAACCAGTCTTTCCTGAATTTCTTATGACAGATAGGAGCAGAAAATAAAAATTCATATGACTGCAGCAGAGAAATGTTACTTTAGTGAAGAATAAAATGTTATTAGCAATAGGCCCACATAAATCAGCCAGGCTGTAGTGTACATTAATTTCTTGCCACCGCGCACAATGAGTACTAGCGTAAAGTCGGTAGTATTATGTATTCGCAAATGTTTAGACACTTGCGCTCTTTTGGCGTAAGTGAAACATGAAATGCCCCAAGAGAACGGTGAATGCGAAATCAACACTTATTCCCCCCGCCCCCTAAACATTTAATAATCATCACAGGAAACATTGTTCATTTTTCATTCAAACTATGTGAACTTCCGGCACTTTTAACGATTTTTTAGTGATTCAATTGCAAAGGCTGGTAAATTGCTCCTGGTATTAATAGACAACATTGCACTGTTTATTCGTTTTCATTTTGTTTCTATAGACATTGCCACTTACATAGAGAAAAAACCCACGGCAGAGAATCTCTATGGACATGATTCGCCTATGATTTGCGCACGAATGAATAATTAATAGCCGGGGGCTGACAAATTTAGAAGAAAGGGATGAAACTTGCGAGGATTTTTTTTTCTTTAGCAAATAAAAGTTGTTTGATCAATAAATAATTGGTTCGTTGTGATATTAAAATTTAAAGTTAAATTACCCCCCCCCCCCCGCTCCACATACGCTATTCAGTCACCACCACCACCACCATCCTCCTCTCCGAGCATGTGTACTTTACGGACAGCCTCCATGACCATGACTGTGCCAGTACGCTACGCAGTAAACGAAGTCCTGAATTCTGCCAACAATCCACCGACCAACTCAAAAAAAAAAAAATGCTGGTTTTTTTGTGTTTTTTTTTGCTTTTTTGTTTGTTTGTTTGTTTCATCTCAGTGATAAATTACTGTTGGCCATTTTCTCGGGGCTTGGCCGTGTATGTAATTCCGTTAGCCCAAAATGAGACCAGACGGCCATTATCTCCGGGTGCTACACCATGTTTATGATTCTTGCAGCTCTGCATAACAGTGACTGGCGTTACGATGTTCTCTCAAGTTACCGTCTACGCAACAAACGTTGAGGTTAGGTCATATCTGAAACAGACATTCTCATGTACACGTTTGATATCATTTACCCCCCCCCTCCCCCCACTTCTTCTCCGTCCGTCTCTCCCTCTCTTTCTCTCTCTCTCTCTCTCTCTCTCTCTCTCTCCCACTCCAGCCCCATCTCCCATCCGTTTCATTCCGTCCGCATCCTGAGGCCTCTCCAAGACTTCTTCTTCCTCCGTATGTCTGCCCAGTGCAGCGTGGGAGGAGGAATTCCAAGGTAATTTCAAGACATCCTTTAACCACCCCTCCCCTCCCCCTTTCTCTCCACCCCCTCTCTCCTCCAGCCCCCATCTCCCATCCGTTGTATTCCGTTCGCATTCTGAGGCCTTTCCTCCCTATACAATTCTGAGCAATGCAGTGTGGGAGGAGGAATTCCAAAAATAACTTCAAAGCATCTTGGACAAATGAACATAATCTACATTAATAAAAATAAATTCGCCGTTAATTTTCTCAAAACAGCGACTCGTCACACTTTTCTGGCATTGCCGGCAGCTGTACGCATTGTCCTAGTTGGAACACAATTACAGTTTCTGTAATGCAAAACATCTGCCGGCGCAGTGACCCTGTCGTTATTTCGATGTGGCGAGCTCAGGTTCGAGAGACTTCGGGAAGAATCCACAAGAACACATCATAGCAGTTATACAAACTGACTAATTTCTACAAACAGTTCTTAAATAGCCCCCGCTCGTTGATAATGTGACGAAAACGGGGATGAGTGGTTGGACTGCATCTGCATCTGAATATAGACTCACTATTCTGAAAGAGGAAGTAGTAAAACCTTACCAAACATACAAACAAAATGTGTTTGGGGGGTGACGACCATCTTCCAACCTTTATTTCTGTAGCACAAACAGTTAATGTCAGAGCGACCGTTCTTAATGAGATGCTTCCTATCATCATAAATTTTCGTCGTACATCTTTGAGTTTGCTAACCTCAAGGCGGACTGCGAAAGTGTACACGATTAACCAAACATTTCTGTAATTCCTCGTTATATTTCTCTATTGGTAGCACTTGAAATTCTATAAATAAAACTCTTTTAGGGCCAGTTTTCTGAATCAGCAAATGCGCTGCAATGATGGTTGAAATATTGAGTTCGTGCGGGGGCGAAATTCTATCATTTCCAAGACCAAAGGAGATACTTCATAAATATGATACAGTATGCTATCAGCCCTGAACAATCTACCCTTCACCCCGGTATCCGATCACTGCCTGAGATGGTTTTTCTCTCACGTTTCTGGTGTCAGGTCCACATGCACCGTTGATATCAGAGTCGTATTTTATCTTCTTCTTCTTCTTTCGTTCACCAATCTAAATCTGCAGATTTGTTCTTTTAATAAAATTTACGGTTTTCTGCAGTTCTGGCAGAGCACCATAGAGTTTGATATTCAGGTCGGTGGGTTGGGGCCAATATGTTTCTCGCAGTGCTGAGAGGAGTGTGCAGTTCTGCAATATATGCTCCGTGTTTTGAGGAGACTGGCTAAGCTGGAGGCTTTTGGAGCACTTCGTTTTGAAATTAACAAAAATAAGAAGATGGTGGAGGTACGGCACTATCCACGAACAACAAGTGTATGAAATACGTATTTATTTTACTCATTTAGCTATGTGTTTTGTTGGGTTTTTTTTTTAATAAATTATTTATTTATTTGGATAAATTTGGATAAATAGATACTTTTTTTTTTTAATTTATCCATTTATTCATCCATACATTCATATATATATATTGCCGTTAGCATTCGTGCATGCATTTATCTTCTCCATCCCCGCACCACCCACCCCGGTTTCTTGCTCTTATTTCCCCCTTCCCACCTCATCAAGCGTCCCCATCCCCCCCCACCTCCCCCCCCCCAATCTGACTCTTCAAACTCTATGTACAGTTTCGTGGAAAAAAAAACATTAAATGGCGCACTTAACGTCCACTGCATCAAAAAGTTTCAGAATTTTATGACTGCAATTTTGCCAGACAGATCTAAAGCTGGGAAGATACGAGCAGCAGCTTTCACGCTCATAATGATAAAAAAAAAAAATTATGCTCGATGTAAAATGTCGCCCTGGCTGGCAAAGCTGTCTCTGGAATGTTCTTTTTCTGACTCATCGCTCTAATCGACATTCCTGCATGTTATTTTTTTTCTTCTTCTGTTCGTTTTTTTTTTTGTTTTTTTAATTCTAAATTTTAGTTTGAAATTATCCTATTTACTTATGCAAGGTTTTGGTGTGTGTGTGTGTGTGGGGGGGTGGGGGGGGGGGAGGGCAGCTTCCCGGTGGTCTAAGCATTGCGAAGAGGCTAAAGAACAAGAAGAAGAAAATAAAGAAAAAAATAATAACAAAAGAAAACAAGTGCTGCCAAAACAGATTTGTACAGAGGGGACAAGTACATTCAGTTACTGTCTTTGTGTGACAGAATGGAGAGTTGTTATTTTTTATATATAAATATTTGGGGGGGGGGGGGGGTTTAGAGGAAGGGAACAAATTAGGGGGGAAGAGGGTAAGCAGCTTGAACTTGCTGGGTAGAGGAGAGATCTGGAATTGCAGGAAGGTGACTGGAACTGTGAAACAGATTTTGTTTTCTTTCTCCTGCAGAATTAGAAGGGATGATTTTTTTTTTTTTCGTCTTTCATTGATGTTTTTAGTCTTGTTTTTTTCATCATTTTGTTGGAACTGGTGCTGCTGCGATGTCGGTGGCTGTGATAATAGTTTTTGGTGCTGATGTGGATGCTGCTTGCCTAGCAGAAATGTTGATAGAATGATAGGTTGGAATTTTCTTGCAAAGTTCAAATGAGGAGATAAAGGAGGGGGTGGGGGTAGAGAGGGAATCAGGGTGCTTCAGGTTTTATGGGGACGCTCTCGTTTGGGGGGGGGGGGGGGCGTGGAATTTTACATTACATCGTCGGGTATTTTCCATACTGTTGTATGGGCATTTTTGCCTTTTCGACAAATGACGATTAAAAGTTTAAAGAGTAATGTGAAATCAGGGTTTTGTCAGAGAGTATACATTTATACAGAGAATAGAGGTGTCACTTCCGCCAAATCGCGAAACTAGATCACTGCGGTAAACAAGAAGTTGAAGAGTTGAAAGAGACCTTCTTCGGCAAAGATAGTGTGCATATCTGTTTAGTGTGGGTTGTTCATATTTTTGGGCTGATTGAAACTATTTAGAGCCGTTTGTAAGTTCTTACGCCCCATGAAAATGCACAAACCGGTTTTGTTTACCGCAGCGACCTACTTTCCGCTCCATGCCAACAGTGGTTTCGCGGAGCCTCCCGTGTCTCGCAGTGCAAATGGACCAATAGTGAAACCTCTCTATACATCTATACTCTCTGGTTTTGTTCAATATATTTCAAAATCGAAACTTGCATAAAAAATACCCACGAAAAATACACCCATATGACACTTATAAAGTCATAATAAAATTAGGAGTGAGAGAACTACTTTCATAACAAAACTTCGATATTGGCAAAATGTCGCATACAACAATATTATGGCAAATTATACCCCTAGATGTTATTATGCTATAGTAGAACAGTGAACACAAGTCAATGTCTCCTCGATTCCCCTTTGAAATTAGACCAAAGATACTTGAATCGATAAGATGAGACACTAAATTCTTCGTATCTCTAAAAAAAAATCGCGGACAGTTTGCGCTCTGATCGGGGGCGGGGGCCCATGGCGCATAGCATGAAAAGCATGATTGACATAATGATAAATTAATGATTCGGATTTGTTACAGTGCTACTGCGACTAAAAAAAAAAAAGCAACCAGAGTGTTCCCACAGCGATTGAAGTTATAATTACAAAATAAGTGACTTCAATCAAGGCCTACAGCAATAGCTCAACAGTGAACAAAATTTTCCTTACTTGGCTTTGTAAAAAATTATAAATACGGCACTGTTCATGACTTCTGCGCATTCGCCGCTATGCGGCGGTGCGAAATCTGTGCACGCTATAAGCGCTAGCTGTCTCATTTCATTCTATCTAGTATCTTTGGTTAGACTACGGTCCGTTTTGGAAAACGACGAAAATGTCCGGGCCCAGTGTACGGCTGTACTGAGGCTGGTGGCCCACTGAGACAAGTTTATTTTCTCTCGGTATTAGCATGAGAAGTGAACTATGGTATTAAACGGGACCTCACGTACTGGCGAATCTGAAACAGGTCTGTGTCGCTAATTCAACCGCGCGCGCCAAAACTGTCTTACAAGTCAGCTGGCGGAGAGAGATCAGTGACACGGTGGTCTAGAGACAAAGTTCGCTTCTTATGCCAAAGGTACCGCGTTCTATCCCCGGTCGGTGCAGGCATGTTGGAATTTTTTGTCCGGGGAAAAAATACTTGTCCTTGATCCTATGGTAGGTAGGATCGAGCACCAAGTCTTCTCGGAAAAGGACGAAAAACTAGGAGGGCCCGTGTGCACGTTGCGCACGTTAAAGATACCTTGGCAGTTAAAAGTCGAGAAGAGCAGGCCGAACAAAAAACTAATCCCTGCCACAAAAACACTCAGAAACAAGAACAAGAAAATGAAAACGACAAAAGTGAGGTGAAAATATAAGGGCAGCGTGCCTCCTAAAATAAACACCTAAAGTGCGACTGACCCTCTGAAGAGACCTCGCTCAACGGCGCCAGAACTCATGCAAATACAAACTTGATTCAATGTTCTTCTAGCTTAAGTGTAAAGTCAAATGTTTCCGTGGGATTAGAATCGCCTCTGGAAAATGTGGTCTCAGATTGGATGCTTAATTAACATTCACCCTCGCCCCTAAATGCGACCCATCTGCTCAAATAAGTAGTAACCCTGGCCGCATGCACTCATACGCAACGAATTAACATAATTTTATATTCTCGAAAACATTTTCTCACAGACATAAAAGAGATACTGAGAATTCATAATCAGACAAAAAATTCAGTTTGGACCGAATTTTCCCCACTGGCCCATTTTCCCCGCGTGGGCACCTGCGATTTCATCACCACACTCTGGGAAGATGGGTCACAAATTAATATAACCCTGAAAGCTGGGTGGCCCACGAAGTCAAGTCTGCTTTCTCAGTGCACGAAGTCTCTCCCACCCCAACCCCCCCCCCCCGCCCCCCCCCTCTCTCTCTCTCTCTCTCTCTCTCTCTCTCTCTCTCTCTCTTTCCGCTAGCTATCTCAAGACTGTTTTGACACACCCGGACAAGGGAGACAGGCATGTTTCGGTCTCCCCAGTGCCAGAGGTCCCATCTAACACTATTGTCCACATCTTTAAATTAAAAAAACGAGGCAAAACCGGCAACCCCTGCCTTACACATTTTTGTTCATGAAATACATTCTGCACAGACATACTAAAGATTCCTAGGAGACCAGAACCAGTGACATTTTACAGCCTGGATCTCAGCAATTTAATCGCCAATTTGGGAAATTGGGTCACAAAAATAACCCTGAATGTGACCGACTAAATCCTTAGTCCTTTGTCTGGATGTCACTGTCAGGCCACCCCCACTATACGTACAATCAGGTGAGGGGGGGGGGGGCTGCGAAGAATAGGTAAGCTTTTCTATTACAGTAATGAATTACAAAGTTTAATTTTATTGATTTTTTTTTCTTTTCTTTTTTTAACAGAATGGGGTGTAAGATTGTACAAAAACCAAAGACAGGCAATGTTTCTACATGTCTAATGAAACAATCAATACCAGCCCATGCAAAATGACATTTAAAGCTTCAACAAGTCCTTGTCATGAACATGCAAATAGTGGCAAAGACGGTTAGTGAAGAGGGATTAAAGCCAAATGTATGAAAAGCGTACCACAGAGGTCACAAAACGCCAAAATCGAGCGTAGGTACTAAAAATCTATTAAGACAAGATGCCCTCAGCCCCGTTTCACACAGAAATAGCCCGACAACTACATTTTTCAGACCTGTTGGTGTTCATTTGTGTTTCGTTTCTTTGCTAACGTGTGTGTCGGTCAGTGTGGTCGTACCGGGCATGTAAAGAGCAAAAGTTGCATAAGTTAGTAAATAGGGTGGGGTCTTTTAGACTTCCTTTTTTCCTAGAAAGCTACTCGATCGGAATTGCTATCACCTCATTTCATAATCTAATGTTTAGCTTTCTAAAAATCCATCTGGCAATTTGCCCCCCGTGAGTGGACCTTTTTGGTCCATTTTACCCCATCCAGCAGATACGCTATTTATGGGTGTCCCAAAAATCAAAAAGGTATAATGAAAATGAGAACAAAAATTACCCTGGATTTGCTGGCTATCGTGTGGTTATACACACAGGCTCGAATCCCCACATCACTGATGCATTTGTTTAAGGAATTAATGGCTGTCTCTACCTCTTTGTGAAAATATTCCCGGGATTTCCCCGTACGTTGAAAAAACAGGAAATCAGAGTATAATCTGGGGAAGATTAAACAAAAAAGTAATGGTTAAGGATGAATACAGAGCTGATGTCGCACTGGCGCTACGCCCCCGACATGGTGGTCTGGAGACAAGGTGCACGCCTCGCATGCCGAAAGTACTGGGTACGAACCCCAATCCGTGCATGCATGTTGGAATTTTTCTGGGGGAAAAATTCCTGTCCCTGATCCTATGGTGGGTTGGATGGAGCGCCTACAGAAACAAACACAAGGAAAGTGAGCTGAGAAAAAATGCCAAGGGCAGCGAACCTCCTAAAATAAAGACCTAAACTGACGCCATGAAGAGATATAACTAATGTAGTTTTAACGCGCAACGGCCGCTCCTGCCAAGTCTCATGATTAAAAATAGCAACTTTTAAAAGCGTGTTATGGTAATGTGTTTTATATCTATATAAATATTGCAAGGGAGGGGCGAAGTAAAAAAAAAATGCATTCCTCAATGAACATGTGTCTGGGTGATATCCAGGGCAGTTAAGTGTGTCCGAATTATAATAACATGTACGAATTTTCTTCGCCCGGGTTTTCCCAATTTTTGAAAAAAATCTTTTTTAATTCTCAGACTGGCTGCTCTTATATCCTCCCAATTACTCATGCGATAAAGCAACTTTACCGGCGACACGTTGGTCTAGAGGCAAGATGCTCGCCTCTCATGCCGAGGATACCGGTTCGATCCCAGTCGGTGCAGGCATGTTGGAAAAAAAAATTGGGGGGGGGGGGGGGGAATTCCTGTCCCTGATCCGATGATAGGTAGGATCGAGCATTTAGTCTTCTAGGATAAGGGCGAAAAACTCGGAGAGCCCGTGTGGACATTGCGCACTTTAAAGATACCTTGACAGTTGAATATCGAAAAGAGCAGCCGCCCGGGTAAAATTCTGAAAAACTAAGCCCTGCCACAGAGAGACAAGAACAAAAAAAATAACAAGAAGAAAAGTTGAGGTGTAAATGGCAAGAGCAGCAAATCTCCTAAAATAAAGAGCTAAAAACACAACTTTATCGGCTCTCTGACATACCAGCACCGCTTTAACAGGAAATAAAGTCGAGTTTAAAGGAAAATAAACTAGTCAGAAACAAAAATAAACAACTTTTTCCGGGATAGTTTCTTTTTTTCTTGTTGTTTGTTCATTTTACAACTCCCTTACAATAAACTATCCTTACAGCCTGAGGGGGGGGGGGGGGTATCATACCAAGCCCGGAAAGGCGCACTCAGCTGCTGGCTGACAAGTAGTGCAAGCCATAATTTCCTTTATTTTCTTAGTAAATCCTGGAAGACTTTATCATACTTGGCCTAGTCAGATACAGTCAGCTTCTGCCACTATATCTTGGGTGTACATTTTGCTGGTAGCTATTTATTGGCCGTGGCGTTCCGGGCTTAGTATGAGACCCCCTACCCCCTCCTTCCTGACATTACATTCATTCATTCATTCATTCATTCTTAGTTCTGGGGTACTATAACAATATTATTGCCCAGTTGTAATTTGTCAACTTTTTGTTATATGATTGTGTGCACGAGACAATGCCAACCAGAATGACTTTCCTAATCGATACATTAGCATGCACTATGTATAAATTTGCTTTCAGGCCCAAATTTATCTTGGACAATATTCGTGTTCTTACCTGTCTGTTGGATTTCGCAGCATGACAATGATCCGCGCTTGAGGCAGCAGTAAATGAATGTGCTGAGCACTGGTGAACCGTGGCTCTATTCTTCCACAGTTTTCTGCATTCTTCCACCAGTCGTCGTTTGACCATAGAGTGGACACACTGGCATCACCTGGTGAAGAGATCTCGAGTACTAAGAAAAAACGTCGATCAAACTGTCTTCGATGGTTTCATTATGACCATTATCGTTATTTCACAAGTTCAAGTTCAAGTTCAGTTTATTGTAGGCTTGGCGGCCAATTCAAAATACACAGATCATGTAAACAATCTTTGAAAACATTAAAAACAAACAAACAAACAGACAAAATGCACGGTCATTCACTCTCTCCGCTCCCTGCCGCCTGCAGCACTTATACATAAAAACCACAGAAGATCTGCAAGGTCGGGGTAGAGTCTGATCAAATTTAAGATGTGGGGTGAAAAAGACAAAAAAGGTTGCTTTTTGCAATTGCGGTTGTCCTCTTTTTTTTAACATTAATTCTTTTGTGATTTTTTGTAAGGTTGGAACATTATTGTTTGCTCCTAACAAGGAGTTTTGCAATATACATTTTTTCAGGGGAAGGGGGGAGGGGGTGGAGAGACATTTTCACTATTACCGTGTAAGCGGGGGGGGGGGGGGAGGAGAGGTGTCCAGAAGCCGTTAAAAAAAAAAAAAGTTTCCTCCTAGCCTCAGTCCGCTCCCAGGAAACACTGATTTTGCAACCTGAATGCATTTTGTTTTAAAGAATACATTAAGAGACTGACTTTCGTTTGGGGAAAACATGGGTCGTGGAAATGAAGGACAGATTGCGGGCATCTGCGCCCATTCCTTCACAACTGGGCATAAGGTGATTTTACAAATACAAGCTTTGTTCTTTTAAGGCTAAAAGAAAGTGAGGGGATGATATGAATGCCAGGAAAAAATTCTGTCCCTGATCCTAAGGATTGGTAGGATCGAGTATCTAGACTTCTCGGATAAAGACGAAAAACTCGGAGGGCCCCTCCCTTGCACGCTAAAGATACCTTGGCAGTTGAAAGACGAGAAGAGCAGGCCGAACAAGGTCTCTGCCCCGGCAAAATTCTAAGAAAAACTAATCCCTAGCACAAAAAAACACATAGAAACAAGAACAAGAAAAATAGAAACACAAAGAGTGAGGTGTAAATGCCTCTGGCAGCGGAACCTCCTAAAATAAAGACTAAAACACATGAATGTCAGCTATCGTCCCCTCCTCAAAAAACAACGTCCTTCATACCAAATCACTGATGAAACAAAAAAAGATAATGCAAGTTAGATGACATGTGCCTGCAAAATCATGATGATTTTTAATGCCAACAAAACTTACCCGTTATCATTGAATGAAAAACCTGTCCTGTATCACCAGAATTGTCTGGGTTTCGGTGAATTTCGCCGGCTGCCTCATCATACAAGTCAACGTAGTCCGAGAATGGAATGGTTTGCGTGTAATTTAAGCACCAACCTTCAAGAAAAATTGTTGGAACAATTTGTAATATCAATTTGTGACTGCCCAAAAGTACTTTGGTTAAATGCACGAGCTCCTGTGAATTTGACTGAGAACATGAGAAAATCTTAGGCAATGGCGAACACAGTCGACTTTCGGGAATATTATCAAGAAATCTCTTGCAGGCTATAAGCCAATGCCAGGTTTAAAACTATGGCCTTAAATAGCAATGCATGAGTGCAAACAGCTCATTAAGAATACTGTTTTGTTTCCAAATGTTTTCACATAAAGATTATTATATAGAACAGTATTGAACATATTTTACGTCACTGTAAACCACAGACGTAGCGTTCATAAGAAGGTGTTTTGTTTTGTTTTTTTAAAGTTTTTAGTTTTGAGGTGCACGTTACACTTGTCATCTCATTCAAGCTTTTTTCAACACAGCTCTCTCCGCCCAGACTAAAATATTGCATGGGAACTCCTTTCGCTCAATTAAGAATACAGACTTGCATGTGGCACAGTTGTCTTGCATTAAATTTCACAAGCCAAAGAGATGCCGATCAAGCACTGTAAATTCCCCCAAGAAAATCTGTGCTCATTTTTATTGCTCGTCTTTACACTGGTCTAGACCTTCAATAAGAACTTGTCCCGTTAGGCCACAGTTTTACTGCCATGACCATATTTAAAATACTGATTGGTGGCCCAGGGGGTAAGAGAGCTCGAGCAGAGTGCGAGAGACCCTAGATTCGAATCCCTGGTGGGGTAGGGTCCAGACTATTTACTCAAGGTGTCTCTGGGGCACTAAGACAGTGGCCTAATGAAACCTTGTCTATGACTTAACCCTATTGTTTGAAAGGGTGCGTAAAAATCCAACTAAAAAAAAAAAAAACATACCATTTATTGTGTATGCACAAGAAAGGTTACCCTTCGCCTATTTTTCCACCCCTCCAATGAGAGATAAATTACTCAATTTTTTTTTATTTCTGCACCAGAGATTCATCATGGTGTTCACACTGAATCTTGCCTGATCGAAGCATACCAATACTTGCCTCATGGCGAAAACAGTTCTGACCATGCTTTTCTTCATAGCAAAATTATTCTGTTCAGTAAAATGTCTTATTTTGCTCGACAGCTCAGAGAATGCTTTGCTATGCAAGAGGCTCACCGACATATACATGTTTTCCCTGTTTTTGCACTCCAACATTTGGCTCCTCCAATTTTCTGTTATATTTGGCACGTTCACATTCGTGCAATTGAAGATGGATGAAAATGAAATATATAGAAGTCAATTCTCGCGAGGCCGGTTATCGAGATAACAAATGTTTGTTTTTTTAACTTGACGATTTCTCTATCGTCTTTTCTTTGTTACTCAATCATGTATCTCTCTCTCTCTCTCTCTCTCTCCCCCTCTCTCTCTCTCTCTCTCTCTCTCTCTCTCTCTCTCTCTCTCTCTCTCTCTCTCTCTCTCTCTCTCTCTTTTTTTTTCCTTGGTCTCACATACACATATACACGCACGCACACCTATCTATCTATCTAACTATTTATCTGTCTGTCTGTCTGTCGATAAACAAACAACAAAAATTATATTGCTTACCGTATCGATTTTTACCCCACCAATGGGATTCCTTTGTCGGTGGAGACGCCACATCAGGATGGCTGATAATTCTGTTGTAGAAATCCGTGCTGCCACATTTTGGTTGGCCAGCGAGAAAGAAGTATGGTAGACACCGTAAGCGATACGTCGGACGTTCGTCCTGCTCCAGCCACTCTTTCCTCAACCTGCTAAAGGCTTTTTCATAGGAGCTGGAGTATTTTGCAAAGCCGTTGTTGATGTACAACTCTTCAATAGGTGTGACCAATCGCTCACGCCAACACGGATTTTTGAATTCCGGGAGAAACTCTATGGGTGCCTATCATGTTAAGACAAAAGCAAAAAGTAATGTTAAAATTGATATTAATTGATATCGCAGATGTTTGAAATGCATTTTGAGATATACACATTAACTGACATGTTTCCAACTGTGTGGCAGGTCGTATGAAATATTCAACATTTAATTAATTTTAAAATGTTTTCAGATTTGGGATCAAATTTTGAAGAACCATTAAAAATGACACAAAATGATGTTCAAAAATTTAATTAGATTTAAGAGCCGACTAAATGAATTAAGTCAGTTACCATTTCCAGCAGTTAATTCACTGATTTACTCCTATAAGCCGCTCTCAGCTGTTCATACGAAAAAGTACTCAAAAGTGAGTGGGTTTAAATAAATCTATAATGTATTATCGTGGGTAAAAACAAATCTGTTGAACTTTTCCACAATTCACATGAGTATAGTTATGCTGGGAAAAGTATGTCATACTGGGAAAAAAAAACTGGAAAAAGTGCTCACCCATCTGAGAACTTCTGAAACCCGGTGTGAAGGATCACATTTGATGGGAACAACTGCCTCAGATCTCAATGACGTCCGATTGGTAAGGGTTTCCTTAGGATGCTCCGTCGCAATAGAAGTTTTCTTTTTCCCTCCCCCATTCGACCCCCGTTCATTATTGAGCAATAGACTGGGTGGATCAAGCATGTCCGCCTGCCCATGAGCATGATGCCGCTGGCCAGAGAAATAGAGACCCGGGTCTCCGTCCAAGCCATCAGCTCCTGCAGGCTGTACACGAGATCTTTTATCTGCGTTTTCTTTTTTCGTGTTTTCTAATATGCTCTTGACATGTCCTGAGATCTGCAAGTGTTTTGAATGGGTAACTTTCAGATGTTCTTGGGAGGAGAAAATGACGTAGATGAAAGTGAAGGAGAGAGCAACGATGAGGAGGATTCCGAGGCGAATAGAAATATTGCCACGGAACATCTTGGGGCATTTCATGAAGCATCTTTGTTTGTGGATGAGAAGTTGACCAAACCTCATGCTCGGGCGCTGGACACATTCTAGCCAAATCCTTTTCGTTGAGCGGTGATCATCGCCTGAGCGTAGCCTTGGAACACTTGGTTATCGGTCCATGACTCTATCACAGGAATAAAGTACGGAGAAATTTAAGAAACAAACATGATGGAACACTCGAGGGTAAATTTACAAAGGAGGGGCGTTTAAATGAGCAGCAAGATACATAAAAGGTAAATGAAAATTATAACCACTCCAGACAGACACTTAACTTGTCGTATACACATCATTGTCCAGATGGCACTCACTCATTGAATGATCAGTGTTAATTCTCGCTGACCACTGCGGTAGAATTAGATTGTTGCATACAATAATTTGCTACTGCTTTGGATGAAACATCAACTGGAATGTAAGAGAGCTTGTGAGGGGATAAAAATTCCTTTCCTCGCCTAAATCTATCTATGTCGTGAATCAAGAAGCTGGCCTTCACCCTACCTATTACATTTGCACGTAGACATCTCTGATCTACAGCCTAGTATAACCCTCAAGCAGGTGTCTCTGATAGACAGGCTTGTGCCTGATAATCAGTTTACGCCCTGCCAACCTGAATACAGCCGAGGTCTCAACATACATCGCCATCTTTGTATGAATAAGCCAGCAGGCATAGGTGAGTATACCAGTGGGATGGGGGTGGGCTTGAAGGATTGGAAAATAAGCTTGAGAAACATAGGGCCTGAAATAATTGTGACTCCTCTGGTCACCAAGCCGATAATTCGGTGGGATCTGGTCTGAGTTTGGACAAAATCACATCACATCGACACATTACCGGTCAAACTGTGTTAGGAAGAAGCAAGACAATAGACAGAATATAATAGAATGATATGACAGTCTAAGGAGGAAACCCTACCGGAAGCTCTCACCGACCACTTACTCGGATATGGTTATGTGGCGTCATACGTGACTCATTTCATTGACGAAAAACAAATTGCAACTTTAGTTCTTGTTTGTTTTATCTCCATTTTCTGAAAAAAAAATTGGACATCTTTAGTACGTAGAAGAGGTGTTTAAAAATGCACACTTTGGCACTCGTTAATATGCGTTGTGGTACTTTTCAAGTTTAACAGTTCCGATTTATTCTAACTCCTCTTCAGCCGCAAACGTTTAACGCCTAATTTCTCAGTTGTGCAAAAAGTGGGGTTGGAACAAACAAGAACTAAGGTCGCCATTTTGTAAACGCATTATAAGAGATCTGCTGAATCACACTCGACCAAAATCTCTGTTTAAACCCAAATCATCCTGGGTCGAATAAACATGCTGTTTTCCTCCTTTGGCCCTTGCGACATAACTATCGATTTGAGAAAGTGGGTAACAAAATATGAACTATTCGCCAGTAGTTGTATAGGTAGGCTACTAAACATGTATGAGAGCTTGATGAATGAAAGTAATTCCTGGGTACAAGGCGGGGCCATATACTTAACGAACAAACATTATACCACCATGATTTAAAGGAGGAAAAGAACAAATATTTCATCAGACTTATGAGAGAGATGTACTTGTTTTACCCTCAAAATCTCTGATGGGTCATCTCCTACAAAATAAGCAATTCATAATACTGCTGATTGCATTTGCAAGAATTAATTACCTACAATTTACTTCTGCCAATAAATCACATTACACAATATTTTGGGGCGGATATTAGATTTATTCTCCAACTCTGAAAAAGATTTACCTGACAGCTTTCTGAACACGCCTACTTTCTGATCTCGACTCTCCATAATGTCAAGACCCATGGGATAAACATGACATTGTTTTTCGTGTAAACTACATCAGTAACCACGAGTTTTTGCTGTTGTTTTTTTAGTTGTTGTTTTTTTCTCTTTAACGATTCCCAGCCATAAAAACTACAGGTACATGTATACGCTGCCTCTGGGACACGTTGGTCTAGAGGCAAGGAGCTCGCCTCTCATGCCGAAGATGCTTGGTTCGATCCCTGGTCGGTGCAGACTCCAGAAGTTCATTACCGTCGGTCCTACGGTAGGTAGGATCGAGGACCTAGTCTTCTCGGATAAGGACTAAAAACTCGGAGGGCCCGTGTGCACGTGGCGCACGTTAAAGAAACCTTAGTAGTTGAAAGTCGAGAAGAGCAGGCCGAGCAAAGCCGCTCTCCAGGCAAAATGCTAAAAAACAAAAAACAAACTAACCCTGCCACAAAAACACACAAGAACAAGAAAAAGAAAAACAAGAGAAGTGAGGTGTAAATGCCAAGAGTAGCGAACCTCCCAAAATAAAGACCTAACACGTACGCCGCCCCTGATCCGAGTGGGGTTGGGGAATGTTTTCTGGTGGCCGGTAAGAGGTGAGCAATTAACGCACTGGACCGTCCATCACTCTTGATGTGTGTGGTTTGGCCAATCAGTCGAGACACGAGAGAAGAGGTTTGCTGATGAGCAGCACCAGGGCTGACTTAATGAAGAGGTCGGTGTGTACTCGTACTTTGTGAAGCCAGTTCTATCCGATAAGCACCGCCTGGTAGGTGGTATGCGCGCCCAGTGATGACAGAACTAATGTTGGTACTGTAAACTTCAGATAATGTTGCAGAATGCGAGGTTTGCTTCCGTGCAGTCAGTTGCGATTATCACTGAAAATGATGTGCATGTTGATTGCTGGGATGTTCAAACGACACATGTTGATGTTCATCTGCCTGCCTATCTTTCTGCCTGCAAGTCTGTCTGTTTACCTGTTTATCTGTCTGCCTGTCTATCTGATGAAGCCATAAATTGGTCGTTCTTGGTAAATCAAAGAAGAAAAGTAATTACAACAACGAAGAAAACAAAAGAGGGAGATATAATTTAACATGGCACCTGTTCTCATATTTCACTTTCAGGCAATACAATCGTTTTGAACGTTGTCCAGGCACAGCCATGTGATATCATTAATTTTACTGCTGCCGTAGAGTTAAACCGTCTGATCCGAGCTACTGCCACAGGGCCATCCGTAGAGTACTTACGCTCGATTTGGGCGATTTTCGACCCCCTCCTCCTCCCCCCCCCCCACCCGCCCCCACCACCTTTCCCCATTGTACAAGCGTACTGCTAATAAAATGTTGAATGTCCATGTTAAGACCTTTATATTTTGAAACTTTACGCCGCATTTCGAACTGACTGTTTTATGTTTCTTGAGAAGCCTAGCCTAACTTTGATTTATAATAGGCTGTTGTTATAAGTATGTACACACCCCAAGCGTTTGGCGCAAGGGGCAAGTACTATCCCTAACGTCATCCTTATCCTCAACCCTAAGTTTTATCGAATCTCCAATCTTCCCCCCTGCCCTTTCAACCAAAAAGAACAGGAGGAAAACAAAAAGAAAATCTGAAAGAATGATTAATTAAGGCTGTTGTTAGGAGTATTTCGGGAGAAGCTCCCGTCACAAAAGGCTTTAATACGTGCCCCTAGCAAAAAAAAAAGCTTGGGGGACGTACTACTTGTAACAACATTCTTTGTAACAATATATCCTACATGTTTCATGTTGAAAAAAATATAGGTGAAACTAAATTTTTTAGTTCATGGCCCTAACTGAAATGTACGTATGCTTTACAGACACCCCCCTCCTCTTCCTCCTTTCCGTGTATGCTTTCCATACCCTGAGGGTAACTCCCCCCAAGCAAACGTACTTTATGGATGGCCCTCATGCCAGTGATTCTGGCAAGTATTTGAAAAGCTGGGCGGGGGAAGGGGCGATACCTAGGCAGGGGGCTATGTAATGGACACAAGGCCTACTAGATAGACAGGCCGTGCACCCGAGAAAAGTAGGTCAATTTGATAGGCTGGCCTAACCAGCCAGCCGTGCACTGAGAGATTACGCATTGTTAATTGTGATGGTCAGCAGGCCACAGCACCTCCCTCTAATAACGTAGAAGAACCTTTCTTTCTTTCGTTCTTTCTTTCGTTCTCTCTTTCTTTCTTTCTTTCCTTCTTTCTTTTTTTGTTTTTCCTTGAGTATTAACTTAGAATTCTAAGCAAACATGCGGAGTCATAGGCATATAGAATAAACGGAATGGTGGGCATAATACAGAGACAGCGGACTAAAGAACAGGAACGGGGGGGGGGGGGTAGTATAATTAGTAGACGACATAGTGTTAGAACAGCAACCCGAATATTACTTTTAAAAGCGACGGTCAAAACAAATAGTACTTTTCTAACAACAACCAAAACATCTGTATTAGTCTTTTTAGAACGAATCACAATGTTTATCATTTTCAATACACAACCACCACAACGATGCACACTAACCTTTAAAATAGTTAGCTTGATTGGGATGATAATTTTGCTATTTTCCTTTGTTTCGGGCCATGCTCTGCTGCATTTTGCTGTGCGTACCTCTTCATGAATATGTTTGCAATACGGCGAAGGGCTGCCTTGGACACATTCATATAATCCAGATTAAAAGCTTTGCAGAAATTGCCATAAATGGAAACTATCCTGTTGCAGCAGTTGTGCTCTGTCGTGTTTACATAGAAACAATAACCAAGGAGAACGAAATTGTAAAACTTTTCACTTGGATATGATAATCCTCCGCGGTTCAAAGATTCCATGAAAGCCTCTGCGTGAGTATTGGCAGCTTCTCCTGCTAATTCTTTGTGTTTAGAGGCGACATAGCCAGCAATATAAAAAAGAGCCATTTTTTCATCTGGTGATATATTCTGCACCATATCACTCTCTGCCATGTCATCTAAGAGAAGAAACTCTCCATCTGTGAGTCCTTTGTCGCAGTGGTCACATTTATGGTTGGTGTCTTGAGTTGTGTAATCCAGTGGAGCGTGTTGAAGCATTATAAGCTTTGCCTTATCTATTGTATGGGTGCTGAGTACCTCCTGCACTGTAATATAAAAATTGCACCCTGCGGATCTTCGAAAGTGTGCAAAGTGCCTTTCTAAGTCATCTTGTTGAAAGAAACCTATGCACACGTATGAGTGTCTGTAGGGTGACGGGGTAGACAAGAGATAATGACAGAGGTCGGTTACACACTTGCATGTCCATTCTAAGGCTTCGGAAGTGTCTTTGGTAAAACAGGCCAGTCTCACTCCAGTTGGTCGCATGGCAGCAGCTAAAGATGCCCAGTCTTGTAAAAGTTGAAAACCTTTCACGCCGTCCTCAGCTGAATTGATTGAGAGGCGATCGGGGTCTTTCAGGTGGATTTTCTGATTAGGTGTTTTGCAGTTTAATAGCTTCCACAGCTTAATAACCTGATCGATGAAAACTGCAGAGTCTTTCCAAGAATCATTGCTGTGTTCAGAGGTTTTTAAGGCTGAACTTGTTTCGTCCGAGAATACACTTAGTGCGAGCGATACTTTCTGCCTCTCAACACTTGTGGGATATACGCTTGCCTTTGTCAGCTTGGATAACTTTACAAGCGACTGTGCCTCCTTCCCAAACAGCTCCTTCAAGTCTGACCACCTGGCTAATTTAAACTCACCAGCTGATGACCCTAACACTGGAAACTTTAAAGTTTGGGTTTTATCAGTAATCCAGTTATTTCGGATGTTTTTCAAAATGTGCACAGGGTCGTACATCAAAAATAAAGGCTGTGACGGGTCGTTTAATGAACGAACAACCCATTTCGCTGTCGGGTTGAAGGGAGTAAACTTTTTTTTAAAAGCTTGGTTTAAACGATTATTATCATTTATAATTGCAAGCACCACAGTTTTCCAAAGATGTTATTACATTTCGAACATTCTCAAACTGAAATTCTGCTGTAAGGGCACAGCATGGCAACAATTTGGCAACGAATTTTTGCGACCCGAACAGGCATTTGACCATAATACACAAGAGTGTCGTGGCTTTTTGTGTAGGGTCATCCACAGCATGGCCAAACATCACCCCTCCACTGTAAGTCAACGAAGCTTTTACATAAACCTCGTCAACTAGGATGATGCATCCTCTGCTTCTCTCCTCCTGCCCATTAAATATATTTTTGAAAAAAACACTGTCCTCTGTGTTTTTTGCCGCACGTGTTATCTTTCGAAGCGTTGTTATTGAAGGTAGCTGGAGGTGTTGCCTTAGTTCGGAGTAGAGAGCGCGCGATCTCGCGTACCATGAAAAGGCAAGGCAAAGATCATCTGCACTATAGAGGCGAGAGTTTTTTGCTGCATTTAGTGATTTATTTGCCGCTGAATAAATTCCTCTTTTTTGTCGTCAATAGAAGCGTCTTCAGGAATTGTCGTCACATATCGGAGGAGCTCGTCCAACTGGCTCCAAGAGGTGATGTGTCCCTTAGGAAATAACGGGTGAAATATTTGCTTCAGGCTTTGGTACGCATCAAAATGTATGCTTCGTGTGAACTGTGTGTTATCGTCTGCTGAAACAAGTTGAAAATATATAGAAAATGCGAGAACTGGCCCTTGTCTGTCCTTACTCATCAGCACAAATCTCTTTTTCTCAGTGTCACAACCGACAAGGCCATAAAGCTGTAATTTTGCTTGAAGGATTGTCAAAAAAGAAGCCGTTGCAAACGAGTCCTGTTCCCGGAAAGTATTCATTTCATCAATATCCATTGTTCTGCGATCACTCGTAGATTTTTGTTGTTGGCCGAGGATTACTGGGACGGGGAGGTATGCAAGAAGGAGGCACATTTTCAAACACTGACGGTGATACGGCCGGCACAAGATACTTGCCACGCCGAATCAAATTAACGTTAGGGGGCCAGTGAAGGGCACATACACCCATAGAGTCAGTCACACTTTCAAAAGAAAGTTTATTTGGTAAGCTAGAGATCCAGTTGCGGCGCTCATCTGTGCCTTTTGGAAACCCATACACGGTTACTTTTTTATCGTCCTTTTGCTGGCTGTCGTAGCCAGTCTTGCAGCCATATACGGAGCATTTCCGTCTCATATTTATTTTACTAGACCACTCACTACTCACTTGTTGCTTCGAGTCAAATCACAACTAACTCCTTTGTTGCTTGCTTCTAACACTCACAGTCACAGTCATTAAAACAACGAACTCTTTTACATTCCGTGAAATCCACACAGTCAGAATATCATATAAAATCCGCTATTTTATAACCTAGAAATAATTATGCACATAAATCATTTTAAAAGAAAGTATTCTCATTACCGACAACTAAGACCATTTCTAAATTTAATCAATGGTGCCACAGTAGACAAAGCACATTCGTGATTCGCGGTTCCCTTTACGATGACAAGCAGAAGCGAGATATTATGCACAACTTCGTCATATGTTATTCTTGAAAAAAACAGTCACATTGAGCTTTTAATTGGTCTCGTTTTTATAATTGTCGGTAATCAGACTACTTACCAAAAATCAATAAAGTTATTTAAATCCACTAAAGCACAGGTTTTGCATAAACGGTTATCATCAGACACTCGGACAATGCATCCATGCGTTAACTACTGTATGTAAGTGCCAGTCAGCGGGTCAGTTACACGGCTGGCTGGTTAGGCCAGCCTACCAAATTGTCTACCTTTCTCGGGTGCACGGCCTGTCTATCTAGTAGGCCTTGAATGGACACCACATGTACAGTAAAAAGCACAGAGTCGCTTTTCTTCGGCCTATTCCAGACTGTGCACAGTGATTTCTGTTACTGTTCAGCTCAATCTCTGTTGGCTGACCAAACTTGCTTAATGTAAGAGCAACATAAAATTATGATCTTCGGCCAGATGTTCGAGAGCCACAAGATATGAATGAAATTTATACACACGTTTTTATTGTTACAAACACATTCGGTTGCAAAAATTTTATATATAATATTTTTTAAATACACGTATGCAACGATATTTACTCATAATAATAGTTTTTTAATCTGTTAATTTGTATTAATTTCAGTAATCACAAAGTACACAAGTCATAACGTACTAAATTTTAATGTTTTCAAAATCTTGACTGACGATCGTTTTAAATTTACTGAACAAAAAAAAATAATTCAGCCAGCATATTTCTAGGAGCTGCATATTGAAGGTCAAACAGCCGCATACGGCTCGCGAGTCCCGGTTTGGCAACCCCTGCTCTATTGTATCACTGACCACTGACCTGGCTTGTTCCATTAGTATTGCAAAGCCAGGTCTAAGGCACGGAACGTGAATTATTATGTGTATGGGGGAGGGGAAAGGGTTGATGTACAATCATTTTTCTTTTGCTAATACCAGATTGCTCATGATCATTTCTACCCGTGTTCTATCTGGCTCAATCTCCGTTGCTTAACTCCATTGGCCTGGCTTGCCTCACCAGTGTTGCTAGGTCTGTGTAGAATGTTGTTACACGAACGTCCCCCGGTTGTTTTTTTTGCGTTAGGTGTACGTATTTTAAAGCCTTTTATAACTCCCAGAGCTAGAGAGTGCCTCCCAAAATACTCCTAACAACAGCCTTAATTAATCAATTTTTCAGACTTTCTTATTGTTTTCTTCCTGTTTTTTTTTTTTTTTTGGTTGAAATGGCAGAGGACAGGGTTAGGAATTCGATAAAATTTAGGGTTGAGGATAAGGACAGGGTTAGGGATACGTAATTATTGGCAAGCGCCCCTAGCGCAAAATACTTGGGGTGCGTACGTACTTATAACAACAGCCGTCTGTGAAACGAACTGTTTGGGGGGAGGGGGGGAGGGGGGTGTAAAGCCACGAGACAGTGATGGACAGCGAAACGGGCTTGGAAAGGTTGAGAGCAACTACTATGCCATTTTTTATTTTTTTATTTTTTTATAGTATACCTTTCCGTCGTCAACCATACAATTATAATAGTTAAATAGAATTTCTGCAACACCACCACTCTCTAGGACTGAAAAGAAAATTTAAAATTTAGATGGTGCCTAGGAGATCAAAACACCCTAAAAGGTGAACTTCATTTCTTAACCTACAAGAAATCGAATGCAATTAATGAGTTATTGTGACATTCATTCAGACCCCCAGAATGACCCATGCATCTCACTTAACGATAAATGGCACGCAAAATAATAATAATAATGCAGCTGTCCCATGGCAAAGCCTTTTTCCGTGCTCTGTCTGATATGGAGGGGCATATATCTGTATACCCTCCACACCCCCCCTCCCCACCGTCACCACCACCCCTCTCTTTTGCGGGCGAAGAACTGATCTCTGCATTGGCCCTAATTAAATGCAAATTTAGAAACGATAGAAATGAACGTTAACCAGCATGCGCGGATTACCTGTACCTCAGGGCTGTTAGCGGCATTTTCCTTTCAGATTGTTTACTTTCTAATGTCATCAAGGAAGTTCTGAATCTGAGCCAGTTCCAGCTTCGCATTACTCATTAGGGAGTTAGAAAATTTCCTTTCAAATAATTAATGCTAGCTTTTACTCTAGTGATCGATTTATTTACACAAAATAAAACGCAGTTGCTCACTTGCTTGTCTTCTTTGTTAGCATACAGTTATTGCTCAGCGGTACATTCACTCAAGGGCTTTTGAGGAGGCTCGCCACATCAAGGACCTTTCTGCTAGTGTTATCGAGCCGAGTCCATCCGTGGCCTTATCACGAGGGCCATGGTCCATCCCCGCGACAGCAGCAGACGGACATGCAGTACCCTGTATGCTCGCGACTCTGCAGGTCCCAACTTCGACTACGTAGCAATCACCGCATGCCCAAAATGACTATGCAGATGCGTCCTCCTCGAATACGAGGGACCACCATCGTATTTCACTACAGACAACGTAAAAGCCCAGTTTAGGAAGCCTCCCTCTAAGTCATGTGTAAATAATAGTAATAATAATAATAATAATAATCAAATTGATGAGCCAAAGCCTGTGTTAAATTTAGAAAATGTTTGACAAGGTACAGCTTTACCCCCCTATTTTGCCAGGAAAAGTTGGCTGCATCATTTTGCAGCATTGTTTCAGAGACTTTCAAGATGGGGTTATCTACATTGTTTTGATACTGGGCGATCTTTTCCAACGTAGTCTCCAGTTATTTATTTATTTATTTGTTAATTTGCTTATTCATTTATTTATTTAATTATTTATTTATTTATTTAACTAATATTTCTTTTCCATTGCCCTGTTAAAAAGGGGGGGCGGGGCGGTGAGCATTAAGGTTATAGAAAACGCAAAGATGAGGGACACCGGAAGAAGGGTAGGCCACGAATAACATGGAGGAGAGGCATGAAGGAAGACAGATGGCTACAGATGGAAGGATTTGTCAAGGATCGTTCAGGATAGAGACAAGAGGAAGGCTGTCGTTCGTGACCTGTACCCTGCTGATTAGGGTGAAGGGCAATTTGTTGATGATAGTGAAAGATCAGAATAAGCGCATATTCTAAATGAGCCTACCTGGCCTTAAGTTATAAATCTGGTACATGTTGCCCAATGGCCCCTTCATAAACAAGCATTTTTATGTATAAATATACACGTCTAAGCGCTTTCCTATAGTTAGTCTAGTTGTTGCATAACAGAAGCGGCCTGCCTAATCCTTTCATCAACGTTGTGCGGCCCGTGGCATAGAAAAAGTAGGACCACCCTCATGTAACACATTGCATATTATAAACAGGAAAGGCAACAGAATAATACTGTTAAGTTTCCTGTTGCACTGGCTTCGTACTCCCAGGGCATTATGGAGCTGCTCCTAAGTGTTTCCTCTCTAAAACAGAATAAAAATGTAATAAGGAAACTCTTAAGAATGCAAAATGTAGATTCGTCTCGACAGAAAATCTGAAACAGGAAACGTATAAGCTTACATGTAAAATTGCATGAAAAGCGCGCATTCCTTTTGACAGAAAATCAAAAGATCAAGCACATAAGTTTACATGTAACATAGCATTTATTTAGATGTTTAAATTTAAGCTGAACATCCCAGTGTGCAGCCAACAGCATCGCCACTATTCAAGGGTCCATTCGAGCTCTAAAAATAATATTTCAATGAACATCTACGTCCATCTGGCACAGGGGTCACCAAACTGCGTCAGTTCATCCGGCCCGCCATGGTATTTGATTTTGTTTGATAAAACCAGGGATATCTAGAGCTACAGGATGGACAATTGCTTATGCAGCCCGCTCTTAGTTGTAAGTCTGTCAGTTATCCGGCCCTCTGTGAAAAAAAGTTTGGTGACCCCTGATCTGGCAGATAGTCTACGTCGCACGTAAATGCCAATGTATAAGAATAGGAAAAGCCACAGGAAGTGACAACATTCCTGCAGAGGTATTAAAAGACCTAAAAGGCCCACTATTACCACACCTGTATAATCTGTTACTGCAGTGTTGGAAAGAAGGCGTGATACCACATGATATGAGAGACGCCAAAATTGTCACACTTTACAAGAACAAAGGAGACAAAGGCGACTGCAACAACTATCGAGGCATATCCCTCCTCAGCATTACTGGAAAGGCTTTTGCTCGCGTCATCCACTGCCGCCTTCAACAACTGGCGGAAAAAGTCTTACCAGAAACACAATGTGGCTTTCGAAGCAAACGATCAACTATTGACATGATATTTGCACTTCGGCAAATCCAAGAAAAATGTAAAGAACAAAACAGGCCGCTTATAACATGCTTTGTGGACCTAACAAAGGCTTTCGACACCGTAAGCCGATCTGGCCTGTATGCAGTCCTTAAATCCATAGGCTGTCCACCAACATTGCTAAAACTTATTGCATCCTTCCACACTGACATGAGGGCATGTGTCAACTTTGAGGGCTGCACATCCAATTCATTTGCTGTAAACAGCGGTGTGAAGCAGGGATGTGTTCTTGCTCCTACCTTATTTGGTATATATTTTGCAGCCCTACTCAAGAATGCCTTTGGTCGATGTTCAGGTGGAGTACTTATTAACACCAGAGTGGACGGCTCCATTTTTAATGTTGCCAGACTAAAAGCAAAATCTCGTACAGAGCATATTATGTTACAAGAGCTCCTCTTCGCAGATGATGCTGCAATCGTGGCCCACGATGAAACCACGCTCCAGGCTCTCATCAATAGCCTTGCCAAAGCCTGTGACAAATTCATGCTAAAGATCAGTGTCTCAAAAACTGTAGTTTTGACACAAGGCTTGAGAAATCCCAACCCAATCATGCTGAATGGCTCTCCTCTGGAGCAAGTGGGAAAATTCTGCTACCTAGGCTCAACCATCAGTGGTAGCACAGACATAACAACTGAAATAAATGCCAGAATAGGAAAGGCGGCCACAGCTTTTGGCAAACTCTCAAAAAGGGTGTGGAACAATAGCAAGCTGACCATCAAAACAAAGGTACTCGTGTACCAAACTTGCGTCCTAAGCACCCTGCTGTATGGCTCAGAGACATGGACCACCTACTCCAAACATGAAAGATCCCTCAACTCCTTCCACCTGCGCTGCCTACGCAAAATTCTCAAGATCAAGTGGCAAGACAGGATCTCAAATATCGAAGTTCTGAGCCGAGCCAACATTCCATCAACTCAGGCTCTCCTAGGCAAAAAAAGACTGCGGTGGCTTGGACATCTCCACCGTATGGAAAATGATCGCATCCCCAGACAAATTCTCTACGGGGAACTTGCTACTGGCAACCGACCCAGAGGTAGGCCACATCTGCGATTCAAAGACACTTGCAAGGTCACGATGAAAGCATTCAACATCGACCCCAATGAATGGGAGAACCTTGCAAATGATCGAAGCAGATGGAGACAAAAATTGCGCAGTGGCACGCTCGCAATAGACTTCAAGGCAAAAGAAACATACCTGACAAAACGACAGAGGCGGAATGAAAACACTCGCCAAAGTGAACCCAAAAGACTGACCTGCAATCACTGCCATCGCACTCTCGGGTCAAACATTGGTAGAATAAGCCACGAGAGAAGCTGTCAGTCAAAGTGAAAGTGAATATTCTAGCTGCTAAGACCGTCTGTAAAGACGCTAAAGGCCATATATATATATAAGAATAGGGAACTTATACTTTCAGGCCATAATAACCAAATGCAATTGTTTGCAGGATGCATTTCATAAAGAATGTTAGGTTTTGTCAGGATTGGTTTAACGTGTTGTCGATTTAAAAAAACAACAGCAAAAAAACTTTCTTGGCTAACCGGCCAAAATAATGTTTGGAGTTAACCACGAACTGACTTTTTTAAAAGAATGTGACTATTTGCACCACAACGTTCCAAATCTCGTTACGTGAATATTAACCTGTATCTTATTTACACAGGTAGTATACATTGTGAATGTGTTGTCATGCTCTTAAAGTTGTGTGGAAATGCGTGGGTGCATAGGCAGACCGTGCCAATTTTAATACAATTATAATTTTGGGGAGATCATTCGAGCACGGGGCTTTTTTTTTTTAGCAGTGTAAGTGAATTAGTGTGTGAGTAACTTTATGAATGGGTGGGTGAATTAATGACAGAGTGAGTAACTTCGTGAATGGGTCACTGAATCACTGACAGACTGGGTAACTTTGTGAATGGGTGACTGAACTACTGACAGTCAGAGTAACTTTGTGAATGGGTGTCTGAATCACTGACAGACTGGGTAACTTTGTGAATGGATCACTAAACTACTGACAGACTGAGTAAATTTGTGAATGGGGGGACTGGATTACTGACAGACTGAGTAACTTTGTAAATGGGTGACTGAATTACCAACACACCGAGTAACTTTGTAAATGGGTGACTGAATTACTGACAAACTTTGTGAATAGGTGACTCAATTACTGACAGAATGGGTATTTTTGCGAATACTTTGTGACTGAATTACTGATAGACTGGGTAACCCTGGAAATGGGTGACTGAATTACTGACAGACTGTGTGACAAGATGAACTGGGATAAGGTTATATATTTATTTAAAATCAGTGCAGTGAGCCACTACGATGCACAAGGCTTCATGACCCGTCAAACAAAGGTGCTGACAAAGGAAACTTTTGTGTAAAATTGTATTTCATCGCGCGAATACCTTCTTTCAAAGCAGTCAATGTGTGGGATATCCCGCTTTGAAATCTAACAAAAACTTACACACTGGCAACGACGAGGAGAGAGGCGGGCCACAACAAACCAGGGAGAAAAATACATTCCCACGCTATTAAAATATCATTATAGAGGTCGCGTTATCTGGGTCGTGCCTTGGTGAGTGACAGCACATTTAAACAATACCTTTTGAATACAATACAAATAACGGTTCACGGCTCTGCTAACAATGTAATCACATGTATTAAAATAACTTAGGTACATTACATCAAACTTCTGGGCTCACAGAACTAGAAACGCGTTTATTCTGTTGGTAGTTACTTAAACTTCTTCCTGCCACAGGGCCGATATAGCAGCCAATCATTATGCTACAGAAGACTGCCACACGGCCGATATAATTATCAGCCCTACAGTTTCGTGCTAAAACAGCCGCGAGGCCGATATATCGGTCGACATTGTTCCGGTATGTTCTGCACTCCTAATTTTGCCACTTCCTGCTATCTTTCTACCCTATATCCATTATTCTGGTCGTCTAATGGAAGGAAGGGCATTTTGGGCTTGGCAGCAAAAGGGTTAACAGAATAAAAAGAAACGTTACTACCTAGCCAGCATCACTACGTCTATCCGACGAAGATTTCCATAGGGCTGGTAAGATTATCGTAGAGGGCGGTTTCCCCAATCAAACCGACCGGCGCGATGTCGTCACCAGCGGATCCATGCAGGAACAATGTCATTCCTATGAGCAAAATTGACTTCAGTCCTACATGTCGGCTTTCCGTTGTGTTGCCAGCTGGATATGTCTTACGTTGACATTGCCAATCAGAATACAAAATTCGGTCAAAACACTCTCTGTGGAGCATCCGGTGGTCTGTCTAACGATTCTCAATTCATGGCCTGCTCATGCACGATAGATATTATAATTTTTATATAGTTGTAGGTACGCACCCCAAGTGTTTTGCGCTAGGGGATAGTACATACACGTACCTATCCTTAACCCCGTCCTCATCCTCAACCCATCTTATAGAATCCCTAACCCTGCCCTCCCCCCCCCCCTCCCCCCTACCCTTTCAACCAAAAAACAGGAGGAAAACAAAAAGAAAATCTGAATGTACAATTATTAATTGAGGCTGTTGCTGGAAATAGTTTGTGAGTATCTCTGGAGGAGCTCTCTAGCTCTGGAGTCACAAAAGGCTTTAAAATACGTACCCCTTGAGCAAAAGACATGAGGGACTTACGCAATTGTAACAATATTCACAGTTGTCATCACCTTCATGGTTCGCAGACAGCGCTCTAGATTTCAGTGATAGAAATTAACGTGTCTCAATCATCTTATTGCTCTTCATCACTACAAGATAACTCATTGACACGCTCTATAGTACCCAGTAATGCGATAGTTGGTGAAAAAAGGATACAATTGGGTAAGTTAATGAGGAAAGCACCAAATCTGACGCCAACGAATGAAATAGCACTAGCGCACTATAAATACCGATGTGGAACCACATCGGCAGAAATACTGCTAGGGCGAGGGCGGAGGGAGATCATGCAAGCCACCGCCTTTGCCTGCCGCCTTAAATGAAATGCACTTCTCCTTCAATAACATGCAGGTTACATGACAACACCTTCCCTGTGCTGTAGGCCAGTGACTCACACAGAAAGTAAACACCATAAGGTGCTTGTCTTTCCACAGTAAAAAAAAGACCAAATGCTGACCCTATCATGAAACCGCGTAAGGGCAAAGGGCGTAATTTTACAGGAGGGGAAGAGAACCATACTACTTGAAATGTATTCGTTACTTTTAAAAATAAATCATTAGTTGTATATTATACTGTAATAAATATTTGAAATATGACTCTCCCCTTTGATCATAGAATTTTATTATGTAATCTGGCACCCAAAAAAGGAGTTGTAACATACAGTTGTGATATTTCCTGACACGGATAGCGATATATCTATTAAAAGTAATACTTTATTGGGGGTAAAATTTTAATGCAAGTACTGGGATTCCTTCCTCATTTCAAGTTAAATATTACGCGAGGAACAGTAATGTCATCGTAGGTTATATTTTAAGATTCACAATGTAATGCATGTCAAGAATATAACAAACATTCAACGTTCTTAAAAATGTACACAATTTTAATTATAGTGACATGTGAAAAAAGAGTGAGATGTAAAAGAACAGCCTGGCAGACAAACACCGGGAGTCATGAATTCGGTGTGGCCGGGGTTCTAGAAGATGTCGGGAAGTTAAAGGCCGAAATATCTAATGAAAGAATCCACTCTTCCTCTGAAGATCGTCATCTACCTTGCTCCACCCTGAAGAGTTTCTTACCACTGACCACTGAGCTGAATATTGATGTAACATTAATCATCGATGTAGGACAACATGAATCATGCGAACGATCAGATTAAAACCCATATTCTACTTGCGCACCCCCCTGGGGTGCAAATGAAAAATGACCCATTTTGGACTCAACATGTACTATTAACCAAATTTTGTTTCTTTTCCCTTGAAGTGGATTGTTTTTACATGCTCAATATAGATTAGAGTGATTTTCCTTGCCTTTTGTTGTTCAGCTAATGTGGAGGGAAACATTGATTGAGAAAAAAAATGGACCAGCCTTCAACCTCTGCAAATCGGTAAGTGTAGCAATTACATCGCTAGTTGAAAAATTCTGATTGTTACGGAATTATGTACTTTAGTTATCATAATAAATGTGTGAATTCCTATTTTAGATGACTGGTTCATTTTCCATTGGACTTAGTGCAACTTTATCAGTGCACCCTGTCAGGGTGCGTTAGTAGCGAATGGGTACCTCTAAAATCATGCCTGCAATGCCAGCTTAGTGTGTGTGTGGTTTGCGATAGGCATGTGCCTATCATGCTATCATACTGTATTTGACTGTACATAGGTGGGCAGGCTGGGTAAGGTTGGCGAGATGTATAGAAACGTGACTAGGCCTAGATCTAGAGGTTGGATGTGTGTGTGTGTGTGTGCAGGGTGGGGGGGGGGAGGCCTACTCTGCTGACATATCTTGTCACCGCAATACTTGCAATAATGGTAAGGGGCCGTTCACATCAAGTGAGGTGAGGGGAGGGTTGGGAGCATTCGATGATGACAATGGCATGGGAGGGGGGAGGGGGAGGGGGTGCAACCTAGTCCCATTCAGCTGATAATGAAATTTAGATTTCATGCAGTATATTTTACACACATAGATCTACATCTATCACAAAATAATTTCTTTTTGATATTATTCTTTTTTTCCACTGTCCCCAACCCCAATTCCCAGCCCAAACAGGAATAAGTTTACGGCGCATGAGGTTATGTCTATGCTTGAAGATGAAGACTTCGTGACTGCAGAAATTTTTTTGACGCCTCCTGGAAATGGACAATTCTCTGATGAAGACAGTGGAGATGACGAGGCGGGAGGAACCTTCAGTAACTTGCCTAGATGCCAGCTCAATGCAGCTGCAAGTGCCCACATAACTCGGACAAAAGAAAATGGAGTGATTGAGGAAGATTTTGGAGATGAATCGGAAGCAGAACAGGAAGAGAATGGAGAGGAGAGTGAGGAAGATAATGGAGATGAAACAGAAAGTGGTGGTGAAGAGCAAGCAGCTCGTTCTGCAAGAAAGAAACGTGCGCCAGTGAAGAGAGTTTGGCGAAAAGAGGACAACTATCAAGAGCAGAGAGAATGGCATCCTCTTCCACTCCCAAACTTTCTTTCTCGAAATCTGTCGCCGGCCCAACTGTTCGAACTACTTTGACGATGAAGTGATTGATGATATTGTGACAATGACAAATTTATATGCCAGTAGAGACAGTGGTGATCACACTTTTGTCACAAACAAAGATGAGATAAGGGCTTTTTTTACAATCCTGATGATATCTGGGTACACAGTATTACCACGTCGCACAATGTACTGGGAACGCAGCAAGGATTGCCACATTACTGGTGTTGCTGAAATGATGAGCCGTAACAGATTTGACTTGCTTATGCGGTACCTCCACCTCTGTGACAATAATAAACTACCGGCAAATGACAAGATGGCAAAACTCCGCAAGATTTATAGTCTCATCAATGAAAGATGCCTTTGCTACTACGTGCCGTCACAGAACATCTGTGAGGACGAATCCATGATTCCTTACTTTGGACGTCACTCATCAAAACAGTACATACGGGGCAAGCCTGTCAAGTTCGGGTTCAAAATGTGGACATTGGCAGCTGATACCGGTTACATCATCCAATTTGAACCCTATTGTGGAGCAGATGTAAAACACAAGGGAGAACTAGGGCTTGGCGCTGCTGTTGTGTTGGACCTTCTTGCAGAGCTTCCATTGGAATTGCCATTCAAGCTCTACATTGATAACTTTTTTACTGGGCTGCCTCTTCTAAAAGCCCTGTCAGATAAAGGAATCGGCGCAACAGGAACAATTCGAACAAACCGAGTGGATAAGTGTCCTCTTGATGGAAAAAAGATCAAAAACGGAAACAGAGGTGTGTGTGATTACCGAATGGATAGAACAGAGGACATTCTCGTTTTACAGTGGAATGATAACAATTTAGTGACAATTGCCACCAACTGTGACTCCGTGCAACCCATGAAAACTGACAAACGATGGTCAAAGACGGACAAGGCGTTCATCAACGTCCCGCAGCCAAATCTGATCAATGCATACAACCAGAGTATGGGAGGAGTGGATCGTGCAGATCAAAATATCTCATATTACAGGGTCAGCATGCGTACCAAGAAATGGTGGTGGCCCCTGTTCGCCTGGCTTCTGGATGCAATGATCCAAAATGCCTGGATTCTTTACAAGAAGAGCACACTGCACCAGGAGTCTCCCCTGGATCTGTTGGCATTCCGCAGGTCTATTGTCAATACATACATGTTGAGGTACTGTGGTGAGCAAAGAGGAAATGGCCGATCCAGACCGATTGCGACCAGAGTCCCTGACGAAGTTCGTCTTGATAACATGGGACACTTTAGTGTCGATCTCACAACTCAGAGAAGATGCGGTCTTTGTGGCAAGAACACAAGAAAGGGCTGTTCCAAATGCCCAGTTGGTCTACACAGGGCTGCTTCAACATGTTTCATGGACATTGATGATGGTGGGAGTGGTGGTGGTGATATTATGGTTGTGGCTGCATTTTTGCGGTGGCGGTGATGATGATGATGATGATGATGATGATGATGATGATGATGATGATGATGATTGTTGTGTTAATGATTTCGTAACGATTTTATTATACAGACATGATAAGATTATGCTTTTGCGCTTCTTTGTTCCTATATTAGCTATAGTGATTTAGAAGTACCCATTCCCTACTAGCGCACCCCACCAGGGTGCACCTCAAAAACCCTACTCAAAATATTTTTTTTTCAAAATCCTTTACAGACTGCCTAAATTATACCCAAAATAGTTCAAAACACACAAAAAAAACAACAACAAAAAAAAAAAAAATCCTTGGTAGGATATGGGTTAAAGATTCGAAATACCATAGTGAGTTTATTACGCATCTGACCCCGAAAAAATAATAATAATTACAATAATGATATCAGCAGGGCAATTAACTAAACAGGAGTATTCGATTTCTGTGTGTACGTTTTCCCACGTCCATGATAAGCCACCAAATTAATAAGATTGCGTCACTCTGTGGGGTTTTCATTAATTGACAAAAGCTATTTCATTTATTTTTTTATACCAAGATTAGATTAAATGGAATACAAAATTCCTCAAGATGTTTGCATATCTGTGCCATAACAATTTAATTACCCTCGAACATCCCTGCTGAAACATGGTAGACTAATTAATGTCGTAGTAGAGAAGACAAAGATTACACTACCTTAAAACGAACTTTTCACAATTTCTAATGCTGGTATGAATTTAAAGAGATGGAGCCCTTAGGGCCATCAGCGAGAAAGAAATGTGTGATAATTGAAGGTTATAGAAATATCGGAAGAATAGCGAAAAAGGCGTGTTGGAATGTCGTCAAGTTTCTCGCTTACCAATACATGAAACAAGTGTATAATCATATTAGCGTCGGATGGGGCTTTTGATGTCCTCCTTCACACCGCTGGAGATTATTAAAAAGGAAAGGAAGTAGTTAAGTGTGAGGTGGGTTGAAAGACTCCCAGGGAGATGAGCAATGGCACAATCTGGGCTGGGTCGGTGTAGATTTGTATCAATTTAGTAAGAGCCAACGTTGGATCGGTAAACAGATGAAATAGGCATTGTTACACTGTAAAGGTTAGGTCGTCGGGTATTTTCCATTTTTGTTATAATTATAGGCATGTTTGCCTTTTCGAAAAAAATGAGGACTGAAAGTTCTGTAAAATCAGGACAAAACGCTTGTAAACACATTACATTACCAACACATTAATTATCTAGAAAAGTTTTTTAACCGATTGGAACGACATTTACACGTAAAAAAAAAAATTTGGAAAAAATGTTGTACACATCAGTATGGCAAATAGCCTTCGATGTTCGCTTTAGGTCAGGTTCGTCTCCCCCCCCCCCACCCCCACCTTCAGATCTTGATCCCCCCTCCGCTACCCCCCCACCCTCCCCCCAAAAAAAAGAATCCAAGGCCGAACCAAAGGGTGATGCCCTTGGAACTCAAACATCTTTTATTCTTGTGTTTTATAATAATGTTATATATAATATAATTACCATTAGCACTTACAATTTAGTAATACTGGTAGTACTTCACTATTATAACAAGGCGCCTTGCACTTTAAAGATAATGAACCCATTAAAAAAAAAAGTACTGTGAGCTAAGGCATGTCAATGGTACGAGCAATTATTATTATGGTGAAAGACTCCAGACATAATCCCTTAGCTATCTTTATTAAATTATCCCACCACATGACCTCAAAATAAGTGATATACGGTACCACTTAAGTAATATACCGTTTTATTGAAATGTTCGTCTCTATTATACAGACAGACTTTCATTTTTGTGTTGTTGTTGTTCTTCTTCTTCTTAATTTATTTTTGTCATTTCCTAATATAGGTGTGAATGTAGACTGATATATAATATTGTTTTATTAAAAAATAAACGTTTGTAGTTGCCCGCTCACACACAAAATGGCAAATTAAAAAATGAAAGCAGGTTATTTTAAATGCATCTTCAAGCGGACTTCTGGCATGGAATTTCTGCTTACGTCAACGTCGCGGCACTGTTCTTTGAAATACTGACGCAGATGTGTGTAGTAAGAACAGCTGTTTCTTGCATATTTTCCGCCTCTCGAATCGGATGTTTCCGGTAGGAGAAGTTAACTTTCTGTTGATTTAGTGGATGTAGCAACAAGGCAACAGCCAGTCAGAGAGACCGAAACAGAGTAATAGCCGAGACACAGGGTACCAAGACGGTTCAATTCGCCAAATTCCATCCGTCGACTTGCGCATATCATCCATGTCAACAATGCAACAATTCGTACCACATCGCTTCATAATTGAACGAAAAAGGCTAGTACGAACTCTGTGAGTAGTACTCATCGTGTTTGTACGCGCGCAAATTGTGGACATATAGTGAAAGAAAGAATCGTCAGTCTCGGTATTCTGTGTTTCGGGTAATAGGAAAAGATTGATACATTTCCCAGATAATTGTTTCACAACAAACACCTTTATATATATTATGATCTATATTGACCTATATGAACCAAAAAAGGTGATGGTAATAATCAGAACCACTTTCAACGCTTATGCTGTATTATGTCACCTTTCCCTTAAACTGCAGTAATTGGTTTTGTCTACTTTCCAGGAAAAGCAAAAAAAACTTTTATTTTAGCACAGCTGCTCTAGTGACGATGTCTGTTTGAAAGTTTGCTATTCGATTCTTTTTCGGCTTGGGAGTCTATAACCAAGATCATTCGGTGCCACTTTGAATGGAGTTGAACACATATAAAAGTCGACTTTTCGAATTTTTGAGTTACTGCAGTCTTAGACAACAGTGGCGATAATTTCCGGTCCAAATGTAATTATCACAGCTGGTTTTGTAAGTCGGAAAGGGAAAGCGTCACTATTTGAGGCAACATCCTGTTAAAGTTAAAAGAATATATCTGTAAAACCGAAAATTTAAAATCGACAATAAAATACATAATCAACAAAGGTTAAAGAAAGGAGCTGTGAAACCGGATACCAGTTCCACAGCTTAAGATACAGAATTTCCAAATGAAACAAAAAAAAGACAAAGTCATTGGCTGCACCAAGCCGGTAAACTGCAGGGTGATTCTTGAAATATAACTATGCCACTGAATTGTTGCATCAAATGAAATGGAAAGCTGCTATATTACACTCGGCAATGTTTAACAAACACTTGACTGAATTTTCAGTAATAAATCATAAGGATATTATATACTGTGCAAAGCAGGGTCGAATGCTTGTGATCAGAAACTAAAACATGACACTCGTCCCTTGACACTGCTTCTAATATTTTGACACGCCATGTTCTCATTGTTATAAACATGAAATTCCAAACAGGGGATCAACGGTGAATCTCATTTTATAGCAATTTCTATCTACATTACATTCATATCATGCCAAAAACTGTAACATGTGTTATGTTTTCAGCCTCGCCTCCTCCCCTTTAGAAATGAAGAGAAAACTGTGTCGTCAAACAAATTTGTAATAATGGTATTTGACACCTTTCAAGTAATGACCTACGCTGACGAATTCGAATATCCAACTGTAAAATGGAAAGAGTTTTTAATTTTGCTTATTCAAGAATCAAACAGAAGGCAGTCAGCCCGAACAGGAACCAATGAAAGCATAGACCTTACTTTCAGAATTGACCCCTGAATTGTACAGTCCATTTTGATAGTTTCGTTAATGTTTCCCACATAAACACGACTGTGCACACGGAGTGTCAGATTCAGTGTCCTCTCTTGATGAGTGATGGAAATGGCTGTTTGATCTTTGACAGCATTTATCCCTTTTTGGAAAGGGGGGGGGGGTAGGGTAGATTAAGAGGGGAGGGGGTAATTTCCTTCCCTCCATCATTTTTGCCCCATTTCGGTTCATCATTTTTCCGTCAGTACCCAACCATTTGCGTCTCAGAATCAGATATGTGCGGATTCAGATTTTAGAATGAATTCTTCAGTATAGTAGGAGGTATTCTAGACAAGAACACTGCGCCAAAAATTGTTACATCCCAAACTATTTAAATAAATTCTAAATAAAGATTATCAAGCCATTTTTCAACCCCAAATAACAGACATGTACTACAAGCAGAAGTTCGTCTCAATATGACTCGTGGTGACCACTTGCCACGTCCCTGACCCATGACCTCCAGTCGACGTTGATTCGCATTCATATGTGTCAAGATTCCAGAATGATCGCACTGGCTATTTAGAACGTTAATTTTCGTAAGTGCAAATTCTCGTTTATTCGACATCGAGATTTTTTTTTTTTAATGGGGTGCTTCAAACGTCCTGTTTACATAATCTAGCCGGTAGCCCTACCTCAGTCGGACGAAGATTTTAGAGGGGTTGGTAGGGTTATCGTACATCAGACCGACGTCGGTGCGATATCGTAACTAGCGGATCTGCGTAGGAACGATGTCATTCCTATGAGCAAACTTGTCGTCAGTCTTACACATCGGATCTCCTTAGGGATGCTAGCAAACACAAGCACACACAGTGTGTACAAATTGCTACAAAGTAATGTATGAACTACCAAAAGCTGGTTATCTCTTTCGGGACGTATCCTTGATTTATCGGCGTCAGTGAAAAACACGTTTGGATGTATTGCCTATTTATATTGTATTCTGCATTCAATTCAGTTTCATTTGATGTATAACATTTTACTTTACTATCAATACTTTTCTTTTCTGTAAGCGTTTTAATCATGCTGTTTTTTCCCAAAGTGGTGAAAATTAATTACGTTCAGACTTGACCGAAGCCTCTAGCATTGACGTCCTGAAGAGAGTTATTTCTCAAAGCAGAAATATTCTTTTTTGTTGTTGTTGTTGTTGTTAAATTTTCGCTGAAATAATGTTGAGAATGCGCGCAAAGAAAATGGTGTGACCTTGCTTTTAGGTTCAAGGATGAGTTAAATTGAGAATGACAGGGCCAGGTGGATGCATGGAAATAAAGATAGGCATATAAATCAGATAGCGTTTGTTTGTACGTAATGTATACATGAGCTTATCAGTGTGTCCGGAAGTGCGTTTCAGAGGGCTGAACCTGCAACTAGGATCAACGTAAAAAAAAACATTCTACTGGCACCGGTTTCGTTAACGTGCAAGTGGTTGAAGACTGTGGTTGTTGATGTTGTGTTGCTGCTGGTTTCACTGCTGTAGCTGCTGTGGTGTTGCTTTTTTTGTTGTTGTTGTTTCTGCTGCTAAGCACAGCTATCGTTGTCCATGTCGTTGCTATTAATTATTTTTACTGCTGCTGTAATTGTTGTTGCTGTCTTTATTGCTGTTGTTGCTGCTGTTATGTTGTTGTTGCTGTCATCATTGATGTTGTTGTTGTTGTTGTCGTTGTTACTGCGGTGTTGTTATCGGTGGTGGTGGCGGTGGTGATAAAACAATACGGATATTAAAGCTGAGTGGCAGAAACAAACTAAGGACGGGAGACGTGCAGGGTAAGAACAAAAGAGAGACATACAAAAAAAAAAAAAACACCTCCAGATAGAACAAATTGGATACTGGAAAGGGCATTAAAAAATTAGCCAAAGAAACAACGACTAAGAAAAAAGAAAAGATCGCAAACGTAGTTAAGGCAGAAAGACAATAGCCCTAGCCCACAGAACAGGTGAACAACAGAGACAGACAGACAGACAAACAGGCAGGGCGATATTAAGAAATTCAACAAATACATGTAGAAAAGAAAGTAGCACTCACCAGTTTACATTGCAGGAACCTAGCACCATCAAAATTCCGAATGAACTAATAGAATTCTGTAGGCTGGTCACTTCTTAGCCAATCAGTGTACTGGCAAACACAGTAATATAGATCTATGAAGGCTAATAATTAATTAATATAAAAATGAAACTGAGTGAATATTTAATCAAGACAGGAAATAAATTATATGTGAACGCTCAGTAACAAATTCATGTACACGCTCAAAGAGGCACCGTATTTTGAAAGAGAAACAATGACACGCGGCGGGAACATACACACCTCCTCTACTTAAATCAGACCTTTGCATGCCATGTGTTGACGGGATGAGAGGGGTAACTGGTAACGCTGAGAGATCATGCCGGCTCACGCACGAGGCGAGCGCAGCCCGAACCGCTCACGGACTGGGGTTCATGCACCTCAGCTTTCCTCATAACTGCTGTTCTGTGCCAACCACCACATAGATGCCATGCCAGAGTTTATACAGACTATGAGGGTCTGCTGGTTCTGACAGAGCCACAGGTTGTACTGAGTTCAGAAAAGGCTGAATTTTTAGTGTGAACAAGTTGCATATAATTCAGTTTTCAATTCTCAGAGCAAAGAAGAGAAAAAAACAAACATCAGAATGTCTAGATCGACGTGTCTGATAGTGAACGGAGAACATCTCCAAAGATCTAGAAGCACCAGTTGTTTGTTTCTTCGATGTTTCCAGTGCAAGCCTAAAAATATTCTCTTTGTCTAGGTCGCTCTGACCAGAAAAAAATGTTTGTGGAAACCGAGGTTTTGTGGATTTTATTCAAGGCAAAAAATAATCCTAAAACTTGCTTATACAAGATAATGTAATGTAAACAAAATAAGAGAAAATTTCTAAACTATGCCCATTTTTGGGCTACTACTTCCCAGTCATGTAATACTGACATTTTTTTTTTAATTCACACCATTTTCCCACCCAGTAACAAAAGTGAGAACTGAGTGAATTGCTCAGAAACTGAGTCGCCCATCTCTGGTTTTGTGAGCCTGAAAAACATTTTTTTCATTTTTTTCAAAAATCCAAAGGTTGATTAGGTGCAATTCAAACTGTATTAATTTGGGGGGAACAAGCCCCTCCCCCCACCGCTCCATTCCTCGATGTGTAATTATTTTTCATTGTGTCAATTGTGTCAAATTGCATGGTACACATTGTTGATCTTAAAACAAAACACAAGTAAAGAACAAAAAATTCAAGGCGGTGTTTGATTCATATCATTCAAAAGAAAACAAATGTCGCTTTCTGGACATTAATTTCGGAGGATGCGACCTGGAAAGTCACAGTCCAAAATGGGCATCGTTTAGATTGTATTTCATTGGTTCTGCATTACATTGTCGTGTACAGGTAGTTTTGACGATTACTTGCTATCATTATAATCCAGAGAGCCTTGGTTTTCATCACCAAAAAAAATTGCTCTGGTAGCTTCGTATGAAAGGACATCTCCATCTTCTCCGTTATGTCTGCGCTCTTGTTATTTAAAATAAATACTGGCTGCCATAGAGCTCATGACTTGAAACAATAATTGTCCCTGTAACAATTTCCCTGTCACACGCCCTGTTATCCACCCCTCCCCTCAGCTCCCCCCCCCCCGAAAAAAGACACCGCATACATAATAAGCCCATCGCTGAACTCTGCTGATGAATCCTTGACCCAGGAAATGCCATAGACCAGGAGGGCGCCTCGAGAAAATTGGGATGCACAGCCGCTGTTTCCCCTTAGTACTGAGGGTGGTAAATCATTTAACACTCGTGAGAGATGTTGCTGGTGGGGGGGGGGGGCGTGTGGTTATCTGAAAGAGAACATCAGCTTTTACTTGTTCGAAAATACCCCCCCCCCCCCCCCAAATGATCAAAGCTAGGAATAGACAGACCCAGCATAATGGGTGGACTATCAGGACATTGCAATTTAACTGATATACGCAAACTGGGGAGAGAGAGACAGGCAGACAGACAGACAACAGACAGACAGACAGAAAACAGATAGACAACAAACGGTCATACAGACAATCAGACAAACTAACAACACACACAGACAAACAAACGGTAAGACAGACAGATAGACGAACATAGACAGACATGTGAAGAGCCACAGTCTGCCAAGTAATAGGATGGAGATGAGCCTGCCTGTTTATAATTCGTGTAATTTTGGATGACACGTGGAATGTTATGCTTTTTCTTGGTTACTCTGCCTGACATGATGAACAATAATAACAATCATGCTGTGCCTGTCTTGGAGAAATCCTGCTTTTAACGCTGAGTTGCCCACTTCTGTTCACTGGCATGGAAGAGAAGAGTTGTGTATTTCATGTATATATACATATAGTATTATTTACATGTATGTATATTGTGATGTGAGAGAGGATTTACTGTTCTTGAACAAAATATAACAAACACAAGAATTTTGAGCCACTCGCTTGGCATTAAATTTATTCTCTACTAATTTAGTAACTACAGTTCATAACAAGAGTGATACTTTCTATAAGGCTGAAATTGTTACTAACACCGAAATACAACTAACTAGGGCCGAGACATAACTAACTCACTAACGTGTACCCCTGCTCATTTTAGAAGGATGGTCAAACAAGTGGGCGAGACCAAGGATGGTCAACCTGGCCGGAATGGCCAGGCATGTGGGCGGAATCTTTAGGTAAGGTAGCCGCTCCTCTGCGACCTCGACCTTGAGGACACGGTGTGTGAGAAGGACCACCCAGTGAATGGAAAACCCAATGGAAAACCCAATGTGGGAAACTGATATTATAACAATATATTATTTAACAATAGCCCGTCTATAATATGAGAGATATAGATTATTATGTTTGATTGAATTATTATTATGATTAAAATGTTTGAAGATGTTGCCAGCATATTAAAGTTTATCAGTTTATAAGTAACGAACACTGCCACTACCACCAGCTAGTGCTAAGTGAGACTGGGAATGGGCAGAATGGAAAGAAAGCATGCTGGAACATGCATTCTGAGCAAACGCTTAAATTACGCAACGCTCTATTTAATTTAATCTAACATCCTCTACAATACAACATTCTCTAACCAGTTTATATTTATTCTTTTCTACATCTCTCCCCTACTGCTTCCATAAAAACAAACATTTCCCTGTCCACGTACACACACAGAGAGCCAGGGAATATTCCTGTCAACTCCTACGATTGTCAGTATCCATGTTTTAAAATGATTATCACGACCCAAATGTGCATCTGAAAAACTCTAGATGTGTACTTGAGGGTAATAAAGAACAAAAGAGAGAGAGAGAGGGAGGCCATACAACATTCCGATTGGCCGTTTCTTTCTTTCTTTTCTCACAGAAGGAATGCTCATCTCTGACATTGATGTGGCCTTGGAAAGCTGCTTGGCGGTTTTGCATTAACTTCAGAAAACGTTACAGGTTGTGAACTGCGGTGAGAGAAGATGAGCAATAGGTTAGCGGCCTTCCGGGCATAAAAAGATACTGTACGTGTTACATTTGGTAGTTTGCTAAGTAATCGGCCTTAACCTTGGGAAATCGTTGTGAAGTTGGGAACTCCAGGGGGATGATGAGCATTAATAGGTTAGTGGCTTTCTCGAGATAGAAAGACATTAAAATGTGTTATTTTTTCTCTCGTTTGTTTGAGATTCGCGGGTCGAGCCTTTTGTTAGCGAATTCCCCTTGCTTGACGATTGCTGAATATCTGGCGAAACAAATGCAGGATGGAGATTGAATGGATGGTAAAACTAAACTGCCAGAACGGTGCTGTCACCCCACTGCTGATACCAAAATATAGGATGGAGATTGTCCCTATTATTACTACGAGTTCTCGTTATTGTATCATAAATATCGAGACCTCTAACAGTAACAGGAACGCTCTTCGTCCTGTATTAACGACACAAGATATTAAACTAACAACAAATAAAATAATATATATTATAGTTTGTGAGATAAAAGAGGGGAGTGGAGAATGATTGTCAATAATATGAATGTAGGTGCGCGCTTGTATTGCATTAATAATAATATCATGATAGCTTTAGGCAAAAACCATGACCATTTTGCTGATAGCGACGAAAGACTGAGCATTTTGTGACGTGTAAATAGCAGGCGTCCAGACATAAGATGTTCACAGAAACATCTCGTTCGTTTTGCATGCTTGTTTGTTCGTGTCTGTGAAGAGAATATGGGAGAGGTGTGATGAACATACTTGTCTGCAGATAATTAATGTCACTGGCTTAAGAAGCCTGCCAGGCCTCTGCCAGTCTCTGAAAATGCCATGTCAAGTCCATTTAAATCACAATGTAGTTATTCTGGAGAGGAGGGGAATCTGAAGAAGAAGAAGAAAAAGGGAGGGCAGTTGCCATAAAGTTACCGGTGGCTTTGTCAGTTTGTGAGGATGAAAGGGAAGAAAACGGAAGACCAGATATCATAATATGCTCCGGGGGGGGGGGGAGTGGAACGTAGAGTTAGGGGATGAGACGGTAATCTGTAGAATTTACATCAAGGGTGCTTACACCCAGTCTGATCTTCTGGCTCACAGCCGCAGTTAAGTGGAACCACAAGCTGTAACTGTAAGGCCACAAGGGGACGGCCCCCGTCATTGTTTGAAAATAATGTTCTCTAGCCGATAATATCTTGGCATTTATCACCTACAATGCTTGTTATAAAGCCAACAATACGCCCGTTATCTACACAACTTTTGCATCACGGCTCTGGAAAGGTCGACTTTGCATGTGGTCCAATCTGCATTGTTTTCATTCCTTGCTAAATTTTTTTTTTTTAAAACAGCAAATTTGTCTGAGTTGAGGAGATAACATTGTCTCCTCGCTTTTCTTACTGAAGTACAGGGCTTGGCCAATACTGTACAAGTAAAGCCGGCTATTTTTAAGCAAGTTGGGGTGGTTCTCGGAAAATGAGACCCCTCACGTCGAATCCTTTTATTAACTTCAACTCAAACTTTTAATTTTTAGTGGTCACTGTGCACAAAAAAAAATAATAAAATTCTTGTGCATTTTTTTTCCTGTGATAAAAATAATAATGTGTGTGCACTGAATGCTTGCACATATGTAAACTTGTTTCAAGATAGACCTTAGCACAGCCTATCTCTTAAGACTGCCGTACCGTCTAGATTGTATGACACGTATGACTGTATGATCCCAACCAACAGGGATTAGAACCCGTTACCTTAGGCATGAGTGGTGAGCACCATGCCCCTAGTCCACCGTGCCCCCCCCCCCCGGTTGTGTTGGTGGCTGGAATTGTATTCCACAAAGTAATTAATTTTATTAAAACTTTGTTCTATACTACTTTGTTCTGTTTGCTGCTCCATCAAATATAACAAGTTATTTGAAGTAACTAACCTTTCATGCACTATTAACTTTCCTTTGCTATTGTTGTTACTTGTACGTACGGTCCTCAAGTTTTTGTGGGTGGTTTTTTTTTTTTTTTGCGCTAGGGGTACGTATTTAAAGCCTTTTGTGACTCCAGAGCTAGAAAGTCCCCCTTCCCCCCCCCCCCTCGCCATACTTCTAACAACAGCCTTAATTAATTATTCTTTCAGATTTTCTTTTTGTTTTCTTCCTACTGTTTTTTGGTTGAAAGGGTAAGGGGCAGGGTTAGGGATTCGATAAGATTTAGGGTTGAAGATAAGGACGAGGTTACGAATAGGTACGTACATAATGTACGTGTCCTGACTAAAATCACGGTGGCCGATCCAAAGTGATGCATGTATCATCAATCTTGGACAATAATGCTTTATACATTTTAAAGGCAAAAACATCCTGCATAATACTGTTTCTTCTGACAGAAAGTGGGCCCCTGAATCCCCATGTAAACTGCACAGGATAATATTTTTGACCACGACGGATAGACCGACTGAAAGCGTGTTATTCTATACATGTCTCAGTGTGGCAACAATATTTGTTCCTACGATGTACGTTTAGGCAATAACCTGCTTTTTTCTCTTTATGGGACAGTGTGGTAAAGTTACCACGGCGTACTGACTGCAAGTAAAACAGCGGCATATGGAAAAGGTTGATTGGGTCGGATGTACGTGCCGGGAAAGGATTGAGGTGTGGAAGGTGGGTAAAAAAAACAGAACCGGTAGTTTAGTTTTAGTTACAGATTGATTATGAAACTGAGGCAATTTGCAGAACAACATTAATTTCTTTTTTAACTGGTCTGGGCAATAATTATTTGTGTGCATGTGAATCGTGGCCTCTAACAGCTGAGACAGAAAAGAGAATACAGTCCACTGAGATGAGATGCTTTCGAAGACTCCTGGGCATCTCCTACAAAGATCATATCACGAACGAAGAAGTTCGGAACAGGATCAGGCAAGTTCTTGGGCCCTGCGAAGACCTGTTGACCTTGGTCAAGAGACGCAAGCTCAATTGGTATGGCCATGTCATGAGATCATCAGGGCTTGCCAAGACTTACCTGCAGGGCACAGTGCAAGGAGGGAGATGGAGAGGCAGACAGAGGAAGAGATGGGAGGACAATATCCCAGAATGGCTTGAGGTTGAGCGATACAATCAGGAGGTCAGAAAACCGAGAGGATTGAAGGATGCTAGTTGCCAGATCACCTGTGGCCCCCCAAACGGTCCACAAGACTACGGGATAGAGAAAGAGAGAGAGAGAGAGAGAGAGAGAAAAAGAGACACAGAGAGAGAGAGAGAGAGAGAGAACCCACAGTAACTTCGACATGGGATTGTGAAACAATGTCTTCTTTCCAGGAACTTCCAGTGTTGCTGGATACTACAGTAAGGTCTGAAACAGAACTTAAATAAAGCTTAGATTAGACTGTTGGATGAACTACGAGTGGCTAATGTGGTTACTGCGTGGGTTCAATAGTAACTCCCTTAAGGATACACAGGATTAACAAACACACAGGGTTCTGCTGGCAATCTTATTTATTGATAAATGCCTCAACATAAAGGGATCACTACCAAACAAAAAGCCCAACCAGCCATAAGCTGGAACAAGAGAAAACGAGAAAAATATGATTAGGATATAATGACAACATTAATCAGGCAATCAATGGCGGACATACATAGTATTGAGTATTAAATCAAAACATCAACACGATATAGAATCTAAGCAATTACTAATTACATACATACATGTACGGAATAAAAATAATGCTAAGGTTAATGAACTACAACTACAAGTAAGAATTATATAATAGATATATACAAGGAGTTCCCTAGCACAGTGCTTGCAATATAATACGAATCAAAGTATGAAAGGACATAATCAAGGAAAGAGCAAGATCACAACCGTCTCACTCCACTGAGCCGAGCACAACAAATCCAGAGTGGCCATTCCATTTAAAGCAGCGGTCAACAGTGACCAGCTGACAGCCAATAACACAGACACTGCATACCAGTGCAGGTCATTATCACTGACGCTCGGTGGCTATTGTGCGGGTTTGCCCCCCTTCCCGTCTGCTACTGGGGGGTCATGCCCTTTTACTTTAGCCGCTGGGCCAAGCCGCCAGGCTAACGGGCGTATGACACTATTATACCCAGTACATAAGAAAAAGTGTACATTATTCTTATAAAACTATGTCCTTTACACAACTTACGAAACTCATAGAAGCATAATACATCCGGATAACTATAATACATGCACATGATATATATAATATATGTCGGCGAGACTCATTGTAACACGATGTTAATTCCTCATCACACATAGAAGTACAATCCTGGGGCTCACCGATACTAACCAATACATCTCAAGCGCTAAGCATGTAATAATTATAATAAAACTGCTAATTTACAGCATAGCGGTAAGGTGCACAAGCACGCCATATCAAGTGCGTTGTGCCGCTCACTATAGAATGAATCATCCACACTAACATGTATATATATATGATGATATATCAAGAAATCCTCACTGCCTACTACAACAGCAATGTTACACATGCACACCGGCAAATAGTAATATCTTGGCTATCGAGCCATCATTATCATCTAGCACCGCAAACTTTAACTTTGACACTAAAGTTACAATATCCAGACACTGCACTGCACCGCGCATCTTACAGGTCTAATGACAATGGCAATTACCGCGAGCGGGACTCTGTAGTACAGTCTCTGTAGATCAGCATCCCCGAAAGGGGGGGGGGGGTGCGCAAATTAAAGTCACTTCTAATCTATTATAGTTTCCAACTCACCCAAAGTTTCTCCGGGTCCTGTGCTACCGCTTCATGTCTTATGGGGCGGGGTGGCGATGGCAAGCGTCGGCAAGCCTCTGAACTTCTACGGCCCGGGTTGCTGGCCTGGGTTCACTGTGCGGTCGGCTCTTGTCTCTGCGTCTTTGATGGAGTGTACTGACCACTCGAACTGGCATCTTATTTATGAGCTCACGCGGACGTAGGAGGGAGCTAGTATGTAGTCCAGTTTTGGACAAGTGAAATGTTTGGGCATGGAGTCCAGCCCGACAATAAAACTGGTTAGGGTCCCAACACAATCGAATCCACAGAGCGGTTAAAAGGGTGCGCACAAAAGTCAATTAGATATCCCAGTAAACTGCAGAAATTACTCTATGGTCCCCTCCAGCTATAATTGAATAAATTTGACCCAGGTTGGAATTATCGGGGATAACATGCGTCTAACTCATAGTTTACTTTAAATCCGAGACCCTCTTATTAATTATTTCAATAGGATATGTGCATCAAAGTACAACAAAATTGGTACCAATATAAAGTAGAAACGCGCTGCTAAAATTCTAACTGACTACTTTTACCAGAAACCCGGTAATAGTTTTAATATAAATTTTCAAAGCTTCAGGACTAACAACATTGGACAAATTTGTGCGGGATACTTTCGTCCATTAATACGACGTATCTCCATTGATAACAAACGTTATCATGAGTACCTATTTTGTACCGATAGGGTATTGCCTACTCTCAACAATGAATTCGGGTTCCCGTCTTTCTGTCGGTGGATAACAACGAAGGAGCGAGTTGTAAGAAACTTAAAGCCATGATATAAGAGTTGGAAGCCCGGTGGTCAACATTTCCAACTGACCAATCAAAATGCGCGCTTTTCACCGTGATGTGAATAACGGGTCCCGCGCTAGTATTACAAGGGAAATAATCCAATTAATGGTACTCGGCCAAGTGTCCCTAAACTACTATGAGTGGCCGTCCCTTACTCACGCACTAGCGTTACCATGAATGCACATATTAAAAATAGAAAATCGTTCATCCTCTCACAAGACACCTACTGATTTATGCAAATACAGATTTGTTCTTGGCCACATTTCAACTCTCTAAAAATGAATAATATGCATCCAGAAATATTCAGAACATGAAGATGACGTTTTCACACAACACTCAATATGAACCAATGATAGTCAGTATATTTTTGGCGGGGGGTGTGTGAATGGTGTTTATTTCAAAGTAAAATATACAATGGCTGTTTGCTGGACAATCAAAAAACCTAAGCAAATATATATAATTATGATATACATTTAAATTATGATAATAAATTTTAAGATTACACCAATTACATAACTGAAAATATTAATACACACTATTTTGAAACCCCTGATATTTCATGGACAGAAATTTATTAAATAAAAAAAAAAAGACTCAAGCCATTAAATCAGAAACAACAACAGTATAAATACATGTATATCACATTCATAATGAAGAAATGGAAAAGATTATTGCAAAAAGATACATAATGTACAAATAAAATGTAGAAATATTTCAGATATTTTAAAGCGCACCGGCAAAAATGTGTCCAAATGTGACAACTCTGAACAATATTATTTCTTTCTCTGAAGACTTTTGTGGCGTCTTGTACTGGTTCTTGGTTGAATTTTTTCATCAATCAGTGGCATGCCAAGTATCTGCCGTATGCGGTTTGGGATGTAAGGATTGGAGTTACAATGGCCATGGCGATTTGGAATATCAGACTCTCTGTACACATGAACATGAACGTTGGATAACAATTCCGTCTCAATATCTTGCCACACCTGGGAACGAATGAAATATCAAAAAAATCCATGGGTAACACTTTAAAAGCCTTTAATGCCATTGTTATCTTATTTTCTCCATGTCCATGAAAACTGAGACACCAGACAGTACTAATTTGACATAACTGTGGTTAACCCTTTTGCTGCCAAGGCATATGCCCATGCTTCCTTTAGACTACTAGAATAATGGATTATCAGGTAGAAAAACAGCAAGAAGTAGCAACTTAGGGGTGCAAAACATGCCGAAATGATGTCGGCCGATACATCGGCCTCGCAGCCGATTTAGCATAAAAAAAAGGGTAGAGCCGACATACCGGCAGTGGAGCAGTCTTCTGTAACAAGAGATGGGCCTATATATCGGCCCTGTGGCAGCAAGAGCATTTATGTGATAAAATAGTAAACACTCTGAAGTGTTTCAATAAAAATGTGATTATGTCTCACAAGGATGGTCAAGAAACTATTACTGCGGTTTCACTACTTTGAGTTTGGGAGGGCTGTTGTTAAGGGACTGTGGTTTGTTACCTAGTTAGCTACAGACGAGCAGTGAACACAACTCAGTATTTTTTCTATTCAGCTTTGTAATTAGACTGCACTCCCCTAACTACAGGCTTTTTTTGATAGCTCATGAGGTGATTGTCCTCAGACAATGAGTCAGTGTTATTTGTTTTGAAATGATTGTTTCATTGCTTTCAAGTGCTTTTGGATAAAAAACAAAAACAATGATGGAACACGCTTAGGCATTTTTTTTTCTCTCCTTCATTCGCAAACCCTGTGCTAAGATTTCCACTTGTATTCTTCACCGTGAGACAGGTTCATGTTATAAGAAGCTGAGTTTATCTATATCTGTACCTACCTCTTCTCCAAGGAGAGCCTCAAAACTTGCCGAAAGTTTTTTGTCAGGTATCCAAGAATTCCCTTTGGCAAAAACCACTACATCTTGATACTTGCCCATCAAAAGAATCTTCAGCTTCTCAGCAAGGTGAGGAAATCCCTTTGCCCCAGGGCATTCCAAAATAAAATGGATGAGGGCACTGAAACCTTCACCTCGTTCTTTATATGTCATCAGCAAGTAGCCTAAAATAAATGGAATTCAGACATGTTAGGAGTGTCAGATTAATTTTTTGATTGCCAAAATGTTTCCTAACAAATTTAAGATTAACTCTTTTCCTATGGGCCAGCATTCCACGTCTACACGAAGCACTTCCTGGGGTTATACGCTACACTGTACTGAGCATTTGTAAACAAAGATTGCCTCACTACATGCATACATACACAACAGCTGTCCAGACTACACACTTATCACACACGTGGTATTGCTGGATATGCTAGGACAAAGGAAGCTTTACCAAGAATTCTATTTTTAAGGTTCAAAGTCGTGGGATGTTAAAATTTTCCATTAGTGGTCAAGGAATGTCTTTACAACATCACAGCGCAGGCCGCATTTTACCTTCTGCCGCTAGGGAAGCATGCGACGCAGTGTGGGTTTTACCGTAGGGAAAGGGTTAATAATATGAGACATCCATGTCTTGGTTTGGCTTGGCACAGCCGGACTCCCATAGACATCATAAGTGAGACAAAAGCATAATGGAATTTATTCACGTTAAGGCAATCACCAGTATTATTGATTCAGCACAGCTACTACTGTTTGAATTTGTAATTACAACTGTCTTGTCTTTCTTGTTTTCACTAAAATATTATTTATAAAAACTGAAAATGATGTTAACGCAGAGGATCCCAAGCCAGCAATCCTAGGTTAATCTGAATCTGTTGGACTGACTTCCAGTTTGCTCATAGGAATGACATCATGCCAACATAGATCTGCATTTAACAATTTCGGTTAGATGTTGGGGATCCGCCCCTACAGTAAACCTATCAACCCTATGGAAAGCCTGTACAAATCTCTGTCACATTGATGCTGGCTGGTGTAGGTTGGATGCAAAAAGAAAAGAGCTCTCTTTTTTTATTCTTAATAAAAATACAAGAGCTTTCTCCATGAAACCCAAACTAGCAGAGAACTGATCCTTACCAATGAAAGCCCAAATAGACTCTGCTCTCAACATGCACAGATTGCCAATTTCCCAGGCAGCCTTTTCTGCTTGTTTTTTCTGGGCTGCTTCTTTCCTCTCAATGATGTTAACTTCCACGCTTCGTAGGTATCTCTCAGCAAGACCTGTAGATGCATTTATATATGTAGAGAAAATGACTACAGTACAGTTTGGGTTTTCATTCAGGATTGATCGCTTTTCCTACGTTAGGAAGTCAGTAAAATGACAAGGTCTGCCATGGCTACTGGATCAATCAGCTTCAGTGGTAAAAAAAAAATATATTGATTTAAGTGAAACCACTCACAGATGCATGTCAGTCAATTTCAAAAGATATAAATAATCGGAAATGTTGCATGGTTCTTGCAAAATACTACAGTTTTGCTGTATACCATGTTGTTGTTCATATTATTTTTGGGTCAAACAGTGTGACAGGAACTATTTATTTATGAGTATTGACACATTTTAAGTGTATTAACAGTCACTTTTCTGTGTCGCAAGATAAAATTAGTTTGATGTACAATCTGATCTACTCTGGTGGTATACCAATTGCCTGGACTTGCCTTGGGAAAGATGGGATTATGGTTTTTGTTTTATTTGTTCAAAAAATAAAACTTAAAGTGAACGTAACACTGTTTGACTGCAGTCTTTAGTGAACATCATAACTGTATTAACATCATGGTCTATCTACTGTTTCATACTTTTGAGAAAATTGAACAAAATACTCTATCATGGTGGAAGATTATTTCATCTCATGGTGTCATTTGTGTGGGTTATTATTGTGGGAATGGATTGGTGCACCTGATTTCATTTTTTCCTATTTAGAAATCAAGGGCCGCATGATAAAATATTGGTACTCTGGTTTTACAAATTTTCAGGAGAAGCAAAAAATTTTTTAATTATTTCCTTTTTCAGATTTACCAATGATATTTTAAAAACGTTATTTAAATTTTAGATTTCAGAATTCAAATCCCAACTCATAACACAACCTGCTGGCTGTCAAGGGCTACAAACATACCAAATATCTCAAATATTTGAAAAAAGTCGTTATTTATAGTTTACCTGGCAGTCCTCAATATGATAGTGTTGAGCTTGACATCAAGAGGAACATGGGAGTTCAATACTTGTTTTGGTCTTAAGCCATTATGGGCACTTATAATAATAGGCCCTTTCTTCTGAAAAAGGTAACATTACCAAAAACATGAAACAGGAAAATTTCATCAAGAAAAACAATCCATGACCTACCAGTTAGTGTAAGATCTATCAGCTCTCCACTGGTGGCTGCTTCTCTTGCTTGACTATTGCTTGGGTATGAGACAGCTTGACATAGCATGGCACGGATCAGCTTTGAACAGACCAGACAAAAAATATATATAATTATCCATCAGCAATCAAACCAAATACATATTTTATATTATGCGCATAATAATAATAATACATAAAATTTAGATAATGCTTCATCACGTAGTATAAGGTCTAAGCACTTTACAATCATTCCGTCACTCACATTCATTAATACAAAACATACTAAACATGAGACAATGGTCATAAACAGATGCTTTTTGCATGTCTTGAACTTCACACATTGAGGCTAATGATCATAACAGACTGATGCTGGAACCAAAAATGATGTTTATTATCTGAAAAGGAAACAAATTTGAGTTGGTTCAAAATCTGTAAAGTAAGCCAGTGACACAATATTCATACTAACACTTATCCTTCAGAAAGACATAATACATGTATCTCAGTGCCATTTCTCGCTTTACCTCAACATGGTCTCCTGGGATATCAAGGGCACTAATCAACATTGGGATAGTGACAATTCGTTGCCTGTGGGTTCTTCGGTTTTCTCTCAGAAACTGTGACACTGGTTCATCTTCATCAAAAGAATCATACAAGTCTGCGTCATCATCTTCAGCTGTGTTTTTCTGATCAGGATTATTTCCTGCTGCCCGTGGCCCATGACCATTTACATCATCGTCATCACCATCCCCACCATCACCACTATTGCTGGTTTCCACAGTGGCCGAAGCATCACATAGCTGACTAAAATCTGAATGATAAAGTGGCACTTTACTGATTCCAGAGTGACAGGGAAATAAGGTTCAAGCATAAAAGTCATAATTATTTAAACATTTGTTTCCTCAATTGCCTGCTTGAAGGGTAAAATTATTCTACTTTTTCTGCAAATGGTGAATTTCACGCAAATGCCAAATAGAACCAGTGAAGAAATTATGGAGCAAGAGAATGGAAAAGCAAGACCACAGCCTTTCATTTTGTGGAATAGAGAGAGATGGAATGACTACATGGGATTTTATGTATTTTTGTCAGTACCTGTCACTGGAAAAGACAAAGAGGACAAGATGTGAAAAATGTTATGTTTAACATAATCATGCAAACATACCCTTCTCTTCTTGGACAACAGTGTAACACTGTTCTCACTATTTAAACAATATAATTATGTAAGAGGAGTAAAAACAGCCTGGAAGTGTAGGTCTAGAACTATGTAAAATTGTTGCACAGGACATTCCCCTATCTCTATCATGTTCCGATGCTCACCAGACATTTTGTTGAAGAACTGTTGAACAACCTGTTTAGCACCATCAATCCAAGATTGGGGAGGCAATCCTCCATCCATATCCATGTCCTTCAAGTTTAGTTCAGCACTGATACAGTTGTGAAGGAAGCCTATGCAGCCAGGGAGGGAAGACAAGGGTGGGTAGCAAGCACGACTCAGCTGAGACAATAACTATCAGGTAGAAGAAGACAATGAACATATATATATTCTTAAAATCCATTTACACAAATAATAAATGGAAAGAAGCCTCATTTAGCCTGTTGCATACATGACTTCTGGTAGTTGTTTGATAACTCTGCACTGTCTCCTTAACATCTTGATGTCAGTATCTTTACATTTTGTTCATTATGGGAACCTACAAATTTGCTTTCTACTAAAAGACAGTCTCAAAAAAAAATACCATCATGTACACTTCTGAATGTGTAGTAAATTATTAAATGCGCAGTCAATAATGAATGTTAGAGATGTCCTACAACTGTTGTAAACTGAAATTAGCAAGTGTCCTACAACTGACATATTATTCATCAAATATGCACCACAAGAACACACAATTATCAAATTAGACTTCACTTCTGAGCAATATGTTTACTTCTAGTGACATTATGAAATGAATCATTAGATAATCAACGTCAAAGAATACCATTATTCTTTCATCAGCATTTAAATTTTATTTATCTTTTTATGTTCATGGAAATGGACGACATTACCTTAGATGCTACTTCTAAGATAGATGAGTTGACGGCTCGGGTATCATAACTTGATGCAATCTTCTGGGCAGCTTCCTTTGCTGGGTTAGCAGCACTGTTCTCTGGAATTCCTGCTGAAGCAGCAGAACCTCCTTCTGAAACTGAACAAAAGTAAAATTGTCTCCAGGATTGAAATTTAGCTGAATAGTTTATTATTGGTCTTTGAAAATACTTTGTGCAATACAACAGAGATAATTTATACATGTACATATTTAGCCAAAATTTTATTTCGTTCTTGACAGGAATCAAATCTGTCTCTTGCTTTCCACATAGATACTCTCAGTTTTTAGATCACAAAATTCTGACCTGTGAGAGTTAGAATTATGGGTAAATTAAATTACATGATTCCTTTACATATAGTTTGCCAAAAACTAGCACCACATGTTAAGATGACCTGTTGGCACCCAAACCCACTGACCTGTCTTGCATGGAGGTACCTCTACGGCCTTTCCTGGATCCAATTGCAAAGCCTCCATTATGCTCTTGAATTTCCCTTCTGATGTGAGCCCAGCTTTTTCTTTTACCATTTTCACCCACTTCTTGACCACTTTCTTGGCACCTGCCACTTGGTCAGATCGATTCTTGTTCTGAAATCCATCCATTGTCAAAATAATGAGTTTAAGATACTGAGAATTTTTAATATGCCAACATGCTATTTTATTATTTGAATGAAAGGCTGGATGTTTTGGAAGATTAAATGATGAGTGTAGTTGATAAATTTTGCAGTCTGATTACAGCAGCATGTGTACAGGTCATTTACTGCATTTCAGTGCTAAAATTAAGCTCATTAATTGATTCTCAGCATCTATATATATATTTTAGTAACTCGAAACTTTGGTCACCTAAGGCTCAGGAACCACATCACACTCAGGCTTCAAATTTTGCACAACAGCGTATTATCAATGTGAAAGTAACATGGGTTATATTACAAACTATGAAATGTTCAGGCTCCTGCGTTTCATTTTTCATTGTTTCTGCATCATTTAGATCTATTTCGAGTCATGGTTCGCCATTTTAAGGTTTCATTGAAGCTGCGCATGGGCATTATGGGCCCATGACATCATCACTTCCTGAAAATTTTCGGTGCACACCACTGCACACTGTGTACTGTCCTATCGCTGAATTTTGGGGATGACCCTATGCATCTCGGCTTTTGTTCTTATTCCTTTCGGTCTGAAGTGGTGTCCTTTGTTGTTGCATCTCTTCTTATAAGCTATCTATGCAGCATTAATGCCTTTCTTAGTTCACAGGCGTCTTAAGTTTTACCAAAAAAAAAAAAAACCTACTCAGCTAGTCAGTAAATATTGCAAGGCTTTCAAAATACATGCAGAAAAAAATTCAAGGCAAATATGTTAGAGACACGATCAAGCACAATATCAAAATAAAAATAATGGTGGATGCAACAAGAAAGAAATGAATATGTACAAAAACAATACAAAAGTCCCCCAAATGTGAATTGTGTGAAGGTTTACTGTTGCAGAGATTTCATAAACAACGAAATCACATATCACTGAATGAATGAATGAGGCTATGTGCAACAAAGTAAAATACAATGTCATAAAGGTGGAAATGCATAAAGTGAGGGGCATGTATCTGTCTTAGAATTCTTGAGATTTATACAAAACACTTTACAAGCTGAATGGGGAAATATTATTTGTATAAAAATATACCTTTATTACTCCACAATGGGCTTGAGCCCAAATTTCCATTGCTTTGTCCACTTTTACTGACTGTTGAACATGAATCTCCCTTGGTTCCAATCCCTGGTTAGGATCATATTCAGGAATATTTAGCTGACTGTCCAGCTGATGGCCAGTGAAAATGTTGTAACTCAAATGACCAAAGTGATGAGCAGTTTCAATGTCAGTACCACTGGTACACACTGGAGTGTGATTGTCTGTGAAGGTGTAATTGTTATCATCATAAGTATTTTCCAACTGACTCAAAGCAGAGTTTGATTAGGAAAAGGTTTGATTGTGATTGAATGAGAGTAATCAATAAATTAACTGCTCAAAGAGTATTTACATGTAAGAGGTGATATGCAAAGGCAAAGCAGTCTTAAATTTTGCCTATTTCTGCACCTATTTCCTTTTTGTTAATTGGATGGCTTGCATTTTCAGTGCCCTTGGCATCCTTTTGTACTTCACTTGCATCTCAGTCTCACTGTCTGCCAATTTCATCTTTCCTTCTGAATTACTTTTACTTTATTTTCATTCCCTTTCACATTTAAATCTGCTTCTATCTCCTGTCATATATACCGTCCCAATATCTTGAATGTAATATCATAGTGAATGATACTGAATGGATCACTTTCCTCAGCACACTATAATGAAATATACCAGGCAGCAAACCCAATGCGGAGTGTTGATGTCAAGTTCGCATGTAGGAAGGACATCGTTGAAATGTAGCTCTGCTGGTTGCGGTATCAGGCTGGCATAGGTTTAATGTAACAAACCCACCGTTACAATAATCCTACCAACCCTATATAAATCTACATCGGACTAACATATGGATGCTGGCTGAGATATAAGTGAGTCAAACAAATCTTACCTTGGCCCGCACGCCCATGAAGCAAGAGGTTTAGGAGCCCTGTTGTTAAATTTTCTGTTTTGTGAAACTCTGGCTTTGAGGCACTGGCTCGTCTCAGGGTCTCTGTCAGGAAGGCTAACCACAGTTTTGAAAGCTGTTTTGTCTCTGTACATTTATCTGAAATATAAAGTATTAAAAAGCTTTGACTGATGATCAAAACTGGAATGTAGCATAACTGGAACTAAAAGGTACCCATGCATCATAGTCCATAAAAAAAATTCACTGGCCAGAAGGGATGCAATCAAACTAGTGATGTCACAGAATGTAAAGAAGCTACCAAGACCCAAAAAAAATTAAAAAGGCTGCATCTTGCATGAAATTAATTTTTTTTTAATGACTATTAGACCCCAATCAAAGGCCATTAACCAAAGGCATTGCCATGTCTAGTACTAGTAGTAGGCTGATAACCCTGTTACCCCATTACTAGAGTTAGCAGCCCACCATGCTTAACAACACTTTCTGTATATGGCTCTTAGAAGTTCATTATTATTATATTGAAAAACTCAAGTGTGAAGAGTAATTTGGTACAGTGATAACACTGAACACTGTAAAGTGTAAGGCTCTACTGTTGTATGACAAAGTTTTTGTTTGAAAATTTGCAATTTCTACTATAACTGAAAGAATGTGTCAATACAATGAAAGATCTACAGTGAAATAAAATAATGTAATCATGTAACATCTGAGCAGTTGCTGAGAAGATGTTTGGTAACCGACAGTGGGAGTGATGCCATGTAGCCAATAAGTGTGAAGAGGTTGGGCATCACATGGCGGAATCTTCCATTGGGAGTGGTGAGGAAGTTCTGTACAGCTTCAGAAATCTGTCTCTCCAGATTGAATTCTTCAATGCATGCTATAGAAGTAAAGTGGTATGATTTGTCCTTCACAATATGTTCAATATTTCAACTTCTGATATTAAATTATGAATACAAAAATAAAAATGAAGAAAATACTGAAGACAAAGTATGACATATGTTTTACATATGAATTTAAACATAACTATTGCCTCTGGCTGTTTCAAAAGACATGTGTGATGAAGGTGAAAGGGAAATTACAACAGAATATCACCATGCCGAAGACAGAATTTTCAGGAGCGAAATGAGATTTGAACGTTCTTCAAACCACCAAAAGGAAGAAATGCTGTGCAATACTGACCTTGACAAGTTCTCTGCAAACAAAAGATTAGTTTCAGTTGATTCTCTCCAACTTCCCCCTCCCACAGTTGACCCATCATACAACCAAGTACCATGAAAAGGATGTCTAGCTGACTGTCAGAATAGCCCAAAGGATCAAGTGTACACAGATATCCCAAGCTTGGGCGAAGACAGCTCTGAAAGGTTATTAAGCAAACATGAAGAAATCTGGCACAGTATTTTCTGATGTTGGTACATCTATAACATCTATTGTTGGTTATGTTGTTATTCTTCTTTAAGGTCAATACTTATATTTTCCGGTATACATCTTTTATGGTATTCTTTGGGGAAAGATGATGAAGGGCTTATAATTTCTTCTTCGCTTTGCCAGTCCGTAGTTTGCTCTCTTGTCTATATTTTTATGCCACATGCACTGTTCTCCCTTTTAAATCTTAGGTTTTTTTTGTTTTTTTTTTTTTTTTGCAGCAGAAAAAATTGTTATTCAGCTTCATTTAAAATGGAATTCATCTGTTTTCTGTTTCCGTTAAAAGGGTGAATGTAGTGGGTAACAAAGCAATCAATGTTTGGCAAGAGTAAAGAAAAATGTGATCATATGAAAGCGTCTGTTTTCTTTTACAGTCTTTGTTTTCAGATTACCTTCACTCTTTGCCAATGAGCAGGGCAAATGTATAAAGGAAGCCAAGCATTGATTGGTTCTCTTCCAGCCCCCACAGTAGCGAATGGTAGGTCTGAGTCTTGCATATTCACAAATGAAAATCCTCCGTGTGCAGACAAGTGATTCTCAAGATTTATCTTGAACTGAAGGGCATCCATTACCGAAGACCTGCTTACAAGAGATCCACTGATGCTGAAGATACGTATCTGGGTGTGGACAAAAAAAAAAAATGGGACATGAAAAATGGCATACTAACCGAACTAAAACCTAGTTAAAATAATTAATCTGTAGTCCACCTTTGTTATGATTATAATACAGAAACCACAGGCACAGTCGGCCAAAGTATTTGCAGGGAGATTTTCTTTCGACACATTGCTAAAAAAAAAAAAAAGTCCTTTATTCCTTTAATGCATTGTTCAATGAAAATATATGAAGTAGTGTTAGACACTCTGTTGACAAAGAAGGGATATTTTATATAATTGTAAAGGCCCAGGAATGGGAAAAGACTTCAAATAAAAAAGAAAATCTGACAGCAGGCAAGGAGGACGAGTACTACTGTGTTTGCAGTTTTCTTTAGCATATCAAAGTAATATTAAATTACACTCTGTAACAAAGGCTAAGTAAGAATGCTTCCACAGAAATGAAGAAAATAACAAACATATCCTCAAATGCCACAAGCATAGTGTTCCATATAATAAATAATTTTACTGCTGTTTTCACCTATTTTTTGGTCCCACAAATTTTATTTTTTGACAACACAAAAAAAAAAGAAACATAAAACTATCACAATCCCACACCCTTCCCTCGGAGATAAACAGATGACCTTACTGAAGTTGGGTTGTCCAGCACATGCTCAGGTCTGGCCACAGCTAAACCAATGCCAATGGCATTTTCTAAATCAGTTGGGTCCATTAAAATATCCTTCACTGTGTTCAGGGAGAGAATGCAATAGAAGAACTCCAAAGATTTCTCTGTGAGACAAGCCAGCTCCTCTTCATTTGCCACTCTGGATTCTTGAGCTTTGGCTGTCACCACATTGTAATTCTGAGCAACCCGCCTGTCCATCAACCTTTGACGTCTTGATTTGCTGAACTGAAGAGAAAAGACAATAAATTGTAACACTCTGTGACAATGGATCCATAATCTTGGTTCTTAGGAAACAAGATGTAGCCCTTCTAATTACTGGTACTTCAGTAAAGATCTCAATAATATTTTGAGCAAAGTGTCTCAATTATAAAATACCTTATTTTTGTGTTGTCTACCTGATTCTTACAGTATCTGGATTTCAAGTGTCAGTTTCAATAATAATATAAACACAAATTCAGTTATGTATTTTGTGACTGTGCAGATTTTCCACCGAAATTATTTCAGTGCCTCTACATAATATGTAAAGTTCATAATTCACCAAATAATCCCAAGTTGTAAACAGAAATCTAGAGGTTAACTTCATTCAAACTTATCTTCCATGTTTTTACAAGTTACAGGGAATAAATCAACCACACCAAAGTTCCCATTCCTAATGTTGCCCAAGCTGAATGCTCTTCTACTTCTCTACAGCTTCTTCTCCCCGGGCTTAATTTTCATGGTGCTGATACCTTTCTCACACACTTTTGTCCATACCTCCACCTGTTATTTTGATTACAAGCGTATTCCTTTGATGCCATGTGACACTATAGCTATTGAAATTGTTTCTTCTCTTCCTAATTCATTCCCTTATTGGAAGAGATATCGCCTCCGTAGCCTTCTCCAAAAAAAAAAAAAAAAAAAAACCTCACTGATACCCTATGATACCCTATGGGTTTTATCAAAAACGTGTCATCCCTTTTCCCATACTCAGTATGTTTCCAGCCCTCTGTTTCTGACATCTGATTCCATCCACAAGCTAGTTCCTACCTGTGCATCATATCTGAGATCCTGAGCTCTGGCCAGCAGGGACACACTGTGTGCTTCTCCCCTCAGGTATTGTGCGAGCATGGTATGAAGTGTATCCATCTGCAAATGGATCATTAAATCATTAAAAAATCACTCTATTCTCTACCTGACCAGGTTCACCATGCCATGAAGTCATAGATAAATTAGATGAAGCCAAGTTAACAACCCCAGCTTTATGTCAATCCAATGTAGCTTTGTATAAGATTTTCTGTAGGGTTGGCAGGATTACCTATATCAGGGTGGATTTCCTCCATCAAACCGGTGGCAGTGCAATATCATTCCTATGATCAAACTTGAGGTCAAGTAAGCTAGGGTTACTGGCTGGGATAGAACCAGCTATTTTGAGATGGTTGAGATCACCCCTGGAGAATGTGATCTCTGATTGAATCAATGTTGCAGTCAACACTTATTCTAACCCTAAACCTTCACTCTAAATATAATCCTTTGCCTGAGCATCACATCACAGATAATTTGTAATTATTTTTGTGGACTGTTATAAATTGTCTTACCTTCCCTTGCATATCTTTCACATAGTTCATGATTTGTGCGCGAGTCTCCTTATCAAAGCCAGCTCCAAAAATTTCAGTATTGGATATCTTTGACTGCAGGTGATCCAGTCGCTTCTTAAGTCTCATAACATCTGTAGATAGCGACACAAAATGAAAGTTATCACTGGCCAAAAGTTTCGTATCATCATTTAATAAAGCATAATAAAGATATTTTCATAATTTCTAATCTTCTAATGGGTGACTTAATAGCTCAGTAAAAGAAAGTTGTCAACAAGGCACAATATAGAATTTTGACACTGTACTCCATAACAGCAATTTCACCATAATTGAAGGTACTAAGCACTAAAGTCATGAGGCACACACCATGCCTGGTTTCACAAAAGATTTTTAGATACGTCATGTTGATTTCTTAAAGAATATTATAAGATTATAAGTAGTCATAAATGAAAGAAAATCACAGAATCTCTGTTATGAAGTCTAATTTGCCAGTCTTCTGTAGTCTTTCACTAAAATGCAAACTGAAGAAATAAATGTTTAATTGTTTCTCTCAATGAATCTGGAGTGCATTGCAAACTAGAATGACATTATCATCACAAATGATTTCTAGAATTTTGAGGCAAACAGTAAATGTTTTTTTAATCTTGCATCTAAAATACAACAATATTATTTCTGTGTGTATACTTCAAACCATTAGGGCCTCTGAATTATAATATGCTAAAGAGGTCCTTGAGAAACAAACCTCCGCTTGTTGTGATGGCATCAACTAACTGTGATGTCAGTATATCAATGTTCCTTGACAACACAGCCAAATCCCAGAGTGCTTTGTCGCTGGGTTCAGTGATGACTTTGTGCTTGATGTTCCCAGTGGTGCAGGGAATTTGAAGTGTGCACTTGATGTTTTTCTGTGAAATAAACAGAGAGTTTACAATATTCAACGTATACAGACAGACAAATAGATTTGACCTTTTATCTATTCTTCATGAATGTGCAAAATCTTTAATAGAAAGCCGACGGACTCATTAAGAAAACTTTACATGGATTGAAGAAGGTCAAGACAAAGTTTATCAGTCTTTTTGTTTGCTCATCCTCTGAAAATGTAACCATTTTTGTTTGTCAATCATTTTGTTTATTCGTTTATCTCACGGCGTACAAAAATGCTCGAAATCGCCCCTCTTAGTTATTGCCGGCTGGTGGTCATAAATCTCATGCACTGGAATGCTCACCGGGGTCACTGCGGTCAGATTCGCTCTGCGGGCAGCAATTAATGGGAGACGCTTTCATGTTAAAATTTGACTCTTTTGATATCAAATTTGCGACAGTCCCCGTGAACCCATTACGATGTCTTGCTATGAAGACTCCAGCAACAATCTTTCCCTTACAGTCTGCGCAAATCCCAGCTTTCTATGTGCTTTTGTCTTTGTTCTACGCACGCATGTTTATCACCTATATTTTGTACTTTTTCCATGCCCAATCGCAGATAAACTATTGTTAACTACACAAAAACGGCCAGCGAAAACAGTTTGCAGTTTTCATCTGTGTGATCAGAAATAATTTCTGATGTGTCTGCGCTAATTTCATTAACTCCGCAGCTTTAGTTGGAATGCTATATCAATTTATATGTGATGTGCTCACCTATTGTTGTTATGTTGGCCAAACTACTGACTTTCTTGTGAGGTAATTGTTGGATGAACTACGAGTGGGTAATGTGGTTACTGCGTGGGTTCAATAGTAACTCCCTTAAGGATACACAGGATTAACAAACACAGGGTTCTGCTGGCAATCTTATTTATTCAAAAGCCTAACAATGGTATCGCTACCAAAAGGCATAGGGAAAACCCTACCAAGAAAAAGGAAAAAGAAACCCAGAAAAAGAAGAAGCCCATAAAAAGAAGCCCAACCAGCCATAAGCTGGAACAAGAGAAAAAGACAAAAACATGATTAGGATATAATGACAACATTAATCAGGCAATGAATGGTGGACATAGGCCTATATAGTGATAGTATTAAGTATTAAATCAAACAACAACATAATATAGAATTTAAGCAATAACCAACTGGATATGTATGCATGGAATAAAATAGCGCTAAGGTTAATGAATAACAACTACAAGTGGCTATATCATATACACAAGGAGTTTCCTAGTACACTGGCAACATAAACTAATGTACTAATCAAAGTATGAAGGACATAACAAATGAAGGGGCAAGAACACAATAGTGTCGCTCCACTGAGCCGGTGTACAGCACATCCAGAGTGGCCATTCCATAAAATAATAACGCAGTGGCCAACATGGCCCACTGACCGTCCATAACACAGACGCTGCATCCCAATGCAGGCCATCCTCATAGGCCCACTCCCATTATTAGTACTAACCCGCCCCAGGGCTATTGTATTGGTTACTTCCCTTCCCAATCGATACTGAAGGGTCATGCCCTTCGACCTTAGCCGCGGAGCTATGCCGCCAGGCTAACATGTGTATGACACACCACTAGATACATAAAGTAATGTGTACATTCCTTAAAATGAAACTGTCCTTCACACACTTACGAAACTCATAGAAGCATAATACATCTGGATAACTATAATACATGCACATGATATATATATATATGTCGGCGAGACTCATTGCAACATGTGTACACTCACTGAAACATTGTTCATCCACCGCCGCACATAGAACAATCCTGGGGCTCACCCATGTGAGGCCCAACTAATATTATACATCTCCAATACATGTAATTAATTACACATCTTAAACACTAGACACGCAATCACAATCACACTGCTCTCTACAGCATAGTGGTACTGGCAAGGTACACCAATACCCGTAATACAATCAAGTGTATAGTGCCGCTCGCTATAACATAAGCCATCCACATTAACAAGTCAGGAAATCCTCACTGCCTACGACAACAAGGCAATGCTACACATACACTATATATATGCACACAAGCAAATCGTGATAGCTTGGTTAGCGAGCCATCATTATCATCTAGCACCGCAAACGTTAACTTTGACAATAAAGTCACAATATCAAGACACTGCGCTGCATCGCGCATCTTACACGTCTAATGACAATGGCAATTACCGTTGAGCCGGACTCATAATAGTCTCTGTAGATCAGCATTCTCTACGCGGCATCCAAGAAAGGGGGGGGGGTGCGCAAATTAAAGTCACTTCTAATATAATAGTCTCCAACTTACCCAAAGTCTCTCTGCTACTGGCGCAACTGGACTAGGCCATGTTTTGGGCGAGGCGCGCCACGGCAGGCCGCCGCCGGTCTAGGTTCACTGTGCTGTCGGCTCTTGTCTCTGCGTCTTTGATGGAGTGTACTGACCACTCGAACCGGCATCCTATCTATGAGCCAGCGCGGACGTCCGAGAGAGCTATTACGTAGCCCGTGTTGCACAAGTGAAAGGCTCGGACATTGAGTCCAGCCGAACAACATAACCGGTTAGGGTCCTAACACAATCGAATTTACAGTACGGTTAAAAGGGTGCACACAAAAGTCAATTAGATATCCCAGTAAACTGCAGAAATTACTCTAACGTCCCCTCCAGCAATAATTGAATAAATTTGACCCAGGTTGGAATTATCGGGGATACCATGCGTCTAACTCATAGTTTACTTTAAATCTGAGACCCTCTTGTCAATTATTTCAATAGGATATGTGCATCAAAGTACAACAAAATTGGTACCATTATAAAGTAGAAACTTGCTGCTACAATTCTAACTGACTACTTATACCAGAAACCCGGCAATAGTTTTAATATAAATTTTCAAAGTGTCAGGACTAACAACATTCGACAATTTTGTGCGGGATACTTTCGTCCATTAATACGACGTATCTCCATTGATAACAAACGTTATCATGAGTACCTATTTTGTACCGATAGGGTATTGTCTACTCTCAAAAATGAATTCGGGTTCCCGTCTTTCTGTCGGTGGATAACAACGAAGGAGCGAGTTGTAAGAAACTTAAAGCCATGATATAAGAGTTGGAAGCCCGGTGGTCAACATTTCCAACTGACCAATCAAAATGCGCGCTTTTCCTCGTGATGTGAATAACGGGTCCCGCGCTAGTATTACAAGGGAAATAATCCAATTAATGGTACTCGGCCAAGTGTCCATAAACTACTATGAGTGGCCGTCCCTCACTCACGCACCAGAGTTACCATGAAAGCACATTAAAAATAGAAAGTCGTTCATCCTCTCACATTCTCCCCTGCTAAGTCACGTAGTCCCTTACGTGACACATACATCAATTCAAAGGTTTACAAAAGACCACTGAAGGTATAAACAAACTCTAAGGGGCTATGATACCATCACTTAGAGTAGAACAATTGCAAATTACACACAGTGAACCGAAGTACAACAATGGTCCATCCTCTTTATAACTACTAACAGGTGGCGTGAACCGGTTAAGTTACTACTGGCATCCTGAAGATGTACACAACAGTCTCAGCTCTGGCTGTAGCAAGTTACATCATATGGACAAAACAACAGGTCCCAGACCTGCAACGGTGGTCCCAGACCACTATCAGGGTTAACGTAGGATCGAACAGTACAAAAAAAGACAATATGCTATAAGGGCACTAGTGCAATGAAAAAGGCAAGGTCAACATAGGCATTAAAAGTAATTGTAACTAAGCTGTGGAGAAAGCTAACATGGGCATACTCTCTAACTTAAAATCTGGAGGCGGGGCTCACTTGATCGTCGGTCTGTCTTCTGGCCTAATGGAAACTAGGGGGGTCTTGATGGGTACGCTCCCCTGCTCTTTCTGCACTCACCGTCAATGTCTAATGTCAATCACTAATAAGAGTCATAGGTCTAATCTCTGGGGTTGTCGGTGTGGGCGGGTAGACCGTCGCACAGGAGGTAGGGGCTGGGAAGTTCTCAACCCATGTTGAGGGTCTGGTTGGGCTGCAGGTGGCTGGCAAGGGTGGTGGGCTGGGAGTACCAGACACTGGTCGACGCAGGCTGTGGGGGCGGATGTTGCGGATACGTGTAGATTGCGGGATGAAATACACGCAACGGGTCCCTGTTGACTGCAGTGGGATGGGTGGTGTACATAGGACTGGGATACAGGTCCTGAATCTTGAGTTGACGTTGGAGGGCGCTGGTCTTCGTGGCTCCATGGTTCCTATGGGGTGGGGCAGGGGTTGGCTGGCTGGCTGGCTGGGCCTCAAACTAAAAATTTCCACGGCTGGGTTTTCTACACTACAAATTAACCCTTCTGTGTATCCCACTTCTTGACACCAGAAAATGTTGGGTTGAACCACGAGTGGGTAATGTGGTTACTGCGTGGGTTCAATAGTAACTCCCTTAAGGATACACAGGATTAACAAACACAGGGTTCTGCTGGCAATCTTATTTATTCAAAAGCCTAACAATGGTATCGCTACCAAAAGGCATAGGGAAAACCCTACCAAGAAAAAGGAAAAAGAAACCCAGAAAAAGAAGAAGCCCATAAAAAGAAGCCCAACCAGCCATAAGCTGGAACAAGAGAAAAAGACAAAAACATGATTAGGATATAATGACAACATTAATCAGGCAATCAATGGTGGACATAGGCCTATATAGTGATAGTATTAAGTATTAAATCAAACAACAACATAATATAGAATTTAAGCAATAACCAACTGGATATGTATGCATGGAATAAAATAGCGCTAAGGTTAATGAATAACAACTACAAGTGGCTATATCATATACACAAGGAGTTTCCTAGTACACTGGCAACATAAACTAATGTACTAATCAAAGTATGAAGGACATAACAAATGAAGGGGCAAGAACACAATAGTGTCGCTCCACTGAGCCGGTGTACAGCACATCCAGAGTGGCCATTCCATAAAATAATAACGCAGTGGCCAACATGGCCCACTGACCGTCCATAACACAGACGCTGCATCCCAATGCAGGCCATCCTCATAGGCCCACTCCCATTATTAGTACTAACCCGCCCCAGGGCTATTGTATTGGTTACTTCCCTTCCCAATCGATACTGAAGGGTCATGCCCTTCGACCTTAGCCGCGGAGCTATGCCGCCAGGCTAACATGTGTATGACATACCACTAGATACATAAAGTAATGTGTACATTCCTTAAAATGAAACTGTCCTTCACACACTTACGAAACTCATAGAAGCATAATACATCTGGATAACTATAATACATGCACATGATATATATATATATGCCGGCGAGACTCATTGCAACATGTGTAGACTCACTGAAACATTGTTCATCCACCGCCGCACATAGAACAATCCTGGGGCTCACCCATGTGAGGCCAAACTAATATTATACATCTCCAATACATGTAATTAATTACACATCTTAAACACTAGACACGCAATCACAATCACACTGCTCTCTATAGCATAGTGGTACTGGCAAGGTACACCAATACCCGTAATACAATCAAGTGTATAGTGCCGCTCGCTATAACATAAGCCATCCACATCAACAAGTCAGGAAATCCTCACTGCCTACGACAACAAGGCAATGCTACACATACACTATATATATGCACACAAGCAAATCGTGATAGCTTGGTTAGCGAGCCATCATTATCATCTAGCACCGCAAACGTTAACTTTGACAATAAAGTCACAATATCAAGACACTGCGCTGCATCGCGCATCTTACACGTCTAATGACAATGGCAATTACCGTTGAGCCGGACTCATAATAGTCTCTGTAGATCAGCATTCTCTACGCGGCATCCAAGAAAGGGGGGGGGGGTGCGCAAATTAAAGTCACTTCTAATATAATAGTCTCCAACTTACCCAAAGTCTCTCTGCTACTGGCGCAACTGGACTAGGCCATGTTTTGGGCGAGGCGCGCCACGGCAGGCCGCCGCCGGTCTAGGTTCACTGTGCTGTCGGCTCTTGTCTCTGCGTCTTTGATGGAGTGTACTGACCACTCGAACCGGCATCCTATCTATGAGCCAGCGCGGACGTCCGAGAGAGCTATTACGTAGCCCGTGTTGCACAAGTGAAAGGCTCGGACATTGAGTCCAGCCGAACAACATAACCGGTTAGGGTCCTAACACAATCGAATTTACAGTACGGTTAAAAGGGTGCACACAAAAGTCAATTAGATATCCCAGTAAACTGCAGAAATTACTCTAACGTCCCCTCCAGCAATAATTGAATAAATTTGACCCAGGTTGGAATTATCGGGGATACCATGCGTCTAACTCGTAGTTTACTTTAAATCTGAGACCCTCTTATCAATTATTTCAATAGGATATGTGCATCAAAGTACAACAAAATTGGTACCATTATAAAGTAGAAACTTGCTGCTACAATTCTAACTGACTACTTATACCAGAAACCCGGTAATAGTTTTAATATAAATTTTCAAAGTGTCAGGACTAACAACATTCGACAATTTTGTGCGGGATACTTTCGTCCATTAATACGACGTATCTCCATTGATAACAAACGTTATCATGAGTACCTATTTTGTACCGATAGGGTATTGTCTACTCTCAAAAATGAATTCGGGTTCCCGTCTTTCTGTCGGTGGATAACAACGAAGGAGCGAGTTGTAAGAAACTTAAAGCCATGATATAAGAGTTGGAAGCCCGGTGGTCAACATTTCCAACTGACCAATCAAAATGCGCGCTTTTCCTCGTGATGTGAATAACGGGTCCCGCGCTAGTATTACAAGGGAAATAATCCAATTAATGGTACTCGGCCAAGTGTCCATAAACTACTATGAGTGGCCGTCCCTCACTCACGCACCAGAGTTACCATGAAAGCACATTAAAAATAGAAAGTCGTTCATCCTCTCACATAATAAACTGCTTGAACATAATAACAACGTAAATCATGCACGAAATAAGCATATTTCTGCTCTGGACAGCCTGTGACATGTGTTTGGAAGATTTAAAAAAAAAAAAAACAGACCAAAAACCATTTTTTTTGTGTTCACCAATTGCTTCCGACATTTTTTTTGTCTACCGACTAGATATCAGGTAAGGCTATATCGAGAAACATTCCAAATATATCTGTCCAGAATATTACAAGATAGATCAGGATGCTAAATGTCAACAAAGTACAGTTTCACTTGATTCTCCGACCTACTATTGAAAACAGTTTAAACATTTGGAGCGAATACAACCCCAACTGTAACGAAACAGCATGTACTCTCTGTTCACACAGGCAGCGAATTGCTCACGGCTGTGTCCTGAAGCAGTTTGCATCCCAGACGTTTCATCTCAGCAGCCAAAAAAAAAAAAAACACCACTGTAGACTCTCCAAGCACAAGTCTCTCTAAAACGGACATAACTGACAAAAACATACCTCACACTAAAACAACCAGCCAGGACATACCCTACATAAATGTAACTAGCATAATTTTCAGCAACACAGACGTTGACAAAACAAAATACACACATGAATTGAAGCAGACAGAAGATGCATTATCTCCTGGCACATTTTCTGGGCTCAAACCAAACTCTGGCCCTCTTCTTCCTGTTTCGATGGAATTCTCAAAACACACAGAATCTCACCACATGCTTATTATAGCAGCAGGTCATTTATTGGTAACCACTGCCATAGAAATCTCAGCCTCACTGAAGAAATTGTCACTCAGGCAAAAATGCATACATGCAATCCCATTCATCACCGAGGAGGTATGTACACTGCAAATGACATTCGACTATCTCAACAACTCTTCAGTCAAGTTCACAGAGCCATCTCATACACCAAACCCATCCACACAGAATCACTCTCTGGATTTCAAACTCTGATAGACAATTACAATGTGACATACAAGAGGATGTTGCCAAACAAAACAATCCCAGAACAGCACATTGTAGAACACCACTAGATCTACATACTATACTATATCAGACAATAACATTTGGGTTCGGCTGCTGAGTGAGCAAGGCAGTGCGAGTATTCACCAGGCTATCACCAACTCGAAAAAAAAAAGAGTATTTAGCATCAATGATAACTTTCGTAAACTAGAATTTATCATGAAAATCCATCATTCTGTTGCAAGTAGCTCTGTCACTGAGCTGCACAGTCAAACCCTGGCCTAAAGTGCGGCCAAATGAAAATTCAGAGATCAACTCCTCCACACAACAATGAAACTTATTGTGAAGCAGTTCGAAACTGTATTTGTGTACATAAATAAGCTGTTTCAAGTAAAAGAAATGCACGAACATTCTTACGAGGAGACGGCAAGTGCAAGCTAAGGGCGACATAATATTCTAAGTGACAAACATAGCTGTTTAAATTGACCTGTACGCATTATAAAAGCTGCGGAGAAAAATCCACTTGGTGAGAAAGCTTGTACATGTGTGTACTTCATATGTTGTAAATTTGAACGGGAACCGACCAGCAGTTACCGAATTATGGATCTTTATTATGTCATATCTAACAACAGTGTCAGCATTGAAATAGGGTCAACTTTAACTACCTACAAGTATATTACAACTAAACCAATCAATATTTAAGTATTTTTCTTTCGATATCTTACACTAACAGCATTTGCCTACTGCTGCCCACTAACAATTAATCGCTAAACCAAACGTTGTTAGCGTAATAACTCCCCAATAAAGTACAAAAAAACACGTTTTGCAATATCCATTCTACGGTGCTCGCTGACCGATGAGTAACCCCGATCACCGTCACAGCCCAAAGACTGAGGGTGCCTCCAGCCTATTACCGGCGGCCAACTAAAGTATCCAGTTTTTGTATGCCGTGATCTGTATCTTTTGAAAATGTCAACCATTTTTGCCTTGGGCTACTAAATATTATTCATGTAGCAGAAATACACATATGATTTCATATGCCTGGCATAGCAGAGAAACGCCAAGTTATATATCAGCAAAATGTACCTTTTTTATATTCAGGGAAATCCCTATTGACATCTGGGGTAATGTACTGGGATCACTGATGTATATCCAACACTCACAGGATGCAATTAATTCTGTAAATCGGAAAGAAAATGGGAGAGAAATATAAAATTTTTAATCAATGTTGAAAGACAAATGGAAGAATTCCTGACATCAGTTGCTAGGAAATTCATCTTCCTTCTTATTATAGAGTAGCGACTGCATAATCTCACCATGGCTGTACTGAAAGTTATGATGAGATTACACATATATCTCGATGTCTGGTACATAAATCTACCACAAAGTCATACTTTTCTGATATGCTGTCCCCAATTCCATATATACAGGGTGAGTCAAAAGCTCCTTTACCATTAAATTTTCCAAAGTGAAGTTTGTTTACTCTATTTTTACATTCGGATAGGGATGTTATGATGAAGAGGGAGTGTGTCTGAGGTCTGTCAGACCCCAAGTGTAAAAAAATGTTAATGAATCCCTGACTTATGGTCTCAAGCAAAAATCACCCACATTTATGAAGATCAGCTTTACAAGTGGAGGTAAAAACTGATGAAATGCTGAAATTTAACTGATTGTAGTTGTAATATAACTGTGTGAATAAAATAATACTCTGGTAAAGTATCTTTTGGCCCCTCCTGTACATATATATATATATGTACAGGAAAAAGACTTGGGGACAGGCATTCCATAACTTTTTCTTAAGCATACATCAGTAAACCAAACGTGAAAAATACTCACAACTCCTTAGTCGCAATGTATAGAAAGTCATAAGGATGGTATACCTAAATGTTTTTTTAAGCTTATGCCAATGAATTGACCTCTCCACAATTACTGACCTGTGTGACCTTCTTGAATCTGTATCGACTGAATTTTACCATCGACTGTTCCACTGCCAGAACCTTGAATGACGAGTTTGTCATCCTTGTTGGCTAGGCTGATTTGGAACTGAATGGGGCGGCCCTCACTGTGTGCGAGTGTTATAGTGGAAATGGGGTACAAAGGAAAGAGGGTAAAATTAATAACAAAACATTTTAGATTCTTGAACCTGAGTATAAACAGATCTCTTGATCACACATAAAAAAGGTTTACCTATTTCTATAAATTTACACACAAAAAGAACACACCTATGCTACAAGATCCTAGAGGTCATCCAAGTTAAAACAGCTGTTTAGTTCCTTGCAAACATGGCCCAGCCAGCAACACTATGGAAATCTGACGCATAGGATTGACGTGTTTAGGTCTTTATTTTAGGAGGTTCACTGCCCTTGGCATTTACACCTCACTTCCTCTTGTTCTATTTTTCTTGTTGTGGTGGGGATTAGTTGTTTTTTTTTCTTTTTTAGAATTTTGTCGGGGCAGTGGCCTTGTGCAGCCTGCTCTTCACAATTTCCAACTAACTGCCAATATATCTTTAACATGCACAATGTGCACATGAGCCCTCCAAATTTTTCATCCTTATTTGAGAAGACTAGGTGCTCAATCCTACCTACTATAGGATCAGGGACAGGAAAATATGAGAAAAATCCCAAAATTCCAACATGCCTGCACGGACTGGGATTTGAACCTGGTACCTTTAGCATGAGAGGCGAACACCTTGTCTCTAGACCACCATGTCCCCATAGGATTGACATCAAGTTTGCACAAAGGAATGACATTGTTCCATATGATATCTGTTTGATGCCAATGTCAGTTTGATGTAGGAAACCCATCCCTGCAATAATGGGACCAATCCTACGAAAATTGGATTTACGTAGGGTTACTGGCTGGGGAGTAATATTTCTTAGCCAACTTCAAGCCTCCACACATTGGCGGACGTGCTTCTGTACTGCGGTACAAGCAAGAATTCGCAGCTAAGCAGACTTATTCTATTTAGATTCTACATATTTCATATTCAAATCTTTCATTGTTCGATTGTTTTATCTGTTCAATTTCCAATTGTTGTTTTTCTCTTTTTTTTCCTTGAAAAAGGCTGAAACATACACCATTTTTTGTCTTCTCTTTTAGTTTGCGTTTTCATTGTATCATTTGGGTATTATTTCTTACGCGAAGCTTTGCTATGTACAACTTTTCTTTTTGCCAAATTTTGACTTTGCATATATAGCTTTGCCACTACCCCACAGTTTTTCTGTTTTTATAATAACAATGATGTACATGAATGAATGTATTTTGCTTTAAATTTTGTAAAAATAATATAGGATCCTGTCAATAACCTAAAATATAAAATTTATAACATGAAACTACTGAAAGGATTGGGGCAAAATTGATCCCAAAACTCACTCTATTGTTTTCCTTACCTGATGTTCACATAATCAAATAATTCCTCTAATTTATCCTTGAGGGCTTGGGGTCCATCACCAGGTTCACAGTAGCGATACATACCAGGCTGAGCACCAGCTTTCGAAATCCTTGTCAAGAACTCCAGGTCATGATCTGGAAAATGTCATATCAGAATAAAGAGTGTTAAAGTCAAAGGCCCAAATGTTGTTGTTGCTATTTTTATTAATATTATTGGAATTATTGACAGTTCTTTTATGGTTAAAGTCATAGCTATATATAATGTTGGAATTGTACGATAGTTGCAAATTGTCACTGTATGTTTCTATCCACTATTACCTCTAGAAAAACCAACTGCATGAGCCGTCACATTCTGGCCAGAATCCTTAAGGGCACGAGCCCACTTTTTGACAAATTCATTTAGCCTGCTCTGAGGTGTGACAGTGTCTTTCCCATCAGTCATAAACATGATCACTGTCTCTGTGAGCTGTTGCTCTGTGGATGAGAGCACATTATTGTTTACCCAACAAAGTAAAAAAAAAAGTCAACCAATTAACATACAAAGAAAGAAAAAAAAAGAAAAGGCTAGAAAGAAAGAAAGAAACAGAACCAGAATTTTGGTTCACTCAGGAGAGGAAGATATATGAGATGGTTTGAGTGATTATTATTCTATGTGCCATTTAATCAGATGACTTATTTACCCACTCATTCTGATAATACTACAGTCCAATCCACTTATCTCGACATGGCTGTTGTCGACATTCTGGGTAACTCAACACAATTTTTAGGTTCCAACCTGTTCCTTCTTTAATGCTACTATATATTTCCCCTTAACTCGACGTGTTATTCCATTCTTTCCTCTTATATCGACACATTTCTCTCCGACTAGAGCACAACAAGTGCACTAGATCTACTACTGTGCTACCCAAAATGCCCACAATATAAGACCTCTTTATTTCTTTTTGCGGTGCTGGTGGGGAGGGGGAGGAGACGGGGTGTGTGGACACAGAGGATGACCCTTGGCTTCAGTAATGCGAGTGTGGAGTGCCATGCATAAGTGCACGGCAGTAAAAGTACAGAGTACTACAGACTCAGTCTTTTTTTTTTTTCACAAAACAGTCATGTGCCGTTGATATTAGGCCTTGACCTAGATCTCTTAAATTGGTTAACTGTCATACTGTGTATGTATCGGTATCATTACTTCTTGTGAAGAAACAGTCAGGTCGAGGTTAAAAAGAAATAGCAAAACACTGCGCATTTGATGTATAGCTACAGCATTTCGCCGATATCAGCAAATCTTTGCCACGCAACAATGATATTAGCGGAACGGATGACAGTATGCCGATAATTAAAAAAAAGAGGAACATAATTGCGTTATTTATTGGACACTTTTCCCATAATGGCGATGTTTGATCCTCGCCCCTCCTTTTTTTTTCTTTTTCCAGCTCTAATCTGCTATTTTGACTTTCTCTTTACTCGACGCAAGTCAGATGGTCCCACTGATGTCAAGATATTAGGATTGCACTGTACTTTAGCTACCCTCAAATACATGGACTCTGTTTGTAAAAGGTCTTATTCTGACTTGGCTGCCAAAAATACAGGCGCGTCAACAAAAATGTATATGCATGTATACACAAATGAACTGTTGAACTGCACTGTTATTAGTGTCTGGCCCAGAACAGATATCAGTTTGGTTTGAACATATGCGATAACTCAAATAATAACACATCTGCTCTCTTTCACTCTTTCCCTATGGTATAACGCACACTGCGTCGCACGCTTCCCTAGCGGCAGCTGATACAACGCAGCCTGTGTTGTGAAAATGTAAAGGTATTCCTTGACCACTGTGTTGGAAATTAACATCCCATGATGTTGAACCTTAAAAATATAATTTTTGGTAAAGCTTCCTTCGTCTTGGTGTGTCCAGCAATATCACATGTGCGATAAGTGTATAGTTTGGACAGCTGTTGTAGTAACGTGATCTTTGTTTACAAATGCACTGTACAGTATGGCGCATAACCCCAGGAGGTGCTCCCTCCAAACGTGGAATGCTGGCCCATAGGGAAAAAGTTAATTTGAATTATAAATCTTGGATGTATCTTAATTGACACTTTATTAATAAATGTTCAAAGTTAGAACACATTCTATGAGAAACCCTGTATTTGTACCATAGATATAAGACTTTAAGCAATATAGAGATGAAGTTTCGTTTGAAAGTGTTATTAAAAGTGCGGCTTATGAAAATAAAATTATTTGAAAAATGTGGACCTCAGCTACCAATTGCAATTCTACCTTTTCTCTTTCGCATCACATCCTGGGTCTCGTCAAAAGCTGCCTTGAAACTGGTGGTGCCACCAGCTGAAATACTTTGAATGACATCATGGTATGTCTGTTGTGTGAATGAAAGTGTGCGAGCCCGTTCCCCATACAGTATGATGTCAAGAATCTTGTTACTGTCGCTCAAACATTGCCGAACAATCTCTGTTAGGGCTGTCTTGACCTGTGACATAGGAATGTACGACTTATTATTAACATGAATGTTATCATTTGTCTTGTGCTAATAAGAAAATACATGTATGTTGTTTGAGTTTGAGTTCGGATTTTATGGCATGTCAGCTCTATAATGGATGTATTGTATTTGGCAAGATTTACAATTTTGCCCTTATTGTATTATAATCATCTCATGATTTTTGAGAACTTAATTTCCCCTGACAAACTCACCTGGTTCATAGGGTTTCCAGACATAGAACCACTGCGATCTACCACTAGCATGACATGGGTCTTGCCTGTCGAAGTTTCGTTCAAGGTAGTGTTTAAGTCCGCACCCAAGTCTCTGGAAATGTTGCCTTGAATGTGATACAGGTTTTCGCTACTCAGTCGTGAATCTGTGTCATCTTCAGTATCTGATAGGAACGATTAATAGTTGTATTTAATTTTCTAAGGGTGAACAAGGTTTTAAAAAAGGGGGGGGGGGGGGGGGGAGGAAGGAGGAAAGAAAAGAGGAAGAGAGAAGAAAGAAATTGGAGCAGGTACAGAATTGGAAGCCAGGGAGGAAAAAAGAAAGGTGGAATAAAGTTGCTGTATGCTAACATATTGAAATAATTCCCAAAAGCAGGAAAGAGAAGAGCTCGGTTACTATAATAATTTTATATTTATGCTTTTAAATGCTTTCTGAAAATGCTATTCAGATGTGTGCAGTAACAACAGACAAGTATGCCCATACCACTGAGTTGTTGCACTGTTTCCACCGTGATGTCCAGGGGCAGGGGGGTCTTCAGCAGAGTGTCCTGCAGGTTCCCGAGTCGTGCAGGAGTTTCCATATCTCTGACTACAGAACTGCCTGCTTTACTTGCAGCCATGACCGGTCAAACCTGTTGTGAACGGTCTGACCTGTTTGGCTCTGTGGTCTAAATCACTGTGTATAGAATGTAGGTGAAAACATAATTATATTTCAATATATGTATATGTTCATACAGTACCTAAATCTTTGTTTCCTCTTCTTTTTTTCTTACTTTTTACCTTTTTTTTTTTTTACTTTTTACCCAGACTAAAATAGCCAGTAAATATATTAGAATAGGGCTTTCAGCTCGAAGTTCATGTCATTGAACAGAGATATAATTAATAATAACACCCACCCTTGTGCACTGTCTCAGACTGATCGAATCGAAGCAAAATGACAATGAGCAAAATGTCCTTCTAGAATGCATTTGCGTTCATCAACACATATGTTGGCACCCGACAAAATGAGGCACTGCGTGCATTTTGGAGTATGAAGATACATGTATTTGTATCACGAAATAGGTTGTTCCAAGTTCTTTCATTTGGTAAAAAAAAAAAATTGCTGTAATTTAATTAGCAGAGAAGGTATGACCTATCAAAGACAGGAAGTTACAGAACTACAGTTTTGAGAAAATTTAAAGTTTCAGCGTTTCATCAAAATTATTGATGGTGGTTCAATTCAAAGTCAGTTCTGAGGTATTTATACCCTTCTCAAACAGGATTATCATTTGGAAAAGGAATAATATAATAGGCCTATAGAGGTATATCTTTACAAAAATACTGAAAACGCAAAGTCGATCAAATTGACCCTCTGACGTGCCTTGGTTAACGATTTTCTCGAATCGGGTAGTGCAGTGCCTCATTTTGTCGGACGGTAGCCTACATACATTAACATGAAAAAAAGGGGCGGGGATGGTGGGCAGGATGCATTTCAACACAGAACTGACTTGGGCATCTAAATTTAATCGGTGTAAAGAGAATATAAGAGTATAAGACAAACTGCCTCCTTTGGCGAGACAACAGAAAGATCTATTCAAGCATTCTAAGCACAGATATACAAGGGATATCGGTAGGATAAAAATAAAAGTAATATCGAAGTATTGGTAATGGTAGTCACTTGGAGCGGGCCATGACAACGAGGTTGGCCGCGAAGCTTATGCCCCATCGGCCCGTTTCACACCACTCAGTGAAATTACATTATATATACCTTTTATAGGCATGTTATAACTGCAAGCTTCCGTTCAGAATCAGTGGACACAATGGCCCTGTGTGAATCGGTGCCACATATCACATCCAATAAAAATGTAGCAGAAATTGTGGTTAAATCACTATACGCCCCTATATTTAGCTCTACAACACATTCGATGGATTCCATCCATATATGAGACCACTGGTAACAACTCTATTAACGACATTGACAGCCTGGTTAAAATTGATACTCCGCACAGTGTAAACATAGAGGCCTACGTTTGACATGAAATGTACACCCTATAGGCCTACTGTGTCTTGGTGCGCACACTTCTAAGTAATCCAAAATACGTACACCAGCTCAATCAGCCGTGATGACACTTTGTCAAGGAAGACCTAATTTTGGGTTTGAGCCAGCTGGTTAAGTGACCCATAATAACTGTGTTAATAACAGCGCGTGTTGTCTAGAACTGTAGCTCTAAAACTTACCAAAAATAGTTACTAGATCTAGATCTAGATGTTTTTGGAATGCAGCAGCAAACTTTCTTTTAATATGCCCATCAATATACCCTGCCACACTCGGCCTTGAAGAAACTCACAGAACCGTGAATTTTACATTATGTCACCTGTTCGGTTATATAATTATATGAATTCGACTTACGTGTATAATTTTCTCAATCACTTAATCTGTCTAGTCAAACATGCATGGAGCAAACTGTTTGTGGCAAGTTTCACTTTTCGTATTATAATATAGTTCCTTCTTCATGCTGATGTAACACCTATGCCATACTCTTGGTTAACCAGACTCGCGATATAAATAATAACAGTCTTGCATTTTCCAAAGCAATCCCTGGGCTGATGATGAAATCCTTCCGTCATACAAAAGTACAAGTGAGTAAAAGAAACTGATGACATTGGGTCGCTTTTCCTTGCAGTGTTATTTTCTCTGAGCAATGGAAGTGTTCTCAATACGTAGTCCACTTTCGTTTGTCATCCAACTACATGAAATGTACATACATGATAATGATCACCAAACTGGTACGTGTATCAACAAACCTTACTAGACGAACCTAATATACCATCTCCATTATTTCTGTCCCATCAGCGACTCCCATATCACTAGGCCTATACACTTGTGAACTAACAATTCACAGCTTGGTAGTGATTCGTTTTGCTTGGCGACTCAAGCAAGCCGAACTAGCCTATCCAAAATATAACAAAAAACCGAATCTGGGCCGACTATTCCAGCACACCACACACAGTCATCAGAACACACATACCATTAAAAGTCATTATAAGGCTTTGTACACGATGATATTGAAAATGCAAGCTCAGCATGCTGTTTTGTAGGCCTACCAAATTTATTTCAACTCAGCATAAGGTTTAGACCTATGTGGAAAACCGCGACAAAATTATGCAAGCCAATACAAATTACTACACGTAGGCCTACCATGTACATTGTAGCCTACATGTATTAGCTATATTTTATCATTCGAAACCCTTTCTAGTTGGCAGTTTTGTTTCTAGTACTTGGGTAAGCTTTGGTATAATAGTGTTTATCTTGATTTCACTTCAGCATAGGGTTCAGTACAGGAAAGACAGACAAATTGTTATACATGTAGTTATAGATCATACAACGATCGACTATAACAGGGTATTCCCTGCCAAGCAAGGTCAAGCGTCGATAATCCTGACTGAGTTACTAAAAATAGAAAGTGGGTCGTTGTTCGTGAACAGCGTAATAACTAACATACTACTCTCCTCGCCCTAAAATTCCCTCTTTCCGTCTATCCACCCATCCATCCGTCCGTCTGTCTGTCCATCTCTTTATTTTTGTTTTCTAGTCTTTCAGTTGTTTTACATATGGTAGATAAATTTGTACCGTGTATTATTTCTACTATGATAAAATGTAAATTGCAGCTGGATGTGCAGAGAAAGATATAAATGACAAATGTCACTATTTTCTGTCATCAATTCCCATGTGAATCGTAAAATACAATAATTTGCTTATAATTATATCTCACTGGAAAAAAAAAGTATAAGTGTTCAGGTAGGGTGGTTGTCTTATCACTTACTGTGTTCTTTGATGCAGTGAATATCGATGTTTCTTTAATGCATTAATTTGAAAACCCTCTTGCTGGCTTGTGACGACCGTTCACAGCTATTTGTGATTCGAGTTATGATTTCTTGGGTGAAAATTTGAAGGATGCAAAATTAATCTTGAACTGGAACAGAAACAGTGTAGCAATTTGTGCATATATAAAACATAATTTGTTCTTTTGGAGGTGTCCTAGGACCCGCAAATAATGGATCATACTTTCTCTTCGGCACAGAAAATGAGAATCAGTCACTCAGAGTGAGAAAAACACAGAGAGACAAGAGCAGGTTAAAAAATTTTGAAAAACATTTTAATCAAAGACACAGCCCTAAGAGAACCACTGCATTCGTTTGCACAATTTGTCTTTAATACTATTGCATGTTGGGTTAAAGTTAGTCAGGAAAATGGGAAGGGGCTGCCACACTCTCAAAGTTAATTGCCCCTGTGCCACGATTCTTTGCCAACAGATCCACCTCCCAGTTTTTCCACATTTTCTCTGACTGAGACTTCTTACCTGCTGCTATATTACATATGCATAGTACACATATTTATAATATTACTTGAAGAAAATATTTGTGTTTTAATTATTGTTATGAATGTTTGAATGAATTTCCTTCACAAACTCGGGGGAAGATTTGAAAAAAAATATTTGAAAATGAACACAAAAGTGATTCAGAGGAAAATGGGAACAAACAAACAAAAAAGAAAAGAACAAATAACAAGCAAACAAACAAAAAAAAGCCACATACATATTGACTTAACATGTGTCTTACTCTTAACACTGTTTGACTTGTGCATGCATCTGAATTTGTGAATATGGAGGCATTTCTCAAGATGATTTATTTGTATACACAAATCTATCGACAATTGACACCATAGGAAACTGCTTTGTGCACACTATGACTTTTCCCTCAACCAACTCCTCAAAGTTCAAAGCATGTTTGTTGGGCTGTAAAAATTATCACAACAACTAGGAACACTAGTGTACCAAAAGAAAAAAAACAACAATTTATTCAGTAAAGGGAAAGACATCTGTAGGATGCATGGGTATCAGCTGTGGAAGTTATCGAACAACATCACTATACTTTATGTAATTGCGAGAAAACTCTTACTCAGTCACTAGCAAAGACATCCGTACAGCATAATACATGTACTAGTAATTATTTATTATCATTACAAGTTTTTTGCATGTCTAGTTTTTATCTTTCTCACTATCTTTTCACACACAGTTTCTACACATGGATCAATAATCAAGCCATACATGTAATTTGAATCACTTTCTTTGATATACAATGGTGTATATAATTTCAGTCTCTGTACACCAACCTAAAGACACGTCCCAGCCAGTTGACCTATGTCAATCTGACGCATAAAGGTCACCTCAGGACTGATAATAGGAATCACATCACTGCTACGTAGATCCACTGATATAACATCGCACCACCATCGCTTTCATGCAGAAAACCCACCCACGGAAATTCTATACAATTCTACAGCAAATTACACAGGGATGCAAGCCGTCTTTTTACTGCAACTCTTGGCCATAGCTATGTAGTTGTCTGCCTGTACATGACTGGGGTATCACATACAACTCATGTTACATCTTCGTTAAAAGAAAGCAACACATCCTATTGAGACAAAAAAACAAAAAAAATTTAAATTTTGCAATGCAGATCTAACAAACAAGAAAAACAACTTTAATTAATTTCTGAAAAAGTCTGCGGGAGGGTGAAGAATACAACAAGTAAATTAATTACCAGTAATGCGGAAATCTAACAATGAGACTGATAAACTATTGACTTGAAAAACATAATTATGTATCAAACCAGGTTTTACATTTTGGACACCATATTATGTGTACTGATAAATCCGATCTACCAACATGGAAGAAAGAAACATAAGGCCTGCCAACCCAAACAGCTCAATTTATGTAAAAATTTGCTATATTTTTTACAAGACTCAATTTTCTTTCCCATCACCATAACCACAGCAAAATGAACAAGCTCTTTGATGAAAGCTTTGATAAATGGGAATTTTTTCCCAATTTAAGTGCAGCCCACCATGCATATCACTGATGATTTTAACAAATTCTTTGCTTTGGTTCCTCACTATTCTTGTATAAATAGTTTTGAGGCTCTATTAAAAAACATAAATAAGATAAAAATTAAATAAAATATTAAGAAAATAGTGTAACAAGTATCTATTATATATTTCAGTAACTCGCAACCTTTGGCATGACTAATTGACCAAACTATACACTCTTCAGGCCTTAAATTTGGCAGGAAAGTGGCAATTGAGATAAGGAAGATGATGGCTATAATTAAAAGTTGTTTACTTCAAGCATGTATTTTTAAAAAAATTAAAATGTTCATTGCTATGTAACATCTGTATTTGTGCATGTTTGTTTCGTAATGTATAGTACCGTGCATGTCATAGGCTAAAAAGTAACCGTATCAAGCGTTCAGTTTGGTGCGTAGTGTTCTGGTGCGCATGAGTTCTGAAGCAAGACCTTAGATTATTACTTTTATTATATGAGAGAGAGAGAGAGAGAGAGAGATAGAGAGAGAGCACATGATTGTTTATTCCGGGCAATGCCCGGTAGGTCATCTAGTATAAAATAATCTCAAAATAAGGCAATGGAATAACAATCTCAAGTATGGTATTCTGAAAACACTCAAACAAAATTTATTCTAGCTATTCCATTGCAAAAAAGCATCATGGATTCTTATTGGCTGATATGCTTTCAACAGTTTGTTAAGAAATGTACACTGCTCACAAAGCAATGTCTGCTTCAATTATTCATTGCTATCAGTGGCTTCGGATTTTCACAAATTCACAGAAAAAACTTGCTGAACAAATTTCTAAAACTGGGATCTTCAAGCAGATCTTCAATGTGTTACAGTAAGTTACAAGTTTTACCAAGATTATACCAGTTAAAGCAAGTGGCTTGATAGAACCACACTGAGGCAGCTCATTTCAACAAACTATGCCCTTTAGGAAAGGTTTTTCATAACATCAAAATTATCGTAAGCATGTTAAACTTGTTTAAACAGTTTCAAATACAAAGATATAAAACAGCAAAATTCTTTGAAATATTGGACACAAATTAAATACATGGGGAATGACAAAGAAATGGAAAAAAAAAAAGGTTAGCAGTCTCTATATGACACTGTCACCGACAAAGCTGCCCATGTTGTATGTTGACAAAACAAAACAGCTTATTTAACACATTCTGCATATATGAAACCTGAGAATTCTGCTCATAAAATCACGATTAAAAAACATAATACGTACGTTGTATGTTTGAAAAAAGTTCATGTAAAGAGACGGTCTTTAACAGAATGGTGGTACATATTCAATCAATTAGATGGGAATTGGCTTAATGCTTTCAGTGTTTCTGGTCATGTGTTAGATGTGTTAACTCTTTGTGTGTCAATCACTGATGAATCGGTGCACAAGAATGCGAGGCTATTTTGTTTCGGGAAGACAGAAAGTCGACTTTCTATTCATAAATGTTGCTGTAGTTAGTTTTCATTCATCTCCCCCACTACTTTTCTTCCTGTATCGGCAAAAGTGGAAAATTGCACACAGAGTTAATGTGTACTTTGCCACCATGGCCAGAAAAAACTGACAATGGGTATATTATAAATTACATGTATACAGAGAAGGCATGAGGCACAGTTCCATTTTCTTATATCAGAAATGACTGAGGCACCCATTCCTGGCAGCCTCTTTCATTGTTTTTTTTTGTTCCCAACAAAAATGGGACACCTCAATGTCAAAAGGATCAGTTGCATACAAAAATGTACTTGTGAAAGGTCACCTTGGGATTGTGTGAAGGAAAAAAAATAATAAAGTAAAAAAAAAAAAAATCAGGCACATTTCTTTCTTTTGTAACCAGTGGCTGAAACCCTCATCCCTGGGTATCCTTTCTCTCCACCACAAATAATTCACTTCATACCAAAAGGTTCAAAATGCCATACTGTGGTAATGACCCCAATACACTTTTATACATATATCAAGATCACAAAGTGACTCACAACAATCATAATATCATATATGCATGTATATACATGATGGCACCTGTAAAATTAAGAAAGAAATGTTTCCATATGATCTCTGGCTCGGTTACAGCCTCATTTTTATTTTACAGGAATTTAAATTGTACGGGCAATATACAAAAAGCTTTGCTAAACCTAGGAGGTTGCTAACCTTTATGTAATAGTGCAGGGTTATAATGCATCTTTTTTTTAAAAAGGTTGTTACAAGTACATTATATGTCCTCCAGGTTTTTTGCATGAGGAGTGCATATTTTAAAGCCTTTTCTGACTCCAGAGCTAGACAGCCACCCCCCCCCCCCCCCCCCCACGACAATAGCCTTAATTAATTATTCTTTCAGTTTCTTTTTGTTTTCCTCCTGTTTTTTTGGTTGAAAGCGTTTTTTGCATGAGGAGTGCATATTTTAAAGCCTTTTCTGACTCCAGAGCTAGTTCAAAACTGAGAATCACTTAAATGTAGTGTTCACAATGAATGGGAAAATGACTTGTATATTCACAGAACAATATTCCATGCACTAAAGAAAGCCCCCATGTATATTGAATGCATTTTAGCATTTTGTAAAGTTTAGCAGTGTAGAAATGTTTTTTTGATATGGTCCACATACTTTTATGGTCACTCTTTGTCAAAGGGATTACTTCAAATGATCTCTTTATGCATTTGCTTCATTATTCTCCTAGACCTCAAAGATAGCTGACTGTATGACAGTGCATAATTAGTTTACCCTTGAAAGACTGCCATGTTGCATTTCACATGGTATATTACCGCACATTATATCACAGACATTATATACTTTTTTCACTTTTAGTTAGGCCACTTCGGTAAGTTTGTTTTAACAGAGTTCGACATTTCAGTGAAAGATTAAAGCCTACTCAGCCATTTGTGAGGCACAGGATTTATCAAACATCTTAAAAAGTCCCTCATTCTTCTCTCTCACACAAATGCAAAACCCGTAGGTCTATTTTCATGGCTGTTGTTCTGGGCAACAACACTTTAGAGTGTAAGAAGTCAAACACATGTTTAATTAAACAATGTCCAAATCAAAACAGTAACAAATGACCATCTACTGTTACTTGAGAGTGTAAAGTGTGAAATATATAAATGTTTTTTTAATTAAACAGTCAAATTTTAATTAAATAATATCCAAATAAAAAAGCAATAAAAGACCATGTCAAGTGACTTAAATGTGTAAAGAGTCACATATAATTATGTTCTTTGTTTAATTAAACAATGTCTCGATGAAAACTGCAACAAAAGACCATCCCCTATTGCTTCAGAATGTATAGGTAAGGAGTCAAAAATATGATATGTTCACCGACACACTACCCAAAAGAACAAAGCAACAAAACACCATCTCCTGTTATTTTAGAATGTAAAGTGTCAAACATTATATTGAATTAAAGAATGTCCAAATGAACATAGCAACAAAAGACCATTTCCTGTTATTTTAGAATGTAAACTGTCAAACATTATATTGAATCAAAGAATGTCCAAATGAACACAGCGACAAAAGATCGTCTTCTCTAACTTTCGAGCGAAAGAAGTCAAAAACAACATTCTGATTTAATTAACAACACCAGATGAAACAGCAACAGAAGACTATCTCTTGTAACTTGAGAGTGTAAGAAGTCAACATGTAGTCTTTATTTATTTAAAAATGTTCAAATGAAAACAACAAAGAACCCATCTCCATGATCCAAGAGCTGCATTCAATTACACCTTGTCATTGTTGCATTCAATTACATCTTGTCATGTCATGCCAATGTGAGCAAGGGCGTGTGTCACTTTAGTCATGTATCTTTCCTCTGCCATGTTTACAGATCTTTCAGCCATTCTGCTCTCTTTGTCAAACCTGGAAAGAAAAAGGGTAGTGAGGGGGAAGAAGGAAGAAATAAATAAAAGAACAAAATTATACAATAACAATTCTTCATGTTCACAAAGATTTTCTAGAAACCTAGCTGGAGTATGATTTGCTAATCACCCCGAATTTAACCCACTTCCAATGTCAAAGCCTGAGTTTTTACATTGGAGATGCTAATATATACTGTTGTACTGGTTTCCAGTCTTCCAACCAGGTCAGTATATAGGTGTTACATATTGTTTATCAAAATCAAAATAAGAAAACTGAGAAACAGAAAATTTCACAACTGCTGGGGAAAAAAAACAACAAAGACAAGATTATGGATTGATCTGAAGCCACAAAAATGTGTTTGGGTGAAAATTGGGTTTTTTCCTCTATGTATTAAAAACTCCTATTTGCTACCACCACTCCTTTTTTTACACCTACTGTCTTTACTGTATTATGACTAGATTCTAAATTTAAGGCAAATTATTATCATTTTCTAACAATTTACTGGCCATACCACTGCATGTGACGGGCCCACAACCACGATAATTTTACATATATATATTTATACATAAGCAATAACGAAATAATCAGTTGAAATCAAATGGAAAGTTTAAATGATGCAAAACAATTTGCAACTTACACTGAAGTCACCCTAGTTATATCAATTAAATTAGAATGGACCATGAACCACAATTTTAAAGGTATGTTGGGAAAGTAGGAAGTAAAAAAAAATCAGCTTTTGACCATAATTTACTTTGAATGATGCCTTGGAAAATATTGTATTGCAACACGGAAAGTGTTAGATCTGAAGAAAAATTCACTAAAATTAATTTTATGTCCTGTTCTTTCCTGTTTTATATAATTCAGTGATTACTTTAGCTAAGCCCAATAATTGTTTTACAACCATAAGACTAGTGGCAGGTCTCTAAGAAAAACAAAAACCAAAAAAACAATTCACATTAACTGCTCCTCCTGTTTAAGAAATATTTAGAGCAATCATGCTTACTGCTCTAAAGCTCCTTATACTGCATTTACATAAATACATTTGTTTTCACCATACATAGATGCCAACTTTCAAAAACCCAAAAAACAGACTCCTGATATTGGACCAGACCCCCCCCCCCCCCCATTGAAAAATCATCATTTCCTCACTTTGTCACATTATGGAATATTATTCTCTTTACATAGGCCCAGTGTAATACAGGATAAGATTTTAAGTACCAGAAAACAAACATTTTGCTTCAAATGCTAATACATGTATTGTTATCACCACTGTTTCTGTTTCTAAAGAAAGAACTGACTATTATGAAATGAGCTGTCCTCAGATGTGTATAACTCTTTCAAACTAACTTGTTCTGGCAGTATTGAACAATGTCAGGCTTGCCTCCATGTGACTTGTGAAACTGGTGAAATTGGAAGTCACAACAACATGACTTATGACTCACAATGCATTTATTGGACAAGTTTGATGATAATGCAAAAGGAAATTTCTCTGAATATTTTGCATTAATATAGGATAGAAAAGATTTCCGATCAAAAATAAAATAAATCTATCCATTATCACAAATCCCGTTAGGCATAAAAGATGACAGATGCAATAGATATCTTGAACTGAAGCCACTTCACAAGCCATGTCCATATTGTTCTTGTTTCAGAACTTTTTCTACTGTTTTACCAGCTCACGGGCTCTAGATTTCGATTTCTAACATCACTGAAACACCCATACGGCTGAGCCTCGGCCTAGTTTATCCGTGATCGCCAGTTACGTTCAAGATTCTAAAAGACAGTCGACATAGACCCACCGGGAGTTACCACCGCCAAAGATGATTGCAAGCTATGTAAAAGTGAAAAAAACAAAACAAACAAACAAAAAAAAAAACAGCGTAATAAAATGAAACATCTTCACAAAATGTGTCCACTGTTCTTACTCACTGACTGCCATCGTTTACGATACAGCATGACCTACACATGCTTACGTACTCGAGCTCGATGAACGGCCGAAGCGCGCGGACACGGGCGAAGGTGCATGCCGTGATAACTTATTATGCAACATTATTGTTGCTTGGTTGAGTGGGGCCTTGGTGGGGATATAAAAGTTACCACGAGCTGTGGCATACGTAGCACAGCAGGACTAGGTCCAGCGCTGTTAGCGATATGCTTAGATACGAAAGTTCCAGTTTTGTTTTTTCCTCTATGTTTTTTTTTCTCGTATAAATGGGGAATTTCTTCAAAAACACACTTTTCACCACAAAAACGTATTTACGTACCGGAACCCCAAAAACCTACTAAATACGTATTTTATGTACTGGTTGGCAGCCATGATCATAGTTTAACATTGGAAAAAAAAAAAAAAAAGAAAAGAAAAAAACTTACAGAAAAAAAAAACGTGTGCAGATATGTTCACTTGAATCACACACCCAAATAGTGTTATGTTTCTTCAAGGATGGAGTGTTGATAACTGAAAAGTCAATAACAATAAAACTTATAGATGTATGCATATTTACATTTCAGCAGTATGGCAGAAATTACAAGCCTGTTAATTTTTTCTGTTTGAAATTCATAGTTCCTCCTGTCACAGCAGAGAATGTTCCTCAGACTGCAAAGTTTATGATAAATAATCTCAAAAAACATGGATCTAAAATCTAATGAGCTAATTGTAGTTCTGTCATGACAACTTCTTGGCTGTGATTTATTTCTCCCTAGTTTTCTTCAAATGAGTATCCACTTGCAAGCCTGACAGCCCCTTTCTTTACCAATGTTCACACAGAAAATACATTTATAAGGTGAAAATATTAAAATTTACTTCAGCAAAAAATGTAAGATGGAATCCAGTAAATGTATTGAAGCTTGAGTTTTCCGGTTTGATGTCAAAGTGACAAATGCAAAAGAGTCCATCCTAAAATAATAAATAGCCATGAACTTCTTGAACATAGCTAACACTTTGGTCTCCAGTAGCACTGGAAATTGATAACCTTAAAAGACAGCTTATTTCACTTTACTTCTGAATTAGAGGCAACATTAAAACTTTCTCAACTGTGCGAATGCTGGTTGACTTTTAAATAAGGCACAGTGGTAAATGACAGCCTATATATATATAATCCTCTCAACTTGAAACAGAGGTACCAAAATACACAAAATGATAAAGGATTTTTCTTTTCAGCCTTTAGCACATCAACTTTGCGATTTCATTATAGATATTTTTCAGACATATCATTTTGTCCTGCTGTCTACAAAATGAAGTTTTTAAATTTCTCCTCCTCTCCAGTCTACTATCTGATAAGACCAATACACTCTAGTGATATTATACACAATGAACACAACATTTTCTCAGTTTGGCTCTTCTTGGAAACTGTCACTACTGCAGAACTACCCACTCTGGAATTTCACCTTTGTCACAAAATGGTCTCGCTCTTCCATGTGCTTTCATAAACTAATGTCTTTCATCTAAATCCATCACTCTTTTCAGTCAAAACATGGACAGATTCCCAAAGGCCAAATCTGATGCACTTCAGCCACTCAGGAGATCACCATGACTGAACACCAAGCCATCAATCACCAATATATTATGCATAAACAACATCTAAGAAAACTCTTACCCTCACATAGAGCAACACAAGTGAGAGTTCTGCTGCTCCCCTTAATGAAAATATTCTCTTCAGGTATAGGCTGTAACAAAATACAAAACATTATTGTATATACGTGTATAGGGAAAAATGGTGAATTAAAAAAAATTCAAATTCCAAAGCAAAGCAACATCAAAAGTACTGCACTGGTAAATATCAGAGTGAAAAATTTTTATTAATTAAAGCACACATGTAAAGGACTTTCCTTGGACCAAAACAAACAAAAAAAGTGATGAGGACACCTTGACTAATGAGACGAAATGGTCACCATTATGCAGTTCAGACCTGCCACAACATTAGATGTAACGATTATTTTTTTCCACTTCCTTTCACATTTGCTCACCCCTAATTTTTGCTTCATGTATTAACTTTGTCAGTGAAAATATCAGTAGCTTTCTCAACTAAACTTTCATACCAATCTAACTTGTCCTTGAGTATTTACGTCACAGACTTCCTTAGGTTTGCTAGTTTCTCTGCAGTATGACAAAGACAGGGACAGGGTTGGGCTGATGTAGATACCTTTTCCATAGGCTGCACCATGCAGCTGAAATTCAAACATAACAAAACTTTAGGTGGAATGCAGTCTGGACATTGGGGGCAAGAAGCACAAGGGACACACATTTGCTGTGGTCTAACAATAAATTTTGTTGAAGGTGGAGGGACTCGCAAATTATGTCATATGGTGGGGGTTTGACAAAATTTGAAATATTTTTTTAAAAAAAGAAGACATTTCTAGAGCACAGAGGGGCAGTGGGTACTACCCAAGACAGAGGATGCCGAGACTTGAGCGCGTATCAAATAATCATCGACGTTAACAATGCAACAATTTGCACCACATCCCTTAGTAATTGAATGATAAAGGCTAGTACTCACTCTATTTATTCACATGCCAGTTGTTGAAATATAGTGGGAGAAGGAATGGTTCGACTCGGTATTCTGTGCCTCGGGTACTGCCTTTATCATATATTCCCTTATCGTATAATTAAACCACAACTTTGCCTTAGAATAAAATACTTGTATCCCAAAGTCACTCATTTATTTTCTTTATAAACACATCTAAAATTATTGATTTTGCCTTTCGGTTTTCAGGTGATTAACTATAAGAATTGAAACATTCTGCAATCCTCATATTTTTTAAAAATCTGTTAAATCAAGGAAAACCAACATACCTGTTTACTTGTCCCTGATGCGACAAGAAGACCTTCACGTAAAATAGAATGCCAGTTTTCAATGGGAGATCCACTAACAAAGAGAAGAAACATCACATGGCATTTTTTATTCCACATGAAAAGCACTAGTTTGGTTTTTACATATAATATTACCTAGCTCGTCTCTAATTACATTTTCTGAATAGCTATGAGACCCATATTATTTTCACACATGCAGTTTTTACCAGATTCATGTACTCTTTGGTGCCATTGCCCTGTGCATTATTATGGCTAATGCACCTTGGATTAATGGGCGACCTCTGAGAACACATCTAAAATTTAAATCTCAATCATTTCCACTGAAGTTTTAACTAATAGTAGTTATAATCAAATACTGTCTGTCTGGTGACTGCATTTGCACTGTATAAATTTTTATTTTTATAGAGAATTAATGATTTTATAGACAAAAATGTCTACTCACTGAAAGGCAAAAATACTTCCATGCTTCTGTTTATGAGCCCTGAAACGTCTGTCTTGTACAGGGGGACTGTTCAGCAGAACAAACTGGTGCTTCGTGCCCATAAAATCAAGTTGCTGGCAAAATGAAATCATCAGAATGTTCACATTTCAGGCATCCTTTAATCTGGTTTTTGAGCTTTATTAGATTTGCTTACAACACCTAGAATGAAACATTGTGATCTGCATGCACAGATAAAAATCTTTTTGAAGGGAAAAGATTTCACCATCTTTTACACAATGGAAATCTTAATTAAGAAAAAAAAATGTTCATAAAATTAAAGCAGATTTTCATCAAAAACAATTAACAATAGCTACAAAACATGGTGAAACTGATGGGATACCTCTTCTGGCGGGAGTACTACAATGTGTGATCTGTTACTGGATACAATCCTGTTGCGGAAAAACAAGAACACATTTGTCATGCAGGTCTAAATTTACCTCACCAGTTTCATCAAATGTTAGATAAAGGGAAAAGAAAATTCAAGGCTTCGCTCAAATCTTTTACTACTTTTTAGAAACACTTTAAAAAGGAAGTGTATAAATAATAATAATAATATGCAGCATTTATATATCAGGCTCTAAGCACTTAGAGGAAAATATACATGTAGTACAATTCTGAATACATATTAAAGTAACTCATTTATTGAATACAGTTGAAGATTTGCACATTATAATAACTCTCAAGAGCAACTTGAAATAGACTGCATTGGTAGTTTCCAATAACGCCATGAACAACCTCAAGCCTGCTAATGATATGAACTCACCATCTTAAAAGTGGATAACAAAGTGCATGTAGTGATGCCAAGGATGTACGAAGCTCAGCTTCTTCTAAATACAAGAGCTTACTCATTGCCGGAACACACCGTAAAACTGTTTTCAGTGCTCTGTCATCTCTTTTCTGTGGACATGTTACAGTGTGAATTTACTGTAAGTCAGATGCGTGAAATTTCTTCTTTTTTTCCCTTTTCTTTCTGAAAGATAATGTGACCTCTCAAAATTTATCTGGTGTCAGTACTACACTGATACACAGATAAGCAAACCGCTTACATATTTATCATCGCTCTACAAGAGAGATAAAAAAATGTTCAGGGTAGGTAGTAATAAGCCAGCCCCCTTTCCAGGGAGTTAATATTTCTCCACATCTGTATGTATAAAATACAAGTGTACAGGATTGAGTAAAAATGCAGTCTTTTACAGAAGGAAAAAAAACAAATCTTTATGTCTTTCCTAGCAGTGGAAAATTAATGTTGGGAACAACTGATGGAAAAATTTCCTGAACTTTTAACGTAATACGTTGCTGCCAACCATAATTATACACATAAACTAAAGCCAATTCCTAATACTCACCAACACACAAAGTAATGTTCACCAAGGAAAAAAGATTTTGAAAATTCAGAAATCAGGAAATTTCCTGAGAATTCCCACCCTTAAATTAAAGAATCATTGAAAAACTTGGAGCCCAAGTTGCAGTTATAAACATTTTCAACTCACTGATTTTGCCATGGCATAACCTTGTCTATCGTTAGGATCAATAAGTGCTGGGTATGGAGACAGAATATCCTTACATCTTGAAGAGTCAACTGCTGCTGTTGTTAAATGTATTAACAAGTCCACCACCTGTACAGATTTTACATAAAGACTTAGCTACAGTGGTCAGGTAAACATGATTTGTAACTAGAATATACTGGGCACTCAAACTGAATCTTGCTGACAGTCACCATATTTTAAAACTGAAAAGTAAATTTGCTCTTTCTTACTTAAAAGATACTCTCAATTCTTGTTCTGAAATGTTTGATATGTGATAAAGAAAAATAAACAGAGATTCAATAGGATATACAATTATTTTGGTTTAAGATGCTCATAAGGGATGAATTTTTCACTACAAATCCACAAGGGATGTATCCCTATGCTCAGTAATTTTTTTTAACCCTGCACTATTTTCATCATAATATCCCTCAACCAAATATAAGATAGGGTTAATCTAAAAAAAATAATAGATATTTCACGATCAAAGTAGATATAATCATGTAGAGTTGGTCACAGTTGCTTTAACAAAGTTTAAAAACAAATGTAGCAGTTTCGCACAGACAATAAAAGATTTAACCCTTTGAATTCAACCACCTGATTATCCCTCTGCCATATCCCTGCCTGGCCTCCTGAGCTCATGCAACAAATATTAAGGCACTTGGCACTGGCATCAAGTCAACAGGGATATAGTGCGTCACCAGCATATTGGGGAGCAGGGTTCGTCTGGTTAAAGAGGTACACTTGGATTTCATAAACTTCCAAGCAAAATAATAGAGGCACCACCGATGGAGACAGGACCAGTTTCTTAGCAAGTATTAGAAACTGACCACTGACAATGATTCTCTGGAATATGATGGATCAGATAACATCCCAAAGCGACATCTCCACCATGTAGATCTATCAAAGCAGCCCCATCTACATTTCTTCAGGATTCAGGATCTCCTTTTCTATTTGGCTAAGTTTCTTATTTTTCTCCAAAGAACTATCTCACTATTACTTTAAGGCAACTGCAAAAAGGTACACCCATAACTGTGAATGCCATTTTTATTCCTTGCCAAATATTCTGTGACCTCCTTGTAGGAATTTCACTTCTTCCTACTGAATATGAAAGGGCACAATATTTCAAATATTTATTTGTATAAATAGAAATGTATACAAGGTAAGGAATATACCATCAGTTGGCAGTTGGAACCTCATTAAAACTAGCCTCAAAGCAAAGGCTGTTGTTAGCTCCTTGTGTGCCATGAATTTTTCCACTTTTGCAGACACAGGAAGAAAATAGTAGGGGATATGAATGAAGACTAACTACACCAACATCTATTAATAGAAAGTTGACCCAAAACAAAATAGTCTAGCATTCTTGTGCACCAATAGATCGGTTATTAGCACGAAAGTGACCAGCAGAAGAACCGATATGTTGGTGATTGGTACACAAAGAGTTAGGGGACTGTAGACTAAATACAAAGCCAAATAGAGAAAATACTGAGTTGTGTTCACTGCTCGGCTATTGTTTTCTGTGTAAAGTACTATGAGCCATTAACAGCCACAAACTTTTGAGTTTAGTTTTAATGAGGTTCCAACAGCCGACTGACAATATTTCAAAGCAGTTTTCCTGTTCTCCTAAAAAAAATTGGGTTCTTTGAAAGTTTTAGTGTTCCTGAAAAAACATGATTACAAAAAAATGTCACCCTGAGGGTAACTTATAAATGTGGCATAAATACTTTTCGTCGCCATACTGCAAGACCCCCATAACTAACACTTCAAAAATTTTACAGGAGAGGCAAAAAACTGATTTTCTTTGGCTTACTGCCGCCAGCAAATTCTAAAGACAATGGACTTGATTATTACAATATCGTTATTTATAGGAATTGAGCCACGGGCTTTTGACACAAGGTGCGCCATTGATTTTCAGACCCAAGGAACGAAAAAAGTGATTTTGGCCAAAAATGTTAGTTACGGTAGTCTTGCAGCATAGTGATGATTTGTTGCTATCATACCAGTACTTACCCGTGGTTGAGTTTTAATAATTTGTGATATGTCTGACATAACTCCAAGTGTTTGTGAGGAGAATATGCATAATGTTTTATCACACACAACAGGCTGCAGGTAAAAAGAATGAAATAAAATCAAAGTATTGATAATGACAGGAAGTTCAAGGATTACGCTCAAATTCAAATCAATAAATCGAATCCAGAGGTCATAATCCAAAACTATGCGGAATCATTAGGCACCCAATACTGAATTTTCAAGCTGGCTGAAAGTGAAAATAATCAGCTTAAGCTTGTAGAGCTTTTTGTTCTGAGCATTTTGGTACCAAATTTTCTCCAAAAGCACCATTTATAAGGAAGTTATGAATTTTTAAAATATTAAATTTTTTGTCAAAATGTGCAAAATGCCAACATACCATTTTCAGACGACAACTAGGTAATGAAATAAGCCAGATCATCAAAATTTTTTTTAATAAACACATGCCAACACATACTGTAAGCTCAATTTTTTTAATGGTCACCAGGTGATTATAAATGAATAAAAAAAAAATTGCATCCCGGCTCATTTTAAGCTTTTCCCAAAAGAACATACAATAAGGAAATTACACAAAATTATTAAAATTTGTAAAAATCATTGAATAGGATTACATGAATGAATCTCTACAATAAGAACACAAAAAAAAACCCAAAAAAACCAAGGCTACGGCACATGCCTGAATGACCAGAGAAACACTTTGGAGTTTCTGGTTTGGATTCTCGTGGAGTATACCTGATGTACAGAAAGACACGGTCTGACTAGGATGAAACATAATTGCAGCAGCTGCTTCAAAAAAAACCAGTCAAAGCGGTTAGACTTGAAACTCAGTATGATGGATTCACTTTCAAAAGTTGTCCATTCAGACCAACATCCATTTTTCTGATCTCCCTTGTGTCACATTAACCTGATAACCTTTGCTACAGCCGTCTCAGATTCTTTACAGAAAATTTTCAATTTAGGATCTGCATCTTGTCCCAAACTATGGCCCCCATTTAAAATCTCCCTCTCTGCTGAAGCTAATGCTTTTTCACATGCAGCACTTAGGCCTAAAAGGAAATGTGCATTACACTGAAAGGAAAACGTGTTTTCAGTTTATTTACAAAAGAGTTCATTGTGGAAATGCCGCCCATGTTTTGCAAGCGCTCACGCCGAATGGGCGGCAAAAGTCGGCGAGGTCAAACTGACCGCGCCACGCGCAAGCCGTATTTTCACGCGTTAGGTCACTGACCTTTTTGAGAAGTAACCATCGTGTTATTCACTGTATCTCTTCTAAATCAAACGCATTGTGACATGGACATGTTAACCAGTGAACCACTGTCGGAATCACAAAGACTAAGCTTTCAAAGGCTCTCCCCACACTAGCAAAAGATGTAACATTGACATGCGAACTGTTGCTCAACAAATTTGCAATATTATCTCATTTTCTCACAAGCTGACCACCATCTGGAGTTGTCTGTATCTAATAACCAATCAGAAACAAGCTCTGAAATAATCTTTGCCCCAAATGCCCACATTGGTTTATTAGTATGTGTCAATCAGGATGAAACCATTTGTGTAGGGCTTGGGAGGGCGTGGCTAGTTATCATGTTTCGTTCTCACGAAAACTACAGCTGTCAGTTTGGAATCATAAGTCAGATCATTGGTTAGAGACTGACAGACTAAGGTTTTGCTGGTTAATTCATTATGAAGCGTGATAAGGCATAGCAGCGAATGTTTTCATACCGATCAATAAAAACCGAACCATGTGGACAGCCCGAGTGGTCATCGCATAGCGGCAAGGGTCAGTTACCCCAGATAAGATTCTATGTCAGTAAGGTCACTGACCGGGCAGCGGGCTTTACGGGTAGCGCGCGGGGTGAGAGTTAACTTTGATTCTTAAGGACTTTCAAACATAGGATCCCAACTAAAAATATATCATGTTAAACGTCTTTTCCCGTACTATAAACAGCTACCAATTATATGGCTGTTTGCTATACAAGAAAAGCAAACAAGTTTTGAAAAGAGGGTGGACAGAAATCATCAAAACTGCGACCGGATCAGTACAAATATCTGGATTGAGGGTCCTTTTCATAGATAACTGATAATCATTGTTTTGTTACTTTATTTGTACAAAATTAAAGATGAAGAAAACCATCCATATGCAACACGTTTATTTTGTGACATTATGTGACAGAGGCAAGGAAAAAATGTGGATATAGTGCTCGAACCATAGCGGAAAGCCTACTTGTGCTCAGTATTGGGTACCTAAAGTCATGCAAAATTATTGCCCACAGGATCAGAAAGAAGGTGAGTGACATTTCATTAAATGCTTTCCATCTTACATTCCTACATGTAAATTTTCTATGATTTTAAAAGGGAGGAATTAAAAACAAAAATGAAGTAAAGATAAAAAATACTGATCCAGTAAAAATGTTCACCAATTCCAAGAAGAAAAATTCTGAAGACCCAATGGAGGTCCCGGTGTACTTAAGAAATTTCATCCTTAACTCTTTGTGTGCTGTGAATTTTTCCATGTTTGCCTATACAGGAAGAAACTAGTGGGGGAAATGAAGGAAGACTATCTACAGCGGCATCTATTAATAGAAGTCGACTTTCTTTTTTCCCGACACAAAAATAGCCTAGCATTCTCGCGTATCGATACATCGGTGACTGGCACAAACGTGACCAACGGAAGAACCGATATATCGGTGACTGGCACACAAAGAGTTAAGGTGCCTCAAATTTTACATACTAATGACCAGGTTCTTCTATATACCATAAATTCCTCTGCACTGATAATAACTTACTTTTAACATAGCTGTTCCTCTGGGCCCATGAGGTTCATCACAAATTGGACAGTAATTGTTGAGAGTAGCCAGCCTCATTTGCACATAATGGTAAAACTGGAGAAGTAAATATACAATCTTAGTAAATTTACAAACCTCTAAAACTGAAAACGGGACCCAAATGAATTTACTAGATGGGATTTGCCTCACCCAGGATGTGGCCAACAGGGTTCGCCACAGTTACGATGATGCAGCTGGCAGGTTTTAACTCTATTTGATATGACTGACTAGTCTATGATATGACTGATAAACTTTGACTGATTAGCCTATGGTGTGACTGACAAGCTTTGATTTGGGAATGATATGGCTGACAATGAAAATATTTTCAAAATTATAGATCAAATCTGCAAAACCTTAACCTTAGGAACTGATCTACATCATACTATGAAATAATACATCTGCATGGTAACAATTATCTGTTTCCTGAATTGTCCCAAATAAATGAAACAAGTAAACCAAAATATTACTATTCTGGAATTAAAATGATTGGTCCTTCTGTAATGCACTTTAAGTCAAGCAAAGGGGCTTTTAGTTCAGCTCTGTCTACAGCCACAATCATAATAATGCAACACTCTATACAGGTGCCAAACCGTGAAAATGTAATGATCACAGGCATAAAAAAACAATTTTTACAATCTTGGCAAAACAGGCTGCACTGCAAATATCCATTAACCCCTTCACTATGCTGTGGACCTACACTGTACGACCTATAGTTGATGTGTGAGAGCCCTGTAAACCAACACTGTCCATTCTCAAGTTAATAGGTGATCAGCACACAGCAGGGGAAAACATGTTGCAGTGAAGTGGGTTGATGACACTTCAGTGACAATACAGTATATAGGAAACATAATACTATACAGATGCACATCATGTTATATTTTCACAGAGCCAAGATCTACCAAAATGCTGGCAACATCTGAAAAAAAAAAGTTCTTTTCACCTAATGACCAATGTACAAACTTCATCATTTGCACCATTTTGCCATTATCAAAATCTGCCAAAATACAAAATCAAAATGATTTTGTCCACCAACCTGCACTAAAAATCCATGTCTAAGGCTGGGACACACTGGTGCAGGATCAGCTTTAGATGCTCCTGATGCATCATCTCCTGTTCTGTCAATATTTTCAATCCTGGAAAATTTTTATTATTCTCATCATGCATTGTTTAACATAGATGTCTTTGCATGTTTCTACATATATTTTATCTTTGACAGACTATCAAGACCCAATAATTTTAAGACATGAAAATATATGAATCTCTTAAAGGCCGTGAATAAGATGGTACTCTTAACGTGTAATTATAAGATGTGAAATTAAAATATCAATTCTTCTGAAGTGTGAGGCACATCTTTGTTTTCCAATCATCACCAGTTCTGTAAAATGTTTCCAGTTACACCACATTCTGAGCATGGTACAATGCTTACGCCCTAGTTCTGTCAAATCTTTTTCCTAATACCACAAAAAAAGCATGTCCTAATCATTAAGGAACTGAGGAATAAAAAAAGTACAGAAAGTCAGTCAATTAAGTATAAATATAATAAGCAGCATGTTACTGTTTGTAATCATCTTTGTCATTGAAATTGTCAAATTACCAGTTACGTGCATAAAAAGAAAGCCTATGATAATATGTAAAAAAAGCAGCACCACCAGTTTCCACGTTTCTGGTTTACAAAGCGACAGAAATAACCATGTTCATGCTGCTAAATAAAAAAAATATCCAGGGGGAAAGACAATGAAGAACATTAAATACACACATATGTTGCTGAATACCTGCGTTTAAATTTCATCTCCTCGGACGAGACAAGAAAATTCAAAGCCCCTTCTAATGTGCCATCTGACAGACGCAATGCTTCAGCAATGTCTTCATCAAGAAAGCCCATTTCACGCAGTCTTGATACGTCTTTATTGGGTGGGATTCTGTCACAAAAGGAGATAAAATATAGTCTGCTGTACTGAGGGCTAAAATATAGAGAAAAATCATAAACATGAAATCATTCAATTGTCAGATTTTAATGTTCTTTGTGAAATACAAAGTATGGGCAAACTCTTGACAATTTTTCTTGTATAACAAGACACTGTTTCTATATAATTATCAAAGCGCAGCTTATCATTACAGATTTTACAGTTTGAGGACAGAAGTTTTATGAAAACATGATATCATGTGAGTAAGATAATGCCGTAAGAGTGTCTTTAACTTATATTAAAAGAAAGAATGCTCAAGGCACTGTTTGCGCTGTTGCTGAGCCACCTAAATGAAAACATTGCCAGGGTTGTTGATATTTTCTATTTTCACATTTTTCTATTGAGAAGAAAACTGTAAACAGTACAGAGATTTACCAGCAATGCATGGGAAATTGTCTCCCATTGCTTGACATTGGCATGTGACTACTGATAACAACAACACTTTTCGTTTTGTAAGACATATCTCAGTCGTAACAAAACTGCGTTACAGAAGTAATACTGTTGGAATTTAGGGCAGGTGCCAGATCTGGTGCCAGTCAAGCTAATAATGGAAACAGATGATGCTGCACAAACAAAATGATCTGGTTTTATGGAGCTTTTTGAATCTTTAATTGCTGATACTGATAAGGGTTTGTGGACCTGCAGCAAAACCTAGGTATGTTGTGATGTAAACAAATTTTGGATAGTATTGGTATTAAACTAGCACTTTCATCCTAAAGAATTATATGAAGAGTTGCTTAATAAAAGGTTATTTTTCTAACAATCTCAATCTTCTATATCAACACAGATAAGTTTCACATTTGCCAATTAGCCTTTCTGTCATTTTCATGAAGGGGCTGTGGAACTTCTTGTTAATCATAACCCCATCTCTCTTACTATATGATTATGAGTGAATGTTCTGTGAAACACATTTCAGGACAAAATTTGATTTGATCTAAATGATACTTACACAACGGAAGCAGTAGGATGGCCGTTAATAGCCCTTGTCAAAATACTATTTGAAAGTTTTGTAAACTGGTCATGACAGAATACATCCACAATCCTGAAATGAAATGTACAGATGATTTAACAATCACTGCTCTACAACTGAATGCAACCGATACAAATAAAAAATCATCAATTAGGGGAACGTAAACTAATTACACATTATATGATATTAGGTGCTGCCAAGCTGATGCACCACAAAATCCCAAGATAAACTGAAGTTTATCATGTACAGCAAAGGACAACGGAATGATTAAAAAATATGCAATGCACTAGAAGGAACCACAACTTTCTACCAATGGGGCCAATTACAATGAAGACCTTGCATCCTGTGCCCAGTAAAACACAAAATTTGGAAAGTAAAGTTTCAGTTACAAGTATGTCAAACTTGGATCAAGAACTGATATATTTTATCTGGGTTGGTTTAGTTATGAAGTCAGAGGGAAAATTCAAGATAATGAATGCAAGGACAGTCTTTTCTAAAACTGTTCACTTGACGCACTTCTTCAGCTGGTACAGAGCTCCTGTTCTTTTCTCACCAGGAGTTTGAAAAACTTCCGTCTTCAATACATCTGAAATAATTGAGAAATCCACAATTAGAAATGCTGGCAAAGCAGGCCTTCTTCATGAGATTTCATGTACATGAAAGATTATTCTACAACATTATTACCTTCTATCTTGAATGCCAATGCTGGAGAGACAATTTGATATAATAATATATTTATATCTTAAATATCTGGGGTCTTAATGTTGCAGCTAACACCTTCACTCTTTAATTACAATTTCGTATACAGAATCATCCATGACAGATATTAAATTCTTTTTCAGATAAATACCCAATATTCAATTAAGAACGCATGGCTTAAAAAGTTGATGCAACTCCAAAAACAAACAAAAAAACTGTTTTTGCAACACCCTTGCCTTGAAAATGAAACTATTCACAGGGCTGTTTTGTTCACTTTATGAAAAAAGGGCCAATACACTGCTTATCTTGTCACATAAAAAAAAAAAACACAATCATAGTGACCAGTTCACCAACTCCATATGACAATCTCAAAAAGACGATTTTATATAAATACACACAGCACATTTCCATTCATAGTAATCTATATTATGTTCAAAGTGCACATCACAGTAGATCATAATCAAGACAGCCAGAAAAGTAAAAACAATATAAAAAGTAGCCAGCAAGTTTCAGTCCCAACATTCCAGACAATGACCAATACCTTCACTGGCTAAGTACTGTCCCTGGTTTATTGACAGTTTGACAATCACTGGTTTTCCATAAATTAGTCCCCAAGCATCTGTGGTGCTCCTCTGAAATGTAACAGCTTACTGTAACATACATCTTATCTCAGTTATACGGTCAAATCAGAACACAACAACTGTACTACAATCACCTCTTTTTTAATCTACTCATAATAAGGAACACATGTCGAGAATTTTGCAGCCTGTACTGTCAATTAAACTTCTCAAAGAGCTATTCTGTTGACTGTTATTTATGCAAAATGACCTCAGTTTGCCTACATTACTGGATTACCAAAGCACAAATTAACTTCATAAGTTTTAAACCTTCTGTGCAGGATGAACACTTACTGAAGGATGGTATACATAGCTAAAAACAATGTGGCAAACTTTCGACAGTTTTATAATAAATTGCAACTGTAATTTGAAATGGATTTTTTAAGACCTTTTTTAACACACATTTAAAATGTTTAGCAGTCATCACCCAAGATTCACTGTTTTAAACGAAAAAGTGCATAACCAATGCTTTAACCGTTATTTTACAAACTAGAAATCCCTGGATGTATTGCTCACTCCTATAGAAAATGAGAGAACAAGTTAAATTGGATTCTATCTATATGAAAAATGCTTCCTTCAAGGTTCCTTCTAAGCCATGAAATTTAAAAGATTTGCACAGCTTGTGATAGTAGTGGGTACCAAAAAACAACAACAAAAATTAGAATTTGTCTTGAACAGTAAACACTGGCTTCTTTAAATTCTATCCATTCAGCTATAAGTTTCATTAAAGTTGTAAGAAAAGGGTAAAAATTTGAAAATTTAAATAACGGACATTCACGATATGAAAACAATGTCATAAAGATCTAAGTGTTAATTTTTTACACCATTATTGGAAAACAGATTTGTGAAATCAAAACTTCAACAGATATGCATTGAAACAGCTTTATAGTGAGAGAATCTGGTATTCTACAATTATCATCAGACAATACTTACTTCCATAAATGAAAGGGGGAATGAAAATTCCAAATCCATTTCATTTAGTTCATCTAAAGATCTGAAATAAATGAGAATTCAGCACTTTCAGTGTCAATGTAAATGGATCACATGGTCTTCTACCCATATTACTACTATTTTCAATCTTACTCTCTCTTTCTCTTCCATAGATTTCACACACTTCATATTTTCTGCATTTCAGATTTCAAATTCAAATCAAAACCTAAGCAAAACTATCTTGTTTAAAATGCACGTCTGCCTTATATACCCTTTCAGACTGTCTTCTACAGTAGTCAAAATGATAATTCATCCTGACAGTAGTACTGCCTGGTTTTATTCAAATTTCAAGAGGAACAAAAATAATACAGAAGTTCCTCATAACATAATATTTTTAGAAATTATATGTTTCAATTAAGAAAACAAAAAACCATCTTATTCTGTGTTTGGGATCTCTGTTTCATGATTTGTTAGCAAATATAGCCAGACCATACCGATAAGACAGGTAGTCCATGGAGATATTTTTATTAAAAAGCTGTATATCTCTCTCTAGTGCAGCATGCATGGGATGAGGACTGTACACCTCTTCTAATTCATCCATGCCCTGTGAGGTAATACAGTGAGTGAACAGATCAGTTACAACATCTTCATAAAAATATGGAACTGTTACTTAGTCACATGAAATTACCAGCATTTTCATCTTTTTTCAGGCTGTCTGCCTCATCATTTCTAATTGATATCCAGTACAATATCTACGCCATGAGTGAAAGCAATTGCAGGTTCAGAAACCTGAAAACAAAAATTTCTAAAGGGTCCATTCCTGAAACTAAAATTGTCAATGAAATATAGGCTAGCAATACAACATCATTTACCTCAGGTCAGTGGTTCTTTTTTTCAGTCTCAGTCTGCACTGCAGCCAGCAATCAACCATTTTGTCCCTAATATTCTTAAGTGAATATTGCCAGTTTCTTTTTCTTCTTAATCTTATTTTTTATTATATTATTGATGATTATAATGCAGGTGTCCTGTCAGACTTTCCAATAAAAGTCACAAAACAATGTCCAATCACAGTCAATATACATTTTCCCAGGGTATATCCCAGCTAACCAGTGTCCCCCAGTTTTGAAAAGAAGAACAGTACAGGAATAGATATAAGTAGTAAATGACATCACCAGGTAATCTCCAGATTCCCACTGACCCCGTCTGAACCAAAAAAGTGTGAGTTAGTCAGGCCCACATTAATAAGTTATAAGTTAATTAGTTATACTGTACTACACTTTGTCATCCAACAGGCCTGTTCTTCACTCAAAGCCTGCATCATGTATGTTGTCCGCACACCTTTGTAGTTAAAAAATCAAAATGCACATACATGTATTAGGTAGTCCAAACTGCCCCGCTGAAGGGGTGAAATCCCGTTTCGGCATAATTTTAGGTCAGCATTACAAGGCTATTACTGCTGCGAATTTATGTAAAATGGCGTGTATGCTACATCAAAATAAAGTTCAAGACTTCCTCTGTCAAAGAATATTATCTTTTGTATTGTTTAATGTGTGTAGCCATGTGTTTTTATTGCTTGAACAAGATACAGCCTTGCCGTTTTCGCCCTGAGCCGCACATACCCATTTGACCCCCTCATAACAAAGGACCGCGTCGCGTCGCGCCAATGTAGCGCACGTGTTTGAAAATAACTCGCACAGAAAGCCAGATAAATGAGGTTTAATTCAATGTATTTTTCATCCTGTTTTAAGTTGAAATTCCTTTAAAAATCATTTGTTGAAAAGTTTGTTGATCAAGAAACTGGCGGAAACTGTAATAGATCAGGATCAAAATTATACGCAAATGAACCTCAGCCTTTGTATTTTCAGGGTTTTCACAGACTGTTTTTATAGACCCGCCCAATACTTAATTTCGTCACCTTTTTCTGACACTCAGCGCTAAGTCAATGGCGACGCGGTTGACCTAATTTTCAATTAAAAAAAAATAAAAACATTATTTTGTCTCCCCTGTAAGAGTTCACACAAAATTGACGTTGGATGACGTTTGATGATTAAAAAAAGTAAAATGTGATGCTTGTACTATATTTGCACCCCTCGAAAAAAATTGAGCATAATGTACATCCCCTTGACTTGGAAACTGATAATTTTTAATGCTGTGACTCAATAAATAAATCTAGTCATTTTATGGGCGGTCAAAGTTGGACTATTGTGCAATTTGCAAAAGGTAGCAAATTCAAGGTGTTTTTTCACTTTTAAAAATGCCATAACTTTCAAATCCTTGAAGCCAGAATGACAAATTTGGTATCAAAATTCTTAGAAAAACAAGCTGTATCAGATTAGACAATAACTGGTGAGTTGTGATAAAAGGTTAAAATCAGTTTGGACTGCCTACATGTAGTACTACCGTGTGTCGGTACTGGCATGATGCCCTTGTGCGGACAGTGGAGACCATGTGCGTTTCACCTTGATAGAGTCCATTTCAGTCACAACATTACACACCCTGGGGTCACACTCATAGTGGCCAAGGAAGTTTTTGAAAACCAGAGATATTTTTTTCAGGAATTAAAACCGGAAATCCAGAATAATCCTTACAACTTTCACCCATGATCTACGTTCACTGTGACTCCAAAGAGAATAAAGCTTGGAAAGTATATTATATGCTCGTATTACCAGCAGCAATTTTTTAAGTGAAACTTTCATACTGATAAGTACTAAAACATAAAATCAATTGCGAAAACGTCATTCATTCACACTGTAACCTCATAAATTGCACTCTTTTTTTTTTGTTACAATCCAATCTAATCCTGAAGTCCATCATCTTTTAATAAGGCTATACATGTATTCTATATAGCATGGCCATTGATATCAAGGTGCTCTGTAAATCACTTTCAGAACAATACTAACAAATAATCTTGTTTCATGTGAGTGACATAATCATGTGAAAGTTTTTTCAATTAATTTAAATGTGGGCAAAATTTCTTCTCTCTGCCAATGCCACAAGAAACAGAATCATTGGGGATGAACAGCATAGATGTAATCTTGTACAGCAGAGGCAGCTTAAATGGGAAATGGCTTGAGTTATGCTCTTTAAAAGATCTTCAAGTTGCCATTATTTTTCAATTAAAGAGAAATAAGACAGGATATGAAATGTAGGATATTGCAGCCATGGCTCTAACAGAATTATCACACTAACAAGTTTCAATAACAGCTGCATTTGATGACCAAATACAAAAGTGCAAGTCTGACACTATTGGGCATCGAAGAGCGGATATTAAATGAGAAACTGAAACCATGTTTACATCGTAATAGTTCTCATCATCACCATCCTCTGATACAGGGTCAGAATCTGAAGGCTCATCTTCATGTTGCTCAGTGTCACACTCAGGTTGGTTTACTTGAGCCATGACTTCAGTGTGTAAAAATGTCCCGTGGCCTTCTCAATATAATAGTCCCTTAAAATAGGAATGAATTACATTTTACAAGAAGAAAATATTGTACATTCATGCTGTACAATTAGCACAGGTATTCCCCATATCAATAAATTGCAGGAAGTGTGATACTTTATAGACGTTCTACAAAGATGATCATGATGCCAACAACACTCATTTGTCAATTAAGTATGATTTGAGCAGTCTGAACTGTTTATTGGTCTTCTGCTGTCTCATTTATAACGTTTGACTTCCTTTTACTCGGCAATATTAAAAATGTACAAACTTCCAATTTTATCCCTCGTTAACTGGTGGGCAGGAACTATAGGACAATCAAATATGACTGACTTATTTATTTTAACCTCTCCAGGGTTCCATTCCCATTTCTCCTTCCTAAATTACCAATCTCTCACAGCAATAGCATTAATGACAAATACATGCAAATAAATAAAGTTTTTTCTTCACAAACCAGATGAGTTACAGATTTGTGGTTAATACCTCGGCAAGAATTTTACAAGATATTATCTACACTGCAAAAAGTAATAATAGATAATATGTATATGGTTAGGGTTAAGGATAAAGGTTTAAAAAGTGGAGCTTCACTTACAATTTGGAGATGCAAATAAATTAACTTATAGGCAAGACAGGGAGAAAAAGTCAAATGAGTTCATTCTTAATGATGCTGGCATAAAGAAATGTCTGTCTAAAATAAGCTTGTACCATTGTAAATTATGTACATGATTATTTTGGGTAATCTTTAATGTCAAGCACAGATTTAACAACTGAAGAGCTGAGCAAAGATTTGACTTTTATTTCACTTAGTTTGATTATGTAATATAAGTAGTTAAAATGACACATTATCAGAAAACTAAAAACATATAATATACAATTTATATTGCACCTGGCCATGCTGTCATTAAATATTACATATTTAAGCTTTTTAATTACTCTGAAGTCAGTCGCCACACCTAACCATTTAAATAATTTTAGTTATAGTACTCAGAAAAAGAAAAGGTGTCAGTTACAATGTACAGCAATTAGGATAATGTAATCATCTCAACATAAATATGATAAAATGATGCTTTTGTAGTGTAGTGAGCTCAATGCAGGATTCATGTGATTGCTTGAAAATTACATTTAAATAAAATTAACTTAATTAAGTGAAACCATTAACTTCATATCAGTGAATAGTCTCAAGCAAATACAACAAAGTTGGGATTTAAAGTAACAATTCTGCACTATTGCACTAAATACTTGAGACATCAAGAAATAGAATGAATATTATACTATACAAATGCAGAACAGTTCCAAAACCAAAATCAAATGATATTCAACTAGCCAGTTTGTTCATAAAGCATAGTGTTCAGTTAAATGGAAATTTTAGAAGAGTTAGTTTCTTTATTATTCTTTTACTACCTGTCTTGATAATAACAATTTGAAAATTATCCTTTGAAGTCATTTTTTTTTTAACGTGGGCACCAGTTTCTGATGAAACTTTTAACTAAACTACTTCAAATGTTTCCTTTCACTCTTAAACTTTAACAGATCAGTCTGACTCTAAGCCTTTTAACAAGATGTTGATATTAATCTCTCTCAAACACTACCTTGCTCTTCAGGGTCTGTGTCTTTGTTTCTGTAAAATCTACCTCATTTTTTTTTTGCTTTCTCAGATAAAGTTACTGTTTTAATTTTAAGACAAATCAACCAAACTGATAAGCAATTTCAATCAGCATCCAATGAACCATTATAAACTTACCACCGTTTTTGCACAAGTTATTCAACTGGGATACACTTAAAGGTATTGACTGAAATTATTTCTTTGCACTGGCTTAATTAAAGTATTAAAAAAAAAATTCAAAGACATGTGCCTCAGGCCTATATAACTTAGGGTTGCCCTTATCTGCCAACATTATCGGCGAATACTGCCCAGGTTTATCCGCCAATATTATTGGCGGATACTTGGGTTTATCTGGCAACACTATCGGCAGATTTTGGGCCGCCAACAGTATCGGCCAACAAAGCTCGGGTTTATCCGCAGATATTGATGTTGACTAATGTCCAAAAAAAAACGGCAAACAAACAAACAAGCAAAGTGGATTATTCCTAATGTTGTTGGATAAAAAAAAAATATTACCAAACAGATTGATTACTGATAAAAAGACTTTTACTTTTATAGAAAACTAAAGAATAAAAAAAAATCTACCCTGCTGAGAATGGAATCACTGTGCCCCGATTGACAGGTGAAGATACAAAAAAAAAAGAAAAAAAACTGGATTTATTGCGTTATTGTTCTTGGATTAAAAAAAAAAAAACTGCCCTGCTGAGAATTGAACCACGGTCCCTGACTGACGGGCAGAGATGCTAACCACTACGCTAATGAGAACCCTGAGTAATTGTGAGGAAAGTTTTACTAAATAAGCATGACCAAACCAAGAAACCCATAACTATATGGATTAGACCTGAACCTTCATACTGTATCCATTTAATCAATAAAATTCCATTTTTTTATTTAGAAAAGCCTCTCTAATTTCAATATCGTTTTCAACACGTGCCCACTATGAACATTGATCGCATCAGGATGAACAGAACAAATTAGGAGGAAGATGGAGAAAGGGTTCGAATCAGGGCAGATGACTCGCAAGTACAGAATTCATGTTGGCTGATAAATCAAATCCCAGGGGAAATTTTATCTGACAATATCCGCAGATAAACACTTGGATAAAATTTAACTAAAGAAAGAAATATGAAAACATGATGGAAATATGGGGAAAACCATGGCCTGCTTGGGCTAATGATATCCCAACCAGTAGGCCTATCCCCATGACAATCTGACATAGATATCTACAGATAGGATTTCTGTAGGGCTGGTAGGATTATAGTAGGGGCAGATTTTCTACATCAAACCGACATTTTTGCAATGTTGTAAATTTATCAGCGCAGCTAGGTAGGAACAATGTCAATCACACAAGAAAATTTGACATCTAAAGCCTAAGTATAAATAGAATACTGCATGTCTGATCCGTAGGGTTTGTGGCTAATGTCACATCCTTGTATCCAGCTTACTGGAAGTCCTTCCAGTCCACTTCATGTCAAACAAAACCAGGTTTTCAGGGTCCTCAAGCCAACCTTTTATCACCCCACACCGACCGATGTCTAAAAGTAGTAAAAGTCGAAGTTAGGAACAAACAACAACCTCCAAAGCTTGCAGAACTACAGTACAACGACGAGGTTGCAAATAAAATTTTTAAAAATTAAATTGCCAGTAGATCTAGGCCCTAGATCTAATCTAGATCTAGATCTAGATCTCGGTCTAAATTCATACCTCAGGCTCAAGCTTGCCACCAGTCGTCCTGATGCTCTGATTCCACGTAGTAAAACGTACCGGTATCAGTTCTTTAAATTGTGTCCTTTACCTTTGCCACAGGCCTTCTGGTTACAACAGATTTTAATTAACTTCCTGATATTAGATAAACTTCTTTCAGTTTCATTTTGCCTGCCAGCAGCTGGAAATAAAGCGAGGTCTACTCAGGATTAATAACCCATCTCATTTGTAAATAGATCTAGACTATACCAAGTTGATTTCTTGTAGTAAAATTCCTAAAAGTTACTGACTTTGGGAGAAACTTCATGCATTAATTGTCCCACACCATGTGGTTTTCACAGTTCGTCCATAATATTACTTTGAATGTCGCAACATAGGCCATTGACTGTGGCGTGCTGATCGCTAATGTTTACAAATAGTAACAAGAATGGATGGTATCGAATGCCAGATAAGGTACCGTGTAGGCTACTGATTTCTATTAATTAGAAATTGCCTTTCTCTCCCTCTCTCTCTCTCTCTGCACGTAAAAAGACCACATCTTTCGTGAAAAAAAAAAAAAAATCACGGTTGAATTTGGAAAGCAATAAAAAAGATTCACCGTGTGAAGTAGTTAGGAAGGTTTTCTGTCTGAAATATCTGAATGAACATGTGAAACAAAAATTAGCATAGTATTGTGAATCGCACGGACAAGCGATAACTACTTACCGTGAACATTACTTTGAACGGTTTAGGATAGAAAAAAAATCATTACATTCCCCCTGTTAAGATAATTTCTCCCACGCATAGCCATAAAATCTGTTGCTAACGGATGGACTTGACCACCACTGGCACTTGTAATACTTAATAGTAGAAGGAGCTTTGATAGGTTTCATGTTTAACTGTGTCAAATTGCCACATTGACAGAGATGGAGAAGAACCTCGATCAATCATATAGTTTGCAAAAAAAAAAAAAGTTGTTTTCTTTTAAGTTTTTTATATATCACGAGATATGCCTAAAAAAAAAAAAAGAAAGCTGAACGTGACAAAATTAATAATGCATCATAAGAATGGACAATCCATGACGTACGTTATATTGTACCCATTTCCTCTATATATCTTTTACACACCTATTTCATATAGTTTATAATTAATGTCTTTCACTGAACATTGAGCACAGAATATTATTTTATTATAAATATTATATATATTTAGAAAATTGAATCATACATCACTTCAAAGCTACTTCATAGGCAGTTATTTTGGAAGAAGTCTGAACCCAAAATAATAATAATAGTTCGTCCATCAGGTATGATGATGACCTTAACAACACCAGAGGAATAAAGAACAGAAATTGTTGAGAATTTCAACACATGGACAATAAAGAGAACTAAAGGACACAGAGGACAGAATGGAAAGACTGTTCTTTCATGACTTATGGCTTCTCATGTGACTGATAAGTCCTATTTTTGCCCTGCAGACCCTTCCGCATAAATGACAAGAACCCAAAATAGGCAACCACAAAAATGTTATATGTATTTCAATTCCATTTATATGGGTGAACATTTGATTTGATTAAGCAAAAGGCCAGCTTTGCTAGTTTTGAAGGAATTCAATGAAAAGTAATTCTGTGTCTGTTTTTGTTTTTTTTCTATAGAAATAGAAAAGGGATGGGGTTGATACGGTCAGGGTTCCTGAGCTAAGAATGGACAATCCATGACGTACGTTATATTGTACCCATTTCCTCTATATATCTTTTACACACCTATTTCATATAGTTTATAATTAATGTCTTTCACTGAACATTGAGCACAGAATATTATTTTATTATATATATTATATATATATTTAGAAAATTGAATCATACATCACTTCAAAGCTACTTCATAGGCAGTTATTTTGGAAGAAGTCTGAACCCAAAATAATAATAATAGTTCGTCCATCAGGTATGATGATGACCTTAACAACACCAGAGGAATAAAGAACAGAAATTGTTGAGAATTTCAACACATGGACAATAAAGAGAACTAAAGGACACAGAGGACAGAATGGAAAGACTGTTCTTTCATGACTTATGGCTTCTCATGTGACTGATAAGTCCTATTTTTGCCCTGTAGACCCTTCCGCATAAATGACAAGAACCCAAAATAGGCAACCACAAAAATGTTATATTTATTTCAATTCCATTTATATGGGTGAACATTTGATTTGATTAAGCAAAAGGCCAGCTTTGCTAGTTTTGAAGGAATTCAATGAAAAGTAATTCTGTGTCTGTTTTTGTTTTTTTTCTATAGAAATAGAAAAGGGATGGGGTTGATACGGTCAGGGTTCCTGAGCTAAGAATGGACAATCCATGACGTACGTTATATTGTACCCATTTCCTCTATATATCTTTTACACACCTATTTCATATAGTTTATAATTAATGTCTTTCACTGAACATTGAGCACAGAATATTATTTTATTATATATATTATATATATTTAGAAAATTGAATCATACATCACTTCAAAGCTACTTCATAGGCAGTTATTTTGGAAGAAGTCTGAACCCAAAATAATAATAATAGTTCGTCCATCAGGTATGATGATGACCTTAACAACACCAGAGGAATAAAGAACAGAAATTGTTGAGAATTTCAACACATGGACAATAAAGAGAACTAAAGGACACAGAGGACAGAATGGAAAGACTGTTCTTTCATGACTTATGGCTTCTCATGTGACTGATAAGTCCTATTTTTGCCCTGTAGACCCTTCCGCATAAATGACAAGAACCCAAAATAGGCAACCACAAAAATGTTATATTTATTTCAATTCCATTTATATGGGTGAACATTTGATTTGATTAAGCAAAAGGCCAGCTTTGCTAGTTTTGAAGGAATTCAATGAAAAGTAATTCTGTGTCTGTTTTTGTTTTTTTTCTATAGAAATAGAAAAGGGATGGGGTTGATACGGTCAGGGTTCCTGAGCGTGGGGAATTTTCGTCTTTATATATCTCGGGAGGAAGAAGAGAGAAAGGCCGTAGGTTATGGGGAAGAAAATGAGGCATAGTATAATTTAAATTTATAATCATGGGTTTCAATTCCCCCCCCCCCCCCCCGAAGTCGTGGAAAAAAAAAACAGCTTTTTTAAAAAATTTATTCAAGTCCCATCGTTTACCTCATATTGTTCCATCATGCAATAAGGAGGACATCCCGAACCCTATGGACGGCTTAGGTCAGATTGTTCAGGGAATAAAAATTATTTCAAGAAGCAAAATAATTTCCAGCCCATGGCTCTAGATCTATATATCATTGATTAATTTTTCAAGACCTACAGGCAACTGGCCAAGATTAATTGTTCCAATAACCCGGAAGTATTGAGAGAGGCAACATGATGTAGTGGGCAGAACCCTTTTGGATTCAGTACTCGACAAATCCAATTCTGTAGTTGTGTAAGCTAAATAATGGAGTTTCCAGTTACTTGTCAGCCTCAGCGGATTTGAGAAAATTGAAGTCTTATTGAATTAATTCCGACAGACTGTAAGATAACTGACCAAACAGCACTGTGCTTTTAATTTTCCCAAGATAGTATTCTAATGTGTGCAATGTTATTTCTTATGCAGAAGCAGTCAAAGGAAATCAGTGCGAACGCCTTGTCAGTTCGTAAGTTACAAATTCCAACTTTACATAGGCCTACTCCAATCAGTCCGTGCTGGCTGGTGAACAAACAGTTCTATGACTGCATATAACATAACAAGAAGTAAATTGGGGCACTTGAATGTGTTAATGTCTCAAAACAACCGTTTCATGGGGAGAAGTTAGTGATCCGCCTGTTGAAGTGGATTCGGTTCTCAATTCTTAGGTTCGAGTCCGAATTTTACTACTCACACTCCATACGTTCCAAGTAAATTGCCTGCCCCCCTGAAGCAACAAGACAATGTTTATGGCGAAGGCCCAAGAGGGGAAGGCCTGCTTCGAGAGGATAGAGAGGTTCTGAAGAATGTGGAAGGCACCTCCTTAGTATCCAGCTTGATATGTTCATGAACCACGAGCGTAGGCCGACACACAGTTGCGTGCGAGTAATGTGTGTCGCACTCTTCTCCATGAGAGAGATAATGATTGGGAATTGAAATTGAAGCAACACAGACTAGAAATCTAGTCTCTAGACTCTAGACTAAATCTAGATCTAGATCAAGATCTATACAAGGTAGGGAAAAGGAGCCAGGCTAGTCAGGAACTAGAATCTAGATCTAAACCAGGCGCAGTAATTCCGCTTGAGAACAGTTTTGGGTACTAGCAGATAAATGCGGTCCCGGCCCCCCGTTTGGCATTTGAGCTGCGTGTGGGCGGAATCGATTCCATGTATCAGTGTATTCACCGCTGCTTATCGATTCGGAATACAGTATGCGAATCCGCCCAGACGCAGGGACCGCATTTCACTTTTAGAGCCAGTTTTGCCAGTTTTTGTTTACAGCTCAGTATGACTATGAACACGAATTTTCGTCTTGTTACTCTGATTGTAAAGGACAACGCTTGAATGCCGAGAGGACAGAAGAAAATGGATGGAGACAAAAGCAAAAAAGACAATCATGCTAAAAATAAACAGTGTTCAAATCAAAGGTCAAATTCCAGTCAAAATTTGCACCACCAACCAAATAGTCATCCCTCTGCATCTCAAGCCCAGGCGCAGGGAGGAGCTGGGGCTTCTCATGGGTGCAGAGAAAGTTCTCAACCAGGATCCCCCTCTCAAGATTTTGGTCGTCAACAGGTGGTTTCACTTTGTAGTGAGCATCAGCATGTAACTTTGCCGCAGGTTATTCCAGTACCTCATGACCACAGACACTCACTGACAGGTGTAGGAGGCACTGCAAATGGGGCTGTGTCCGCCAGCTCACCAGTCAACGCAGTTGTCAAGGCATCCAGTACTGGAACATTGTCTGCTTCTCCAACTCAGTTCTATGTCCACAATGGCAGACGAGAGAATGTAAACATGTCATCTTCCACTGCCGGTGATTTTCTTTCTAGCTTTCCCAGTATGACATGCAGTGGTCCAAATCCAGTAAATACTGGATTGCATATCGGTGCTTGCAGTGCAAATGCAGGGAAAACTGCTAATGGAGGATGTGACATGGATTTGCTGGCAGGAGGGCAAATATTTATTCCTCCGCCTTCACCCCTTGGATCTTCTCCCCCTCAGAATCAAGGTCAAGCAGTGTATAACTGGCAGGCTGGCAAGATTAGTGTAAAGGATCGTTTGGCATACTTGTACAACACTAACACAATGACAGATATTCAGTTTAAGGTGAGATTCAAGTGATTCATCATGTACGTAATTTATAGAGATTATAAAATTTACAGTGACTGTAGTAGGACACATTTTTGCAGAGATGCCACCCATTCCAATTTTGATCGGAATCATTCCAATCTTCCAATTTTTGTTACTTTCCCACAATTAGCTTTTAATTTTTTCCATTTTCGTTCTTCCAGGTTCTAGTTTTTAATAATAACTTGTCCAAAATCTGCCGAATCAGACTACTGCGATCATTTTATGAATAAACTGGAAGTTAGTTCCACTTTCTTGTCGTTTGTTTTGCACTGTTCAGGAATTTGATCACTTGCTACACGCGTTGTTTATATTCTTTTAACTGTTCCGCTTGATGGCGATTCCAAAACTAACTGTGTTTAGATCTATTCGCTCTCATTTAAGTCTGGGTGTTATATTTGGTTGCGACTGTGATGGGAGGAGGAATCAGTTCCAAATCTAGCTAGATTTATAATACATCTCTTCCTTGAAATTTAAACTTAGCTAGACATCGCATAAGCCTAGCTAAGTCTAATTGATTTACTTGGCAGCGACCATGACGGTCACAGGAATGAGACCAAGCTGGCAAGCAAGATCTATGGATAGATTTATTAAGACTAAAGTGATTTATTCAGCGGCGATTGTGACAATGTGATGGCAGGAGGAATCAATTTTAAACTGGTCTGCATCTCGATTTCTTAAATCCAAGCCATGAACATGGAGAAAGTTGACGTTGCATATGGGCACAAGTTGCATAATTAAAACATGAGATTGGGATGGGAGTGGGAAAACACTCAACAGAATAGGCAAAAATTATGTAGGGCATTTGTGCATATTTTGGCACTTAAATCTCAACATGTCAAAGCAGCTGTTATCTGACATAATTGTAGGAAATACACAGCTCCAGAGCAAAAACAAGTTTGCCACAGTGCTTTTCTGGAGAGGGTTCTTTTTCATTGGCCAAGATCAAGACAAAGGGCAGATAATAAGATATGGTTGAAATGAACTGTAAACAGTGTAAGTTTTTAAGATGATTTTCAAGGGACCAAAAAAAAAAAAAAAGATGATTTTCAGCTTTTTTAATCCTTTGTGATCAAGAAAAAAAAAACATGAAAATTTAGGTACTGGTACCATTTAATTTTGATTGTCGTTTGCACTCTACTCAGATTTTTTTCCCCAGATTCAGATTCTTTGGGGGCCTGATTCAGATTTTTGTTTTTGTCGGGTGGCATCTCTGTTTTTGGCACACTGATAAAATCTCTTTGGTCCCAATGGTGCTGGCATGAGCAGCTCCCTGGTGAAAAAAAATGTTTTTCATGTAAATGGCCTGAGGATGAGGGTAGGAATTTCAAAGTGTTTTAAAAAATAAACAATTTCTGTAAGCTTGTAAATATGGTAGATAGTGACAGTTCAGTCTCTTAGTTATAGATGAAGTGAAAATGTGATGATATTTTAAAGAAAATATTTTTATGCTTAGGTCCATCGAACCATTTCGCTCCAGTGAGACTTCTGTTGCATGCATGCATTTAGTTACCCTGAAATAGGTCACATACTGGCTACTAATCAGTCTAATGCATGAACAAGAAACAGCAGTATTAAACCATAGTAGTTTATCTTGTTGGCTTAAATTTGCACCACCAATAAAATGAAACATGCCTTGTTGTGTGTCAACAGTGCAATTCCTGGCTTATTCCACCAGTTCCCTTGAACTTTTTAATAGCCCCCTCTCCTTCCCAAAATTTATGTAGAACTCAATTTGCTAATGCCACACATTAATCATGGACATTATTGACATGTACTTTGATACACATCCAAACAATTTACTTTTATAATTACCTACCTGCATTTACTTCCTGCCTGTTCTACAAAATATTTTTCTTCAATACATTTGTATTGTAATTGTTTTGTTGCATAATTACTTCCTGATGTACACTTGGACAACGAAATGACAAAATATTTAGAATAGTTCAAAAAGCAAGCATAGTAGAGAGTACTGGCAAACTTTCAGCTTTACATATAATGATTTTAAAGAAAATAACGTAAAGCAATGCAAGTACAAGTGAATGAAGAAAACTGTCAGGAAACATAACTTACTGCACAGGAATGGAATTACAGTGAATTTTAATTGTTCACAAAGTAATGGAGCTTGTAGACTTTAGTTAAATACAAGAAGGACAATTTATTTCAAAGATGATTTTAAAAGTTATGCATGTCAGTGCAGTACATCAGTGTGTGAATTATCTGATAGTTCTGTTGCAGATTCATTAGCAGAGAAATAATGACATCTGGAGACCTCTATAAATTATACGTTAACAGCACTAGGTTCGTTAAAAATATTTTTTTGCAGGTAGGCAAACCCCCAGCCCACCAGATGATTGCGGCACACAAGTTTATACTGTCAATTGGCAGTGCAGTATTTGATGCTTTGTTCAATGGACGTTTGGCCTCTTCAGATAGTGTTATTGAAATACCAGACGTAGAGCCTGCAGCATTTTCAGCATTATTTCGGTTTCTCTACACTGATGAGGTTCAAATAGGCCCAGAAACTGTTATGACGACATTATACACTGCAAAAAAGTATGCTGTGCCAGCTCTCGAAAGAGCCTGTGTGGAGTTTCTGAAACGCAATTTAAGTCCTGACAATGCTTTCATGTTGCTGACACAGGCTCGCTTATTTGATGAACCTCAGTTAGCTGCATTGTGCTTGGAAACCATAGACAAGAATACAACAGAGGCATTGGCCGCAGATGGTTTTACTGATATAGATCTGGATACTTTGTGTGTTGTACTGGAAAGAGACACTCTAGGAATCAGGGAGTGCAAGCTGTTTTCTGCTGTGTGTCGCTGGGCAGAAGCTGAGTGTGTAAGACAAAATCTCATTCCTCCAACCAGTAAAAATCAGGTGAGCTAACATTGTACAGGATCCTTCCATACCAAAGTCATCATTTTAGGCATTCAGGACATTTTCTCTTTAGGTCTGCCTCCTTTTTTGAAATCTGACAATGAACATGATTGTGGTTGTAGGCTATCAGGATAGAAGTAAAGATGGATTATATTCCAATCCAGAATCATGATGTTAGCATTTGGTGACTCAGATATGTACCTGTATATATGTAAAATGTTATCTTTATGCTTGTGTAGTCCAATGCTCGGACTTTATTTTACTGAATGGAAATCATACATGACATTTAAATGGCTGAAGGTCTCTTTTTTCTTTTTTTTTTTTTTTAATCAGCTTCATAAGACAATGGTTGCCTGATCTATTGTTTAGGCAGTTTGCATTACAATTTAAACAATTTGCAAATGCAGCACAGTAATAAGAAGTATTTAAGATTTTCAGCACCATAAACTTAAAACACAGTGTAAAACTAAAAAAAAATAAAAAAATTGATAAACTCTTTTTGTCTTCTGTTTTTTTACAGCGCCGTGTTTTGTCTCGGGCCTTGCGCCTGATCAGATTTCCTCTGATGACAGTGGAAGAATTTGCAATGGGCTCTGCACAAAGTGGCATTCTAGAAGACAGAGAAGTTGTAGAGTTATTTCTCTACTTTACTGTGAACCCAAAACCTAGCATCAGTTTCTTGGATGTTCCTAGGTGTTGTCTTACTGGCAAAGAACAAGTTGTCTCAAGGTTTTGCCAGATTGAAAGTAGATGGGGGTACAGTGGAACAAGTGACAGAATTAGGTATGTGAAATGTTCACTATTGTTGGGACATGCTTTGGAGCTTATTGGACAATAAAGCGCCTTTTTTTTTTCTCATTAACTCTTTCAGGTCATCATTGTTAGGGGCTTCGGTCAAGTCTGGATGTAATTAATTTTTTCCCACTTTTGGAAAAAACAACATGGTTCACAAAAAAGCTCACTGAAAAAAAGTATTGATAGTAAAGTAAAATGTTATACATCAAATAAAAGAGAATTGAATGCAGAATACAATATAAATCGGCGATACATCCAAACGCGTTTAGTTTAGTTCAGAGGCGCCGATAAATCTGGGATAGGTCCCGAAAGAGTTAAAAATAAGCACATTTTGGGCTTCCTCGATGCCATGTTTTTGCAGGAAATGAATTTTTCATTTGTTCCCGTTTAATAGATTCTTAAAAGTACAGAAACAAATATGAAATGAAATACAGTAAAACCTCGCTATACCGCCATTCCCGCATACCGCCAGCTTTTCGCCGTGGTACGGATCTCACACCTATACAAAGTCACTAAAAATCTCGTTATACCGCCATCCGCCAACAGTTTGACTGCTACATTCACAACTTGAGTATAGTAAATATTGCTCATTATAGCGCCAACGTAAATTTAACCCCCACTCCCCACATCTACCTAAATCCAGCTAACAGTCGGAACATCACTTGGCGCCACAGTCTGTGCTTGTTACTCAAACACCAATCCTACTACACAGTCTTCGCTTTTGAAGTCCTGATAGGCCTACTGATGGGGCATGCAGTGGGAAAGACGGGTCACAGTTCAATAGAGAGTTTGCGAACGAACTAAAGCGCACGCAAGGTAATGCTTCAACTGGTTCATACCGGTCGTGGGGTACGATGCAAACAACACACGTTTGTTGCTGAATTGTAATGTACTAACTACTGTAGCATTATTTGTCGTGTCGCAATACATAATAATACTTTTACTCTTAACACATTTCCTCCCGCGAACGGGTATTACCCGTTCTCCAGTTTACGACGCGGCCGCCCGCAAACGGGTATTACCCATGTTTGAGGTTTCGTTACTCTACAGTGGTCTACAGTCTGTAGTTTTTATTCACAATGATTTCCCTTGATGGATATCGAAGGGAAGCTACTCTTAATAATAATAGGGAACTGTTTTCGTGCAGTTAACTGTATTTTTTTGCGATTCTAACCACAGCGAGGCAATTTTTCAAAATTTTTGTCAACATCCGAAACTTTGCATGAAATCTTTGTGGATAGGGACAGTAATGAAGAGATGATGGAGGACGACAGTAATGAAGAATTTGTTGCAGATGGTTCTGGATCTAGATCTAGATATAGATATAGATTTAGATTTAGATCTAGTGATTCTGAAATCATTGATGTTGTCAACATTTTATAATTTTGTACTTTTTTAGTTTTGCACCTCCACACAACAATTCTCTGCATTGAAATATGACAAAGACACAGTTTTATATTAAACAGTAACCAATTCTGTACTTTTAGCACAAAAATTTTTCAAAAACAATCAATAAATAATCATTTTATACACTTTTTTCTATACCAACCGCACAGTGGTCAAATTTGACAAAAATTACTTGGGCAGGGGAAAACACTCGTGTGAAAAATACTTGGGAGGAATAGTGTTAAGGTGCGATTTCCTGAATAAACAAACTCCAACACACATAAACACAAAAAACAACAACAAAAAAATACAAATGAAAGCAACGTAAACTTCAAAATGACAACGGAGGTTTATGTCTAGTGGAGAGATAAGGGAGATAACTGCAATATTTTAGACATGTTAGCCAGTCCAATGTTGGTAAATTACTTAATTACTTATTTCCCTTGTTCTACATGGTATTTTCGTTGTACCGCCATTCTCGTTTTACCGCCAATTTTCTGTTTGCCCCTTACTTGGCGGTATAACGAGGTTTTACTGTAAGAAGGAAAATTGCAGCTTTTTGAAATTTAAGGAAGACGTTTCTCATGTTGAAAGATGTTGTAATCATTAAACATGATTATCAGTCACTGAGACCAAGATAGGACTGCATTGTTTCACTACTGAGTGCTCCAGTACGAAGGAAATAGAATTAAATCAATGGAAAGAGGATTTGCTAGAATGCTATAGGAAAGAGGTTGGTGATAATACAAGCAATAGTAAATCCTCTGGAAAAACGTGCAACACAAAGATTTGTCCACGACCCTATCCTGAAAATGGGAAAAACTAAATTGGGTGGTGTATTGGCTGGGCAGCAAAAGACCTGAGATATACATGTATAAAAAAAAAAATGAAGCTCAGCAGAGGAACCCTTAAAATTGGCATACTATTTGTCAAAGAGATAGATCTGTATTTTGATATGAAGAGTGCAAATTGAGGGCCATGTGATAAACTTCTTTCAGAAGAAGTTCAAAACTGAATAACTTTCTTTATCAGATTTAATAGTTAGGATATTTTGAAAAAAACATATTTTTAACTTAACCATTAGTTTTCAAAATTTAGCCCTCAGCTTTTAACACAATCTGTGGACTACAAGCATGTGAAGTACAGTCCAATCCACTTAACTTGACATGGCTTTTCTCGACATTCTGGGTAACTCTACACAATTTTAAGTCCCAACCTGTTCCTTTAAGATGGCGCCGTGCTCATGGCGACACGATCATTGTTGTCTGTGAATTTTTATGTGTTTTCCCTTGTCTTGGATAATAGCACACCGCTGAAAGTTTTCCACCATGGACATGAATTGTTCCATCATCGGTTTGTGCATCCTATTTGTTATTATTTCGCCCTTTGTAGAAGCCACAGGCGAAAATCAAGCCATTATCGAGCCCGCTAGCATCCATTACACGGCGGCCATGTTAAAGTCACTCAACATTCAATGTCAACAAGACTGTGCACACACTAGGTACTGTTTTCCTGATCAAAAACAAAGGAAAAGAGGTAGAAGAGGCGGCATAAAAGTGAGAAACAAGAGAAGAAAATCAAGACCATTTCTTCCTGCTGTTTTATTTGGTAACTGTCGCACGCTGAGTAACAAACTAGATGAATTACAATGTTGTACGAAATGGTGCCACGACTACCGAGATGCCTCGGCTATTGCATTCACTGAGACCTGGTTCGACTCTAACAACACCAACGACGAGACAAGTATAGATGGTTTCATTTTATATCGAGAGGACAGGACAGAGGCATCATTAAAATCTAAAGGCGGGGGTGTTTGCATTTACATCAACAAACGCTGGGCCCATGCCAACAACATCACTATTGTAAACAACATCTGCACACCTGATATTGAGGTTCTTACTGTAAACGTTCGTCCATACTATCTACCTCGTGAGTTTACAAATGTGGTTTTCAACACCGTCTACATACCACCAGATGCTAACAAGACCACTGCTGCAACAACCCTTCATAACATCATAAATACACAGGAATCAAAATGGCCAGACGCTGTTCACATCATACAAGGAGATTTTAATCATGCAACCATGGACAACATCCCGCACTACACCCAATATGTCACCATTCCTACTAGAGACGAGAACACTCTGGACTTATTTTATTGTAATATCACTGGCGCCTATCGTTCTTTCCCTCTACCACCACTGGGGAACTCAGACCATCTTATGATATCTATGCAACCAAAGTATCGACCTGTGTTAAGAACTTATAAAGCAGACACCAAAGTAATAAAAACATGGACAGACGAGGCCTGCGACCAACTTCAAGCCTGTTTTGACTGCACGGATTGGGACATTTTTACAAACACATGTACTAATTTAGACGACCTTGTTCTTACTGTTAACTCCTATATCCAGTTTTGTGAAGATCTAATTATACCTAAGAAAAGTGTGTGTGTGTATCCAAATAGTAAACCATGGTTAACAAAAGAATGCCTTGAAGCTATTGTTGACAAAAAAAGACTCCGAAAAAACTATAGTAAAAGCGACCTCGCTAAAGTAAACAAACAAATTAAAAAGAGAATCAAAGTGTGTAAAAAAGAATACAAAGATAAAATTGAAGCAAGTTTTAAATCGAATGACATGTCATCTGTGTGGAAGGGAATAAAACAGGTTACGGGGTACGATTGTATGAAGAATAAAGTGAATGTTGTGAATGAAAGCGAATTTGCCAATGAATTGAATCAGTTCTACTGTCGCTTTGACAAACACGATTTCTCCAACCAACACCAGGAAATAAGAGACAGTTTTGATTTTGATAATGATGAATGTAATATTTGTTTTGATTATGATGCTGTTGTGAAACAATTTAAATCTGTTAAGGAAAGAAGGGCATCTGGACCAGATAACATTGGAAGCAAAGTAGTGAGAACATGTGCTGAACAACTAGCATAAATTTTTTCTTTCATCTTCAACAAATCCTTTCAAAACCATTACATACCAAACATTTGGAGATTATCAAAAATCTTACCTGTCCCCAAAAAACCAAAAATATCTGAAATGAACGACCTTCGCCCAGTTGAATTAACTTCCATTATCTTTAAATGCTTTGAAAAACTTGTTTTAACTGAACTAACGAAGGAGGTCAAACAAAATCTCGATCCTTTGCAATTTGCATACAAAGAAAACAGGAACACAGAAGACGCCTTATTGTTTTTATTGCATAACATCTGCAGTCATTTAGACACTGGTAAAACCTGTGTTCGTGTGCTCCTAGTCGATTTTTCGTCTGCGTTTAACACCATACAACCGCACTTAATGTTTCAAAAGCTTACCAACCTACACGTGAGTTCTTTTTTAAAGAGCTGGATCTTCGAATTTCTAACACAGAGAAGCCAGTTTGTGGATATAAACAACACATTTTCCAAATTACTCACAACAAACACAGGAGCGCCACAAGGCTGCGTGCTGTCACCTGCCTTGCATACATTGTATACAAATGATTTCACTGTGACACACAACGTTTACCTTCTTAAATTTGCCGACGATTCTGCTATTTTAGGCCTTTTACCTAACTCTGGCCACGAATATTCTAACATTGTACAATCCTTTCATTGTTGGTGTAATAACAACTATCTTCTACTGAATGTTAAGAAAACAAAAGAGCTTGTTTTTGACTTTAGGAAAAATAACAACGATCCTGTTTGCCCTCTTACTATCAACAACGAAGAGGTTGAAATTGTCACAGAGGCCAAATATCTTGGCATTACTATTGATTCATTGCTTAACTGGCATGCGCATGTAACATATGTATACAAGAAAGCCAACCAGCGCATGTATTTCCTCAGAAAGCTCCGCTTTTTAAAAGTTAGCAAAAGCATTCTGAAAATATTTTACACCATGGCTATTCAGAGCGTTTTGATGTATGGAGTTGTCTGTTGGGGAGGAAACATCTTACAAAAAGATAAAAATAAGATCAATAATTTAATTAAAAAAGCATCCAAAATTTGTATCTGTGATCTGCCATATTTTGATGAGCTGTACACTGGTGCTTGTATTAAAAAAGCTAGTATTATTATAAATGACCCCCAACATCCCCTGAACAAGGAATATATAAGATCTGTAAGAAGTTTAAGGCTGTTGTCAAAGAAAACTAAAACTGAGCGCTACTTTAAATCGTTTATTCCATCATCAACTAGGATGTTACAATAATGTCGTCATCTTGATCGTAATCTGTGCACAGTTGAATTATGTCCTGCGTGTCAGGTCAATGTGTTTTAGTTAGGGAAGCATATTGTGTGCACTGTTAATTTTGTTAATTTAGTTAATTTATCAGTGTGTGTGTATATATGTGTGTGCGCGCTATGTATCATACTTTCTGCTTCTGTAACTGTATTGTTATGTATTCAATGATCAAAACAAATTTCCTTGTACAAGGACGAATAAAATTTATCTTATCTTATCTTCTTTAATGCTACTAAGTATTTCCCTGTAACTCAACATGTTATTCCATTCTTTCCTCTTATATCGACACATTTCTCCACGACCGCGACAAAACATGCACTAGATCTACTACTGTGCTAACAAAAATGCCCACGCAACTCACCGCATATAAAACCTCTCTATTTCTTTTTGCGGTGCTGGCGGGGAGGGGTAGGAGAGGGGATGTGTGGACACAGAGGATGACCCTTGGCTTCAGTAACGCAAGTGTGGAGTGCGTTGCATAAGCGTACGGCAGTAAAAGTACAGAGTGCTAAGACATTTTTTCCCCACAAAACATTCGTGCGCTGTTGATACTAGGCCTTGTCCTAGATCTCTCGGTTAACTGCCGTACTGTGTGTGTATCGATATCATCACTTCTTCTGAAGAAAGTCAGGTCAAGGTTAAAAAAAAAAGTAAAGCACTGCACATTTGACAGCTACAGCAAATCTTTGCCTCGCAGCTGCTACGTATCACAGTGATATTGGAGGACGTGTGACAATATGCCGATAATTAAGAGAAAAAGGGACATAATTGCCTTATTTATTGGACACTTCCCATTATAGTGATGTTTGATTGCCCCCCCCCCCCCCCTTTTTTTTTTCTCTTCCACCACTAATCTGTTATATATCGACTTTCTCTTTACTCGAGTCCCACTGATGTTGAGATATTAGGATTGCACTGTGTCTCCAATTTTTTTTTTAAAGTTGTATTTTAATAGTGTACCAACAGCCCTCCCCAAATGAAGCTCGGCCCTTTTATTTTTTGTTTATTTTAATGGACATTTAAGAAAACAAACCAAGATTTCATTTCTTAAAGTAAAACTTAAAACTGAATTTTGAGACTTAGAGCCATATGAAAATTAATTTAGATTTTTTCGTGTTCTGTTTTAGATTCATGGTGAACAGAAGGATTTTCGTAGTAGGATTTGGTCTTTATGGAAGCATTCATGGTCCTACAGAATATGCAGTAAACATTCAGGTATGTATATATTAAATAGTGTGCGTTTAATTTCATGAATTAGACTTTGAAAGAATGGAAAACTAGTCAGTTGTCAAGGAAGTAATTGATTTTGTGTTACAATACTGCATGCTAAACTTTCATACATATTTGAATGATGTATTTTACTGTCGCTGTCTTTTCAAGAAAGTGTGATACATGTACTTAGCTTTTTCCACAATGCAATTAGTTATTGTGTATTAAACTTTCTTGACCATTATTTGTTGTTGTTTTTTTCAGTATTTACAACTGAGACAAATTGAATGCCGTATGCTTGTAATAGGATAATCGTTAATCAGTTATGCCTAATATGTTTCAGTACATCGTAAATGTTTACAGGAATAAATTCCTATGGTTCATGGATTTTAGTGTTAAAATTTAAAAACACATGTTACTGTATTAGAATGGGAATGCAAGGCAAGAATCACAAATTTTAATAACTGAATTTCAGATCATTCACATGGATTCAACGAAAGTTATGGGCTCCAACGATCCAACTTTTCAGTGTGATGGAACTACATCAACATTCAGAGTGATGTTCAAGGAACCAGTGGAAATACTCCCCAACACCAGTTATATTGCATGTGCTACACTCAAGGTGAGCTCATTTACACTTACAGTTTAATATTAATAATTTACTGTGTTCAGTTTACAGTGGCATGCAACACACTTTTAATATCAATATCAAGCTTAGCAGGACTTTGTGGTGCCCCCGGAGTCATTTCAAAGGTCAGCTGACCATAATCGTTATAGGATTCTTCAGCCTATGAATATATCTCATACACAGCCTGACTGTGCAGCACAAGTCGTATGGGTGCAATGTAACTAACATGGCCTGTAAAATGTAAATATTATTCACATGCATGTGAAAGTGACCTGGAATATTTCTTGGTAGTTTGTCAGTGTCAACAAGAGACTCGGAGCTTATTATAAAACTTGAGCTGTTAATCAGTCTGTCTGTGAGTGAGAATTGATCATTTTTGCATTCTGCTTTGTCTGACCAGTATCATATTTTTACGTAAATTTTGAGAAGTTAAATTCAGATTGTCTATGTTTGTTCTTCAACCTTACCCATTAATAAATAGCCAAAGATTATTGTAAATCACAGTATCATCATTTAAAATTTCTGAAAGTTGTGTGAGTCGTAGGTACTTCTTTTTCATGATCCACTTTCTGTTAATTAGATTTTCAATTGCATATTGAATGATGCTGATAGATTTCACTTTAAACCAGAATTTTTATTTATGGTCAGTGAATTGGCAGAATGTTGTTATTGAGTTCATTTTGTGGCCTGACTTTCCATACAGGGCCCTGATTCCTATTATGGATCCAAAGGTCTTCGCAAAGTCACCCATGAATCTGTATCCAGCGGAAAAGTTACTTTCCAGTTTACCTACGCAGCTGGCAATAATAATGGTACATCAGTAGAAGATGGACAGATCCCAGAAATCATTTTCTACACTTAACCAGGAAAAAACATGAAATGAACTTCAGCAGCAGAAATGTGATAAGAGCTTTGAATGTGCAATGATCTGAGAAGGGAGGAGTGCAAGGATCTCTGAGTTACTTTTGTTCACTAATGCTAGGCATTATAGCTTGATCACAGTGCTTATTATGATTTATTTATTTTCATGTCTTTATCTATACTGTTTTAATAGTTTTATATTGTCTACCTTGTAGTAAACTGGGATTCTATGTCTGTATTTTGTAGTAAATTATCATTGTTTAAACTCCATTTGCTTTTCCAATTACACTGCCTCAAATGAGAAATTCTGAAATTTAAAAATAATTCAGTTGTGTTGATTTCAGGCTTCCAATGTCCATATCTTCTATAAAAAAAAGAAATGTCTGAATTTAAGCCAGAGACCATTCGATTCCTAGCCAAATAGTTATGTTTTTAGATTAAAATGTCCATGAACTGACATACAGCTGCAAAGGCTAACTTTACACTTGCAAATGTATTGCACCGAAATAGTGTATATCATGGAAAGAAAAAGAAAAAACACTGTCATAATATTAATAATATAATTTTAAATAAAATCTGGCTATTAATTACCACACACTATCAAATTTACTTAATTTCTGTACAGTGGAGTGGATGCTTTAGTGGAATTCATCATTTACTTTGTGGAGTCACCAACAGATAATCTATATGGTGATTGCCAAAAGCCTTTAGATTGAATAAATACACATGTATCATGTACATACAATTTGTATACTTATGATAAGTGTGTGCAGTGTGGAAAAATTGCTGTATTGCATAAGACTAAAATTTATCATCAGTATTCAGCAGATTTATCACAGCCATATTATAAATTTAAAAAATGTAGTACATTGTATAAATTTTATAGGAGAAAGGTGTTGAGGACATGATTTAAAATTGAATGAGGGTCAGAGAAGGTGGGAGACAGAGAAAATGAAAAAAAACATTTTTTGAAATTTATCAGCAAGCAGCTTAGTCTTCACTTAGAAAGCAGCGTAAAGAGCTTGGTCTACTTTCTATTTTTCAGTTGCAGCTCGATAGAAGGATCCTTACATTTACTAACATGGTCATGATAACTCATGAACATTTTAAATTTACTCTTGCATTGCATTAATGTGTATTTTCAACACAATATCATGATGCACGAAAGACTGCTGCTTCTGTCAATGATTTCAGTTTTTGTTTACAAGGGAAGTCCGAAGAATTGATCTATAATACATGCAATTTATTTTTATTTTTTTTTTGTTTTTGTTTTTAAAATATATTATTATCATATTTGTGGGGGTACTCTTCGCTATATTTATAGTCTGGATTAAGGGCCAGAAGCAATCAAACCCATTTTTAAAGTAACAACTAGCTTTACTAATATTTATTGGCTATGCCAGAAATATTATCGTTGGATTGGATATATGATGATTTTAAAACAATACCATAAGTATGATGGCATAATTATGGCTGGCCTCAATATATCTAAAAGATCAAGTCACTGAATAGCCTACTTTAATACTGACCATGAAGGACTTACCAATTTTTTGGATCCGGGCAACATAATTGGCATTTCTAGAAATCAATGTGAAAATACTTCTTAGCCTATTGCAATAAAAATTTTGTCAACAATGTAGATGCTTTTAATAAACTTTGTACAAGCAAAGGTGAAGTGGATAAGCTTTGGATTTTTTCAGTAGTTGTCTTTGACATTTCAGGAGAGCAAACAATGCATTATCACAAAAGAATACACTTTGTTTTAACATAAGCAAAAGTGAAATAGGTCACCTTTGGATTTTATTTCAATAGCTATCTTTATTTTACATTTTTAAAAAAAATATAAAAAATCAGGAGAGCACACAATGCATTATCACAAACAACCAACATACATGTACAATGTATCTTCATTTTCCATGGTTTACTTTGCTTTGAAAAAACATCTCTGTCTATGTTATTGTCACCTTTCATGTTGTACTTTGCGTTCTTTGAAACTTGTTAGTGTGTCCAGATACAGAAAGAATAACAATTGCATTTTCTTTTTCTTAAAGGGGAGTCATGTTTGTAGTAATGATCATGAAGACGCTGATTTTTGCTTACTAAAGTTCTGAATGGAAAAGCAGAGAATTTGTGGTAGCACTAGCAGGACCCTTGCAGAAAACCCATGTGCTACTGGCTACCATAACAGTAATGATATTCAGTGAGTTGTGATGAAAAGATGGGAAAACAATAGAGCAAACCAGACCCACTGCAAGGCAGTTTCTCCTCTTCAGCCACGATGTTCATACAGTAGAATACCTGTACATGTACTATCAAACTCAAAGATTAAAAAATTGAAATGTTTTATCATTTTTTCACCATTGGCAGCCTAAAATTTAAACACCTGAATAAATATACATGTATCAGTGGAGCATGTATAATTTGAAGTCGCCAGGGAATGGATTATACTTCGATTTACCAAAATTCGGTTTACCTCTGAGGAGAGAAATAACCATTATTTTGCAGTCTGCCCCATACCATATGTGTAATTACATCTCCTTGCAGACCATCCCCCCCCCCCCCCATGTACATGTACATGTACACACAAAAGAAAGCAGAGGAACCTGTATGAGTCATGAGATGTTTCAATTATTTTTTTCTTCAGAAGTGACTCTACTGTAGCGGTAAAACGAAAAGAGCAACATTGAATGGCCTCGACCTGGTACAGTCGGGCCCGCTTATAAGGAGCTCGGTTATAAGGAACCTCTTTTTTAAGGAGCAAAAAAAGTCATCCCCGATTTACATTGTTCTTTGTTATGACTTACAAAAACTCGCTTAGAAGGAGTTAGGTTATACGATACCTCGCTTACTGGGAGTGAAAAATTAGGCCCTAAACCCGCACTGAGTCCGGTTATAAGGAGTGCCGATAGCACCGGCTTCAAACCGAAAGTAGGTCGAGTTATTTCATCTTTCTTGTAAGGGAGAATTATCGGTACTTGCTTCCGCGGAAACTTCCGCTCATCACAACCACATGCCGCGCTACCTTCAAAGCGAACATGTCTGAACGCGCGAAAAAGAGAAAATCTCTTTCCCTCAGTCAAAAGCTCGACATTATAAGAAAAATAGAAGCCAACCCTCTACAAAGAAAGGCTGTGATAGCTGAGGAGCTGGGTATTCCGTTTACCACCCTCTGCAACATCTGGAGGGATCGCCAGAAATATGTAAACAATGTTGCCAGTGGAACCCAGGATCTATCGCGAAAACGATCACGCGCATCTAAACTGGAATTTCAGATGCAAGGTAAGGCTCGATTCTTTAGTTTTGTACTACCTGTTCATAAGTACACCCCCCCCCCCCCACCTCTCTCTCTCTCTCGTAATCAATCTCAAACGCTAACTGTGATTTTCTCGTGATTCTGTGATACCGTGACAACCATTGCAATACTGTGTGCGTGCCTACGTGTGTGTGTGTATGTGCGCGCGTGTGTGTGGGTACACGTGTTACATATTTATGATGTTTTATGACGGTATTATAATGTAGCTTTTATTTTAATTTTTCTTTTATGTTCGTTCTGTTTGTTATGTGGGCATGTTGGAATTTACCCATTGGGGATGAATAAAGTGTATCTTATCTTACCTTCTCTTCTCTTCTCATCTCTCTCTCTCTCTCTCTCTCTTTCTTTCTCTCTCTCTTTCTTTCTCTCTCTCTCTTTCTGTGTGTGTGTGTGCGCGCGGCTCGTCCCAGCATTCCTCATTACTTCTTTGTTGACAGAACGGGACAGTAGCCCCAAACCGAAAGTCAATCATGCTGTGTCAAAGTGAGAGCTAGTGAGAGAGAGGAGCCAGAGGGGTTTCGGTTGCCCTTTGTGTATGTGTGTGTATGTATGCGTGTGGACGTGCGTGTGTTGCTGATATTTTCGTTCACCAGACGGCTTAGACCTAGATCTCCTGTTGAACTAGATTTATTTATAGGCCTACTGTAGTGTTATTCCAGGTACTGTTCACCCTATTATGGGTTGTTTTTTTTTTCAAATTCTTAGGTCACAAGGGGTACCTATGAACGGACCTGTGCTGAAAACGAAGGCCGAGGAGTTTGCTGCTTCTCTCGGCAGTGACGGGTGGACCTGCGGAAACGGGTGGCTGGATCGATGGAAAAGAAGACACAGCATCGTATTTAAAACGATGAGTGGAGAAAGAGCAAGTGTTGACGAAACGAAAACAGATCAGTGGGTAGAAGAGGTCCTTCTACCAACTCTTGAAAAGTATGAAGAGAAGGATGTCTACAATGCTGATGAAACTGGCCTCTTTTGGCGACTTCTGCCAGACAAGACCTTCACCTTCAAGAAAGAAAAATGCAGAGGGCAGAAGAAGCCGAAGGATAGGGTTACTGTCCTCCTGTGTTGCAACATGGACGGTAGCGACAAACGTCGACCATTGCTCATCGGCAAGTTTGCTAATCCACGATGTTTCAAAAATGTGAAAAGATTGCCAGTGGACTACAAGTCAAACTACAGCGCCTGGATGACCAGCGACATTTTCTGTGAGTGGTTGCTGTCGTTTGACAGAGACATGCAAATGCAACGGCGCAAGGTGCTCCTTGTGATGGACAACTGCTCCGCGCACAAAATCCCCGAGCAGCCCTTGAAAGCAGTCCAAGTTCTGTTCTTGCCTGCGAATTCTACTGCAAAGCTCCAACCATGCGATACTGGAATAATACGCAACTTAAAGGTCCACTACCGACGCATGATGGTGCTCGGCATGCTTGCTCAGATCGAAGGAGGTGTGAAGGCGAAAGAACAGCGGCCTGAGTTCGATCTGCGGGATGCTGCCAATCTGATCGATCAGTTGTGGCAGAAAGTGACCCCCACTACAATCAGCAACAGTTTCCGCCACGCCGGCTTCCAACTTGGATCTGAAGACCGACCACAGGAGCCTGTTCCTGCAGCCAGCTACGAAGAACAAGAGCCTCTCCTCACACGTCCATGCAAAGAGTGGGGCATTTCGCTCGAAGAGTACGTCAGTGTGGACGACCACTTGCCGACAACGGACCCACCAACGTTCTCAGCATCTGCTACATCCACTTCGGCATCAAATGTTGCAGAAGCAGGGGCCACGGACTCATCAGAGGAAGACGAAGCAAGCGAAAAAGAGGCAGAAAGAGTCTCAGTTGGTGAAGTGTTAGGCTATGTGAGACAAATTAACTTGTACTGTCTGCAGGCAGGGTGTGGCGATGCAGTCACCAATTCTTTTCATGTGTTTAATGACCTGTTGATGAAACACATAGTGAATGCCCGCCATCAGACACAGATCAGAGATTTCTTTACTTCAACTTCGAGTGACAATCTGAACTGTAGAGAAGACAAAGACAGCGAAGGGTTCAAAAGTGGTGAGGAGGATGGAGATGATCGAAGTGAGGGAGGGAAAGCAGGGAATACAGAAACGGGGGGAAATTGCGAAAATGAGAAAGCAGGTGAACGAAAGAAAGGGAGATGAAGGAAAAGAGCGGGGGGGGGGGGGGGGGGGGGAATGCGGGGAACAAGGACGAAGAGACAGAAACGAGAAGAGAAACAGAAGGGCGGAAAAGAAAAAAGACAGGGAATGATTCGGAAAGATCAGGAGGGAAGGATGGGTGGTTTGGAAGAAAGGGAGAAGGGCATGGAGGGGGAACGAAAGATGATTCGGATTTGAGAGAGGATGATTTCATTGAAAGAGAGAAAGAGAAAAGCATGCAAACGCCAAGGAAAAAGAGAAGGGATGGAGAAGAGGCACACAGAGGCGGAGAAAAAGGAAGCAGGAGTGAATGCGGAGGAGTAGGGGGCAGAGAAGAGTGGGGGAGTGGATGGAATCGACCCGCAGAGGGAGAAACAGGAAAGAATGAAGGTGAAAGTCTGCAAGGAAAGAGAGAAGATGACAATGGAAATGGAGGATGTCGCGAATGTGGTTTATAGCAAACGACTGCAATTCAAGAGGAAAACACACACTCGACGAACACACTAAACTTTCCTTCTGGAATTAATTAACAACTCAAATGAATTAGTTTTGTCAGGTCTGTAGGGCCACAATAATGTATTGAGTTAGCTAAATAAAGATAACATATATAAATGAAATGACCATCAGTGTAACTGCAAAATAAGAATACAATTTTAGAATGGACTAAAAGGTCCTAGTACTGGATCAAATATAACTAATGACTCATAGGATATTTAATACAAATTATAATCTTCGCTGTCTCAGCACACGCCAGCTCAACTGCAATGGCTCAAGTCATATATTATAATACTGGCACTGCCTGGCTGTGACTCTAGGAGCAGACTCTCATACTGCTGGTAACATCTGAATTCTGACATACAATTACAATGCATACCATTTTTCCCTGGCCATCAAGAACCAGGGAATATCAACAATAGCGTTGCATGGTGGACAAAGTCCGGGTAGCTATTAGCTGGAGCTCGTCGTTTCTAGGCTCCTCATATAGATGGTCTGCTCTATTGCGTCTCTGTTCCGATCTGGCTCGAACTTAGCCGACCACTCCGCAGTGGATACTTTTCTGCATGTGATAATGGACATAGGTATGGGCTGACTTTTATAATGTCTAGCCACCTGCAACTACCGTCCAAATCCCTAGATTTGATTGGTGCGGCCATGCGAGCTGAGCTCGCAGTATTAATTTATTCTATTGTGTAAGTCGGTTACGGCCTTGCACTAAGACAGACAAGGTGGTCTTCTAAATAGGTTAATAAAAATTAAATCCAAAAATCTTATTAAATTGACTCAGCACGAAAAATTAACAACTCGTGCTTTCACGAACCACTGAATGTCAACAGTCAATTACAACCACCTCACACCCTCTAACAATGCTATTAAATCACGAACTGGAGCTGCTCTGCCATCCTTGGTTTACCTACACATATTCCTTTTTAACCATCTACAGTTTTTATGTCAAAAAAAACACTCAAAACATGTTGCTCACTAAAACAGCTCAAGGACACTTCACTAGGTAGTTTTTTTTTTTAAAACTCTGAATTCAACCCGTGACCTAGCACAGCATTTATACACTTAACCTGATCTTGACAGAGGAAATAACTGCAATGTGGAAGAAAACTCTGATGAAGCAAGAAAAGAAGATGATGCATACACATGTAAAATTACCAGGGTACAAAATGCTGAGCCAGATCAGTTCACCCGACTAATAAACATTGGCGAAAAGAGCAATGTTCAAGACTGGGCTTTCCATATCCCATAGATCTACCCGACAGAGAAATCAAGCAACAGCTTCGCCCACCTTCGCAGGTGGAGAACATTGTTGGAGACGGAAACTGTCTGTATAGGGCACTAAGCTTTGAGCTTTGCGGGACTCAGGACAAACACGGGCGCCTGAAGGAGATCCTGGTAGATTTCATGCTTGAAAACCAGAAAACATTTGCCGGATATGTTGGTGGTGACCTTGCGAGTTACTTGACGAAAAACACAATGCAGGCCAGGGCATGGGGGTCCGACGTCGAAATTTTTGCCGCCGCAACCCTCCTGCAGACAACCGTGGTTGTGTACACAGCCATCACCCCTTCCTCCAGAAAGTGGCTCTCGCACACCCCTCTCTTCCGGATCCCAGATGTCCCACACTTTGAGGAGAAGATTTATCTCCGAAACTTATGCAGACATTTTGAAAGGGTGTCAAGTACCGTTTGAGCATGCAGGCTGAGTTCTCAAACAGACGTACTCCCTAGATTTCTGGAACTAAAATGATGAATAACCTGTCAATATTCCTTTACCATTTCCTTCCTAACGTAATGCCGTTTGGTCGCTGGTTGCTACAGCCATTTTTTTTTTAGTTTATTGTTTTTATTGTTGTTATAGTGACAGCAGGACCTATTTTTTTCCTTCTACAATACATGTATTTCATTTTGATGATAATTTTTCAGTTTATTGTTGTTATTGTTGTTATTCTCACAAGAAAGTGAAATTAACCCAATGAAAAAATACATGTATTTCATTTTGATAATAATTTTTTATTGTTTTTATTGTTGTTATTCTCACAAGGAAGTGAAATTAAGCCAATGAAACAATACATTGATAATAATGAGAAAAATGGTGTGCGGTGAGACTAGTCAGCGGTCTCAGATAAGTTTTATTTGTGTGGCATTATTTGCTTGCCACAAGGGCAGTTGCATCCTAACACATTATTGTTGTTCAATAGACATGAGTCTAAAGGGGCATTTATTTTCAATCCGCTGTGTGTGTGTGTGCGGATGTGTGTGTGTGAGAGGGAGAGAGAGAGAGAGAAGCCCGCTTATAAGGTAGTTGGACTTGGGTTACTCCTTATATCCGAGAACTCTGTTAGAAGGAAGTTCGGTTATAAAGAGTAAAAAATTTGGTCCCAGAGCACTCCTTATAAGCGGGCCCGACTGTACATGTAGTTCTGGTTAGTGTCACGAGCGAGTGGGCGAGGATCAATAGTTACGGGGAGAAGGGGGTAGAGTAAGATTAACTCACGGCCCACAATTAATGGAAAGCATGGAATGTTGTGAGTTTGGGGGTTTGGATGAGGCGAGATCGGTGTACTACAAGTCACTGCAAGTTAAGAAGTCCAAGGGGACAGACGTGAAGAAAGCAGTCGGGAGATTGTGTGTTTTCCAGTGATGACTGGTAGGTTGAACTATGATTGATAATTATGATGATTGATGTACTATATTCTCCTATGACCATGATGTAAATAAGTTATATGTGAGGAATGTGAAAGTCATTGATTACGGTGTATAGAGATGTGCGCAATGAGCGATAGATGTAAGTTAGGATCATGGATTCGTAGCGAGTCTGAGTACTGTGTAATACGGTGGAGGTGTGTTACCGTAGAGAGAGTGCAGATGTGTGGTGAGTGAAATGTGGACTTGTGTGTGTACGCTTGATGGTCCATAATGAGTGGTGAAGTGGATAGTAATTGTATGGTGTTATAGAGATGTAATGTTATTCTTATAGGTGCCGGGATCGGGCCGTGAGGCTACCCGTGGTGGAGAGACTGGTACCGGGGATAGGCCAGCATAAGCGAGATGCCTGGGTTGGGCAGAAGGCTACCCACAGGCCAGCCTGAGTGAAGCTGTCGCGCAGGACAGCGAGAGCACATTAGTCGTGGCAGTCTGGCCACAGACAGGGACGTTATGTATTAAGATATTAATGTGCTATTAAAATATTAATGTGCTATTAAGATATTGAGGGGAGATTGAGATACTGAGATTAGGTTGAGCAGGAGCCAGTAAGATAGGCCCGCAAGTAGTACATACATTGAGGTGAGGCTGAGGCCGGAGTATATTTTAGAAAGTTATTATCGGGTTGTGGACCCGGAGATAGAATGAATGTTGGGAATAACGACCATTGGATGGTATTTAAATTGAATAATGTACTGTATGTAATTGCACGTTATATCTTTATTTTTATGTATAATAAATGTGTGAGTCTGTTTGGTTGTTCTGTTAAGTGTTATACTTGTTCGTTCGTGAGTGTTGTCTGTCCTGTCATAATCATTACATCTCCCAGTCTGGGATTTGTTACAGTTAGCAAACTGTCTTTTACCTTGACCGCACATATTGTGTGTGATGTAATCGATCAAGACATTCTCCTGTGCATGATGTTCAAATGCAAGACTGTAGGCCTACTGTGTTATCCCACCTTGCTATCGTATCAGTGGCGTGGAATTACTATTACACAGTGTAACAATGCCGAACCTGTCCCCCCTCCCCATCGAGTGCAATGTGGTGAATGTGTAAACACTGCAGTGACATATTTGCAGTACTAAAGTGCTAAGAACCTCATGAAAGTGAGGTCTTTGTTCCTCCAGGGCCTTACCATAACTTTACTTTTGAATACAGTCATGTGATGCTTAGCGAACATTACACAAGTGTGAACCAGAATGGCTCTATGTGAACATGGTGGGCACACCGTACAGCTCGTGGTTCAACTGTGTGTAATTTATGTTCTATTGTATACCGTGTTTTGGCTGTACCTGTCGTAGTTAGGTCAGCAATCGATAAATTCACTGGCCACAGCATGTTTCTCGCTTGGCCGGGACAGACACGTAAGAGGAATGCTCTGCAGCCTACCCATTGCATCATTTTTGGCGCCTCTGCCCTCCTCCTCGATGGCTGCGAAGAGTAGAGTTGTTGGTCAGGCCTGTGCCAGCGTGTTTGTGGAAACTGGTTTTCACGGCCACGGGGCTGGAAATCAGAAGTTACATTGAGTTGATTGAGGATGAGAGCCCTCAATCAGCTCTATTTTTCAGAATTTTGGCAGTTTGAACTCGAATTAGCAGTAAATGTTTAATAGAGATGAAGGAAAAAAAAACAACTCATTAATCAAAATCACCTCTATTTACATGTAGAAGAAATTCGAATTACCAAAGTTCAGTTTACATGGGCTCCACTGTAAAACTGCCAGCTCTTGCTTTCACTTCTAGCCAATTACCTTACCACTGTCAAGTCATTAAAACTTGGCCCACCATGAAACAAACAGAAAAGAAGAAGTCCCTCACCAAGAAAAGTAAAAGACATTAACAAAACACCTAGATATTCGATCTACAGATTAGCATGAATGGCACATTACATTTCAATTGGGAAACAGCTGTGGCTGCTGTATATTAACCGTTTTCACAGCATTGGCTTAATCAGCCTGAGACTTTGTCTTGTTTTGTACTGTACTGTCACATTAAACATCAATTAACAATCAACAACAACTGGAACACAATCATCCGGGTCAGAAGAGAAGTCCCATTTGAATTTTTCGGTCAAATGTTTCTGAAAGCTAACACTTTTCTTCCTCAGCTTAGGATCCACATTCTCTCCTGATAAGTTCTGAAAAAGTTCATAAAGTGTGGCTGTCAGGAAATTATTACTGGTGACAATATCAACGAAAAAGTCTGGTGGTATTTCTCTGATCTGGAAATGGAGAACTGTGATGAAGGAACGATACGCCTCTGGGTATAGTGTCACTGCATGGCCACTTGTACAGATTAAATGTACAAGTCTTTTCCACTGCTCGAAAGACTCATAGTTTTGACCAATAAGAAAACATACAAATGCAAACTGAACTTCACCAAGCAGTTTTTCTATCTGATTATTGAATCTTTCCAAAAGCAAAATGCTCAATACATAAGAAGAGTCCAAGTTATGCTTTGAAATTTCAGCTGGTGTTGATCCATCTGGATATTTCTTCTTTGGAATAGAACTGTACTTGATTTCAGTACCTGCTACACTTTTGAGTTTAGGGAGTTTGGTTTTTCTAGCTTTAGGTGCATCTCCACAGTCCATACTGAGGGAACTTTCTGCAGCTGCTGCCTGACGTGATTGTGTTGTGCTTGCTTCTGACTCAAACTGGGCTACAGAATAGATAAAGCCACAATCTGGATGCAAGAGATCCACGACATCCCCTGTCATGTGGTTTGTTAGTGATACCCACTCCTTGTATCTGTTGATGGAATATAATATAAAAATAGTGAACGATAAAAAATCCTGAAGCTACATGTATGTGATTGTGAAACTTTTTCTCTTTCTAACATTTCTACCCATTATAGATTATTGGGTTCCCACATTTGCAGCATCATATACGCACTATCCTGCCACCACGAGGCTATGCTAGGGCTAACCGAAAGAAGTTTCTGGTGTTCGTTTTCTTTTATTTTTTACTTCTAAGCTACTTGGATTACACTCGCCACATGAAAATTGGTCCGACGAATCCGTGTCACAGTTCGAGGTTCGCATGAAATAACTACAAAGAATATTGAAAAATAAATTCGGGACCTAGATCTTTGTTCGTGGGATCCGTGATTTTGACTTTCGTGTGCTCAACTGAATTTACTGTAGGTTTCTCTATGAAAATAATATTTCCATTTTACAGAGCTGCCAACCTGAGATTTGCAGAATTAGTATTCGGAAGGCCAAAAATTAGTATTTTGGGGGGAAAATTAGTATTTTCTGAGAACACAGAAATCTTTACCCACGGTAAACCGATAATGTAATTTAGGAGGAAAGGTACATCCGGTATGAGCATGTGAATCTTGTGTGTAGTAAATGGAAAAGGTATTACAAGACATATCCTAAACTGATAAAATACAATAGCAGGGTTCATACAGTTTTGACCCCAAGTATTTCCATAGCTTTTCCATAATCTTATTTGGATATTCCCTGGCTAAATGCAGCATCTCAGCGCAAATTTCACAAACTTTAAATCTCTTAACAGTGGCTAAAAAAGATGAATAATTATGACTATAACACAAACAATTTAGAACTGACTGATAAAACTTATAGCAATGTTCATTAGTTATTTGATTTCATACATATACCTGTAATGTGCTCACAGAGTTTCATGTTACTTTCTTTGTTTTATATATTCAAACTAGTCTTAAAACGTCTGCTGATTTGGCTTTATGTATTGTGATATGAGATACAAAAATCGATGTTGGAATTTCCCTTTGAAACACCCTGCTCTCAACTTCTTTATATTACAGGACTGTACAATTCAATTGGATGTGTTCAAAATAAACTTAGTGGTCTTCAGTTTTAAATAGTAAAATAACAGAAACCATTTTTTGTCAGATACTGAGCAGTATGAGACCCACCTGACAAATACATTCATGTTAAATGTGTCTCAGTGAATCATGATATGGATTTGTCTCAAATGGAATTTTTACAAAAATTAAGTCAATATGGCCACCATATTGTCTGCCCTAGACAGGCAACAGGTCTGTTATGCCATGTAAGAAATTCCATTAGTAATACATGTGTCCAATAGTCTACGAAATTAATTTTGACATGTATAGACCCGGAAAAATTGATTTAGTAATACATATAGTAAAACGGTAATACGTGGGGCATCGTAATTTACGTCGACCTACATACCGTACAGTGGTAAAATTCGTGTACAACGTCAGACATTTTGTACACATACCTCAATTACAAGGTCGGTTTTTGGAGGGGGGGGGGGGGGGGGGGGATCGCCTTAGACACGAGTGCGAGATTTTACAAATTTGATTATTTCATCCCATCAACACTGCTGATCCCTAAAATCCAGGTGCGCTCATTGTCATTCACCACATGGGACGATCAAAAGAATTTATAGTGCAATTATTATGGTTAGGAGAAAGTGCAAACCGATGACTATATTACCCACGTGGAGGGAACAGGCGTGGCAATGGATCAATATCAATTTGATCGTTTTCACGGGAAACGGAGATGGTCGGCGCCAGCAGGCCTACAAAGATGTCACACTACATTGTAATCACTTCGGCCATTCGTCGGCAGGTGAGATGTTACATAAGGTGTGGCGCTACGATGTGCGTGTTACCGTAACAAGGTGGAGGACACACAGGGGTTTATAAGTGTTCACTTAGTTCCCTGGTCCCAGTGGTAATTGATACTTTCCATCACCAGCTACCTGGTGTGCGCTGAGCCGTGACCCACTAGTGGCCCGCTAGGCTAGAGCCCTCAGCAGGAGAAAGTTATTTTCTTGTAAATTGTCACAACTTCAAAATTTTATATAAATTCAGCTTTTATTGACACAGACATGAAAAATATATCAATTAAAAGGTTGTTTTTAGGACTATTGAGCCCTATGAATTTCCTAAACTAATGAAGATTATCATAAAAAAGAATATGTCAAGTGAACAGCATGAATTGAATAATATATTCAGATATACATAAAACAATTGCTAATTTCAACCATTTAGCCAATTTCTAGAGTATTATAATTTGGATATTTTGTAAACATAGATCTTGTGCTTCAACTGTGAGGTAAAATAATTTTTGGAGGTTGAGGGGAAAGCCAGCTATGGGCTTATTTATTTAACACCACACTCCAGTGATCAGCCTAGCAGCCCCCCTTTTAAGTAGAAAATGTCTCTACATGGTCATTTTGTATTATAATCTCTGTGGCAGTGTGTGTCTCTCCCCTCCCCTGTTTTTTTATAACAAATCAGATAAACAGTAAACCAACGCTTTGAAGACATAAATCTTGGACAGTACAGACATGTTTAGGTGTACTTCATGGTCACAGTTCACGTTAAGTTGTAGTTGACTTCAAACTCTACCTGACTTGACAACATAATTGCTGGGTCTCATGTTTTCTTGCCTTGCTGTCGCTTGGTGATTGTGGGTAATAAACGATGAAGTGTGGGTGAAACTTGAGACAGATGGGGCTTCATTATAACTTTCAGCTGATCTTCTGGGCGTCTAACACTCTGTCTGTGCTTGGTTTTCAAGTTTTCGAATTGATGAGTGCACCAGCTCTCCCCCTTGTTCTCCATGAAGCCCCATGGCCCATGTCACATGACATGTGGACGAATGAATTGTCCTATAGAGAAACATTTTGACTGCAGAAAAGAGGTGTCAAAAACACACTTTATAGTGGTCACATAGCTAAGGTGACAGTTGGACAGAAGCTCCACCCCTGGACCCACTTCAGGCAGGCCGCAGGAGATTTAGATCAGAGATTAGTTTTAACTCGCTCCTAAATTCTAATACTCTCCGAGAGAAAAAAAAAAAGAAGAGACCTCACAACTCACAAGAGCATCAATGCTTTTTTTAAAAAGTAACATATTTAGTAAAACAGAAAAGGAATACCCGCAATCTAAAACTGTGACAAAGTTTAGATGTAAAATTTCAAAATGAATGATAAAAATAAGTAAAAATAAACAGTCAACCCATAAGTATAAAGTAACTGACAGTATCCTTCAAAATTGTGGCGGGGAATAAAAAAAAATCATGTTTTTCTGAATATTATTTTATGAAATCATACATGTAACAGCACAGATGAAATGCTAGGGATGGGGGTGTGGTAATAAACAAGTGACCAAATGTTAACCCATTAACCTCCGAAGAAGTTATTTGGACAGCATTGTATAATATAGAATACGTTTACTGTCATTTAATTTTTATTATTGTAACAATTGGCTAAAGCTGTGAAATTTAAGTTTAAATTGAAAAATGGAAAATATTCTTCCTGTTGACCCCGCTTCCATTCAAAACTAAATTTAAGAAATACTTACCAGAATTAGTTGATGAAACCAACAGCGTTGTACAGGTCAAATGTCCACAAACAGTTTGATACCAAACAAAATATCTGAAGGATGTTTACCAACCGAGAAAGTTTCCTCAAAAGACAATATTTAAAACAGAAATCATAGAAATAAACGGGATGGCCCGCGGGCCACACCTGAGAGCAATTATCTCAGCCAGCGGGGCATTAAACCACCGGAGCGCAGAGTATCAGATGACACAAGCGGGTGTTCAACTAAAGGCCTGTTTTCACAATGGAATAAACCCCTGTGGACAGCGAGAAGGGATGTGTGGAGACGAGTCTCTGTATATCGGTCGGGCCAGCGCGGGTTTGAGAGGAAAAAACAACAACAAACACCAGGTGTTCGTAGTATCGGCTAAAGGCTAAAGGATTGTAGACTGGCTCTTGCACCAGAAATGACCAAGTCTATCAGTATTGTACAGCATAACACTGCATTATAATAGGCTGGGTTGACCACTCCTTTTTAGTGTCACCGCAAAAACTGTCTCTAGGTTTTCTTCATCTCCGTCGAAAATGTTTACACGACACAGGCCTGCTGAGGTCTTGCAAAGTCAGTGGTCGCATTATACACGAGAGCAGCATTTTTTACCCTCATTTTTCAACACTGAATCCGATTAAATACGCTCATCGGTAGGAGTAACATGAGTTACAGACCTTAGGTCGGGCACATAATTATTTCACGTTCCAAGTGATACTCACCGAGCCCAGCATTTACTGTAAAAACCATCCATATAGAGGGCTAACTCGCCAGAGGGGCGCTGCCCCCCACCCCCCCCCTTCCCCCGATCAGACGCTCCCAAAGTCACGTCCTTGTTGTGTCCCTAATATGTAACTAAATGGATCTCCTCCCTGCGTATCTGCGGTTCCGTATATAATATTAATTTTATGTCCTTAGCAGGCATAGCACATGCGAGTTCGTATGTCTGACCTTGATCCCATTTCTATCACGTCGCTTGTGTGTCATTGTCTTCCATACCTGCACCAGGCCCGTTAGTGTTACTATCACGCAAAAAAAAAAAAAAACATTATCGCTGCATGAAATTTGACACCCCGCCCCACACGCGCGAAGAAAATCAGATCTGCTCAGCCTAAAATCGCGAGGTCAAGTTGTCTGGACTGTCGTTCACCAATCATGTTCATGACGGTCTGGGTAGTCAAGGTTTGTTTCTTCGTTTTTTTTTTTTTAATCGAGGTTCGTTCATACTTCTTTGTGCAGCTCGTTTCGAACACACTTTGTAGGAAACGCTCGGTCGAATAATTGGAACGCTGCTGTCAAGTAGGTGACATTGAGAGACTGGAGTATTATGGCATAGCTTAGAAGAAGGAAAAACTCGTGTGACGCACGTTTCGATCTTACGGGTGTCGCATGAGGTATTGCTTTGATTTCACCCGCTTGGTGTTTTCGCACACCATGCTAAGTGCTTGTAGTCCTGAAGCTAGGTACGCTAGGGTCAGGGAAGATCGCATGGTCCATGGGGTTTTAGCGTGCGGGAGCTCGTGACTTTTTTTTTAAAGTGACCTTTTATCGATACCGGCGATGAACGGTCAACGCCTAAATTGTCTAATACTGCAGTTGCGAGGGCTACTTAATTCAGGAACCACGGCGCATATTGGGAACAATGCGATATTCAAGAATCCGTATATTCAAATTCGTATTTTCGGCTGAAATTCGTATTAAAATACGAAAAATCGTATGAGTTGGCAGTTCTGATTTTACATGGTTATTCAGTTGATTTCCATAGTCTCAGTTGTGGACTGTAAAATTAAAAGGACACCAATACCAAAATTACATTGTCGCACATAAGATAAAACATCTTCAAACAAATTTTATACCAATTCAATACCTCTCATAAGGATAGGGTCCAAGATATCGATCCAGTTCCTGTTTGTTACTTTCAAATCTCTGAAGTTCGTTGTCAGGGATTGGGTCATCTTTGATATCTGGAGTGCACAGAAAACAAAAAAACTTAATGACTAATTCAAGAAAATGAATATTCTTACCACAAGGGAAATGACTATTTCTTCCACTTTTTGGAGAAATGATTCAAACTCTTGCAGTTTAATTATTCAGTCTGGAATGATGTACAAGCGGGAATTTTGATTTTCATAATTGACAGCTGCAGGCCATCATACATTAACTTGAACATTCAGCGATGGTCTTTTGTAATTGTTTCTTTTTAATTTCTCTGAAAGCAGACTGCGTCTGAGTTTGGAGAAAGCAGGTTAACACAATGTGCTACTTGTGCTAGGAAGAAGCAAGACAATAGAATATATAACAGAATGATTGGATAAAATGAGACCGGGGCTGGGAGTGCCCACCAACCTCTCACAAATAAATGAGATAGTTTTACATGTAATAAGTCTTAACCCTAGTCCTGCGGGAGGCCACTATATTGGCCTCCCCGCGCAACACGGGAGGCCAGAATTTTGTCCGACACGCTTAACCGCAGGTCCTGCGGGAGACCACATTTTTGTACAGCAAACGGTGCGCCTCGCACTTTGTTTATTCGGTTGCCAAGGCTGTCATTGTTTTTTTTTCCACACTATTTTCGCATGTTTATCTATCCTGTCACCCCTACTATATCTAACAAAATGGTATTGTCCGATTACGATGCAACTATTCGCAACTATTCGTCATACTCGTGTAATAGTACTGACGGTCTGAAGTTCGAACTGGGGAAAATCTTGGGGAAACTTTTACTTTGATGCTGGTTGTCGTCTACATGTGAACTGAGAAGAAAGGCGCCAGGTGCGTATTTGAGATGCCGTTCTACGTCTGTAATTATGAATTCCGATGTAATATTAGGGCATGCTGCTTAAGGGCATCTGTCAGTAGGTATTTCATCAGGGAAAACTGGGAGAAAATGACCGACTTTGTTGTTAGTCGTTGTCTTTATTTGATGTGGTAATTAGAGAGATATTGTGTTCCTTTGGTTTAACCGCTTTTCACTACATGTATGTGCTCTACGACCTGGGAATGGAAATCAAATCTCTCGCTAAAACTAACATCATAGTACGTGGAAGCTTTACATAGTGGAGGAGGGAGAAGGCAATGTCACGATACATGTGGTTAGTAAATTAAGGAATGGCTTAAAAAATAATTTGTTCACCTGAATGGCCTGACTTAGTGACAGAAAAAGCTCAGAGGTCTTGTGAAAATGATAAAACGTGTGTTAAACGGCATGTAAATGCAACAAATTCTTGATTTGGGCCTTCCATTTCACAATAAAACCTACTGCATATCATCACAAGTACTTTATCCAAATATATCATAGGGGTCCCTTACGATTTATCCAGCAATATTGTTGTTAGGGACCGTTCACAAATGACGTCAGCTCGGAGGGGGGAGGGGGGGTCAGTGAAAAGTTGACAAAAGTTGACATGGGGGGAGGGGGGGGGGGGGTCCTTACAAAGTTGGCATCAACCATGATGCTCTAAAAGGTTGGTAAAAAGAAAAGTCAAATCTTCAAATCAAGAAGAAAAATATAGACCACATTTTCTTGGCCTAAAATGAACAGTATTAACAGTTATCTCCCCATAATCATACACCAGTCAGTATATATACATGTATGGAAGTCCTCCCCACTTGTTTACAGTTCCAGGATATTTTCATGTGCCATGCATAATTAAATTCTCTTTTTTTTTCTGTGATTTATTTGATATTTATTTTTTCCAAGCTGAGATGATACTGATACTCCAATCTTTTTGCTTTGTTTATGCTTGATATCCAATCCATGCTTGCTATCGAATCTATTTGTTTTAATTATTTTGCTTGGTTAAATTTGCATTTGACAGTTCAGGTATTTCTTTGAGGTATTTTTTTTATAAACAATAGTTTTTATTTTGATTTAAAATAAAGATCAAAGGTGAATATATATATTAAATGCATCCTGTACGGGTTCTATCTAGATGTACATGTACATTTTGGTTGACGTCAACTTGGTTTGGGGGGGGGGGGGGGGCGCATGAGAAAGATGACAGAAGATGACAAGGGGGGAGGGGTCATTTTTGGCCAAATTTTAGCTGACATCATTTGTGAACGGTCCCTTATTGCGTCCTGAAGTATACGCGATACACGTGTTCACAAGGACCCGACTGACCCGACCGCCGAGGTTATCGGCAACACGCAAACGATCGGCTGACTGGCCACTGGCTATCCCCGCATGGGGACAAGTTCATTCAACGCGGGACGAGGGTTAACATATTTATAGACTGCAGTAAAAAATGCATTCATACTTTCCATCCTTTTATCCCATTTCTTTACAACCATTTCTTTGGCTGAAAAGTTGAAGAAGAACCCAGTGCGTGGTCCTGACTGGCCATCTGAATCTGTTGAACTGAAGACAATTTTAAAACGTACATGTATGTGATTACAATTCTGAATTCATGTATACAGGATTAAATTTCAAGCAAACTTTAAAACAAAATAAAATAGAATGTGTGCAGTTGAATAATAATAATTACATGTACCATTGTGAAGCACTTCTCCTGGCTTGAGACACCACACCATAGAAACTGATATATCTGCTTATAGGTAGAATGCGCATATCCACCATCTTGTCTGTCCGGACCCACGCTTCACCATGGCGATGGTGGTATTGATTTTGATTCGTTAGCTGATTTGCACTGTGAGCACGAAACCATAGCACATGGGAGACGTTCAGTCAATTCTTCACTTCCTTTCTCTTGTTTACACGGATGGTAAGGAAACTGACCAGCTTGGATCTATCCTTTCCACCCATGTCATAACAGTCAACTGCAATGCAATCAGCAGGCATTTTAACCGCTTAGACACATCTCGAAGCTGATCCACCGGCCATCTTGTTTGGCGGAAGTACAAAACAAAAACACTCTGTGATGTCATGCGCATTCTACCTGTTTTTAGAAACAGGCAAACCAAATTACTAGAAATAGAACATGCCTGATCTCACTCTTCCTTCACAAATTAATGAGCATGAAAATGAGTCTAAAATTTAGAGCATGTATTAGAATTTCAGATGCTTCAAATAAAACTAAACTTCTAAACTTGCTAAAAATATGACCCATCTTATCAGCTTCAGTGACAATAAATTATAACGGACATTAACAGTACCAAGCTGAAATGGCATCCAAAAAGGAAGATCAGGCAATCAGGTTTGATTTTGAAATGTAACCATTTTCATGATGCAGAAAATCCAAAAATTATCAGATGAATTTTTTGCTTACATGGTGTGCTTAACATATCACGACCAAAGATACTGACACTACATATGACAAGATGAGACAGACCGTTTTTCATGCCTCTTAAAAAAATGTTTACAACTCGACTTAGGCCATGCCCATCCTCGGCACCCTGAGCCAGCACACAGTACATGTACATGTGTATTTGCATGGGTACATGGTATCTGTATAGAATATAAGACATAACACCAACCACTTTCTTCACCTCCAAGGGCAATTTCAACTAAAGTTATTCAAACAGTATGTTGTAATATCTAATTTACAATGAGTGTCTCCCTCAAACAAAACACATAAAACGGGAAAGAGAAAGAGACAAAGCTTTTTTTTTATCTGCCTGTCCTATCTTGGTGTTAAAACTATATCTACTACAGTACTAGATCAATCTCCGAATGATAGTAAGTTAAAAATCAACGTTGTCAATGTCACACTGATACCACACTTTAAAAAAAAAAAGGCCTACGATTTTCTACAACGAATCGACTTATTATTTTACCAACCAGGCAACATCTATCAAGGTCTACGGTGACAGCTGAACAGTGAACAGAACTCAGTATTTTCTTTATTGGGTTTTGTAAAATAAGCCACTTTTTACATCTCCCATGCATTCCTCGCTGAGTGGGGCTGTGAACCCCATGAACACTTAACACCTAAGTGGTCCCATCTTATCATATATCTAGTATCTTTATTAAGACTCACCTGTAATAAACAAAATGAATACCTGCTGGTATCATCTTCACACCTCTGAAATTTGGCCCCACAATCCATGAGTTATAGTCTATTCCAAACTCTGATCCTTCAGGAAAGTCAATCAACACAAATGCTGCACCTTGCTCAAACAAGATTCTTGCTTTTTCTGGGTCCATCTCAAATGTGGTAGTTTTATCCCGATGGGCTCCATGGGTATCCATTTTATCATAAGTGAGTGAAGTAACTGTCATAAAATTTAGAAAACTATTATTTCATACAATATGATGAGTTTCAGGTCATAGCACACTTCCCATTTTCTTAGAAGTCAGATTTATCTGTTCCCCATCATTTTAATCAGTTTTTCTTTCTCCTGTTAAGTTCACAGGTGCCATTTTTCCGCTATTTGAATTTTTTCCAACTTTTGCCGCTATGCCGTTTAAATGATATTTTATGTGTTATTGACTATCAGTCTTATAAGTAACTGTCTATTTCAGTGAGTCAAGGAAAATTAATAAAATAGCACTTTAGGTACCGCCAAATTGTGTTATTTATGCTTGATTTTTTTTTTTTTTAATTTAAATTGGGGAAGGGGGGCACCCAACCTCCCCCCCCCCCCCCCCCCCCGGCGAGTCAAAAAAAGTTCCTCCTTTTTCATAATTCCTGGGTGGCACCTATGTAAGTTATAACCTTTCTGGACTTCACCAGTTTGTGCCACTGTGCCAAAGACCATCAACGTGCTTTCTTCTTCATCTGGCAATTGATGGCACTGGCAAGAACATTTTTAAAAAACAAGTAGCATAAGCTTAAAAATTCATGACAATTTTGCTAAGGTCTACAGGACGATTTAACAATGGTCACTTGGGTGAGATTATGGATACCCCGAAAGATAAATATTATCAATTTTTCTCAAGGAAGGAGTTGTAAAATACGTTGGGTAACTTTGGCATCTCTAACTCAATGATAAAATATAAATTTAACTTGTTTGGTGAAAAAATTAATAAATCCATAGTAGGCCTACATGTATAATCTTTTCCGTAGGTCACTATTTTCCCTGCGGTCCGTATGTCATGGCAAATTTTGTTACCACACTGTCCCGTACAGAGAAAAATGCAGGTTATGCCTATCCGTACGTCCTGGGAACAATTGTTACCACACTGAGACAAGTGTAGAATAACAGGCTTTCAGTCAGTCTAATTGTAATGATCACAAATACTATCCAATGCAGCTTCCATAGGGACTCTCACTCAGGGGACCAATTTTTACTTTTTGTCAAAAGAAACATTATGTGGTACATGTATGTTTATTCTCTAAAATTTATAATACCTGTATCGCATTGGACTGACCACGTTGATTCTTACCCAAGGCGTAAGAATAAGGTGCTCGCCTACAGTTTTCTTTCGGCTTCTGGTTCTACCTGAATGGAAACAAGGTGTGTAATTGTAAATGTAATGCATGTAAGTTTTGCTTTGCTTCAATGCTTAGAAAGTGAAAATGTGAAATGAAATGTTACTCAATCATAAGGGTTCCTAACCGCATCAATGTAGACACTAAGACAGGCCTTATGCCTTGCGGTAAATTAAGGACTAATCATGACAAAATTGGAAAGAATCCGACCAATCGAATGCAAAAGCCGATCAGATGCAAAAACCAATCAAGTGCGATGAATTTATTCTGTTCTTTCCTATCCGCCCACTCAAACCTTTGCAACTGATTAGGGCGGTCACAAACCTTCTGTTGTTCCCCCCCCCCCCCCCTATACAGTCAGTTTGATCTACATACGCAACTGATCAAAGCAGCGCCACCGCCATGTGTCCATTGTAAAGAGCATGTGCCTGTCTGGCAAGAGATTATGGCGGTCCCATACCCTCTGTTGACTCCAACCCCACCCTCACATGCCAGCTTGATCTACCCATACGTAACTGATTAAAGTAGAGGCGCCTTCACAGGTTCATTGCAAATAGCGCCTGCCTGTCTGGTGGTCAAGTAAATGTAATACACTTCGTTTGTAAAAATTTTTATCTCTTTGATATGAAAAAAAGGGGCTCTTAAATAGGCTAAGTGTGATGTTACTGTTAGAGGGGACCTTTTATACATATAGAAAAAATTATGTTTTTTTTTAAAGAGCGTGCTGTTAGAAGAATCGTGCTGGTAGCCGGCATGCTGTTAGGCAGTGACCACTGTACTATCTTATTATACCCGACACTCACCTTGTACTAATTATTTTTGTTTTGTTTTGTCTTTCGTAACAAATTGTTAAGTATTGTATTATTTAGTTCGAAATTATCTTGTGGGATGCGCCCTATTGTTGCCATTTGCTCATGAGCAGAGCATGGTAAGAAAACCACATTATTTTTTTCACCTCTAGTTAATGTGCACTACCCGTCGTACTGTAACAATGAGTAAAGGCCAGTTGGGCGACACTATTATTAGTAAGAAAGCCACATAATTTTTTTCACCTCTAGTTAACGTGCACTACCCGTCGTACTGTAACAATTACTGTACCGCCCAATAGGAAAGTCTGAGAAAACACAGTATAACCATAATGCATAAAACAGTCTTTTTGGGGGTAGGGACTAAAGTAATGTGGGCCCAATACTTCTATAACATTGCTTCATCAAACCATACCCCACTGGAAGACGAGGCGAGAGCGATAACGAGAAGGATAAGAATATGAATCAATGTCAGTTTATCCTACTAGCTGACTTGCCCGGCCCAGCCCGGAATAAATCGATTTATTAGTTTCAGTTCTGGGTGATTATTATGGACCTGCTTCATTTTGCCCGTTCCTTTAGCTTTATTTTTATTTTTGTTTGTTTGTTTGTTTTTAGATACGTTTTACTGCTCTCCCTTTGCGCGTTGACATCCTGCGCATCCCGTCAGCATCCGTCAAATGGCAATGATTTGTGCACGGGTTAGTTTATTTGTTAGCGAACACATCGCAGGAAGTGATAACGTCATGTGTAGGCGGAAGTGGGCTATTATTAGAAACATACATCAATATCTTATTGATCGTAAATTTCGGATCAAACGCTCTCGTGAATTTAGTCTTTAATTATAACCGCATTTACCGATTAACTCAGAAATAACAAACGGTTTTGTTTGTGTATGGCGATAGGAACAATGTTCGCTATCCCATAATTCTTTGTGCCAAATTTCAGGTCGGTGCGTTGTGTAGTTTCCGAGTCCATAGGACTATTAGGGGTTTTGTTGTAGCTTTATTATATAGATCCGTATAATAAATTGAACAAAATGAACCTCAAAGGCGGTAAGGGCCTGTCTGGTCATGAGAAAGACAATCACAAACAGGACAGTGGATGATGGAAAGAAACAAATGATGAAATCAGAGTGCAATGATTCCCAGAAATGCAAACGTTTTTGATTTGGGTGCTAATGACTAGGGATCATGTTTTCGGGAACAAATACATAAAAATTATAAAAATTAAAATAATAAGCAGTAAATAACATTCCTGTCGCTGTCCAGGCATTGAGCTAATATGGTTTTAAAAGGAAACTGTTCTTCAGCTTCAGGCTTTTCAGAATTAGTTCACTGGTTAACATGTCCTTGTCACAATGCTTTTGATTTAGAAAAGATGTAGGCTACTGTGTCTGTGAGCAATAAGACAGTGCGCAGTTACATCTGAAAGAGGACAGTGACCTGATGCGTGAAAATACAGCTACCGCGTTCAGTTTGACTTTGCCGTTTGATACACCCGTGCAGAGTTAACGCCTGGAAAGTCAATGCCTTATTTTGATGCCTCAAGCAGCGTGGGGGTTTAAAAATGTTAAGTGGAACATTTTGCAGTAGTTTAGCCATAGGCATTTATAAGTACTAAAAATCATATTAGAAGCGTAGATCTAGAGTCTAGACATACATCTGATGCCAATATTAAGAAGCATGGTCTTAACTCTTTATTTTTTGCTTTAATCTTGTCCCAGATCTGGGGGTACCTTTTGGCAACTGCCACTGGCCTAGTGATATGTATAAATACAGTAAAACCTCGTTATACCGCCAAGTAAGGGGCAAACAGAAAACTGGCGGTATAAAACCAAATAATAAGAATGGCGGTAGGCCTACAACGAAAATACCATGTAGAACAGGGGAAATTATAAGTAATTAAATAATTTACCAACATTGGACTGGCTAATATGTCTAAAATATTGCAGTTATCTCCCTTATCTCTCCACTAGAACATAAACCTCCGTTGTCATTTTGAAGTTTACATTGCTTTCATTTGTATTTGGTCAAATGCCAAAAACTGGGTCAATCACACATGTATGCCTTTGGGATTTCTTTAATTATATGACACAGATGTCACCACTTTAGTTTCTCTTTGTTTATATTTGATAAGAAATGATAGATCTAACAGGAAACTCAACATTGCAGTGAAAGATCATGTAACTGTGCAGAAAAATTAATTTGAGTCCGAAAATATGGTGAAAAATCGGCTAGTGAAAACGGACACGTCAGAGGTGGTCTACTGAAAACCTGAACATCGGATGAGTGGGTGTCTTGACCTCATGTTTTTTATGTTGTGATTACAAATGAATGGTGCATACAGCTGCAAACCCGAAAATTACTTGGAAAACATGAAATCTCATCGCTAAACCTAAAAGAAAATGTCCGTTATGTACGTCTTTTATCGTGTCAAAAATACGGATTCCGAATCGGAGCACCGATTTGATTGTTATCCACTACGAATACATCTTCGTCATAGAATTCTATCGTTTACTTTCTGCTGTAGCAAAATCTTAAGTTTCGTTTATAACCCCGGGTTGCAGTTTTGCAAAACGAGCTTTATCAATAGCTCATTACTCCCCGGGTCAATTTTGACGTTCGTAACATTGTGGTAGATCTCCACACAACGTGGCCCGCTTGAACAGAGCGTTTTGTCACCTGTAGCTTATGTTACCAGAAAACGAATTTACGTTTACTCACAGTGATAAGTTAATGGGTTATTATATTATTAAAACCTCTGTCTTCGTGTCAAAGTTCAAAGAGCATGTGACGTTCGTAACGTAACGGGAATGTGCTGACGTTCGTAATGTTTTTTTAAACTCACTTTTAAATTGTTCTTCAGTTGCAAGTTATGGAAACGTATTGCTCCAAACATACATCAGTGATCAAGACAAACACTGAGGCATGATTGCAGCATTAGGCCCTTGCTAAGGAATACAGAAAGTACAATTTATCTTAAAATTTGACAACCAGATCTAGATCTAGTGCTTTGAAGTCAAATGATGTACGTAAAGTTGTCTGGGTCAATTTTATGTCCGTAACGGGAGAGTGCGAGAACATGTGGAAATCTAGTACTAGATCTAGTAGTAACAGTTTCTACGCAAGTTTAAAGTATTGTTGAATGGAGATAGAGATTTTATTTTTATTGATAGATCTAGTGTCAAATTGTGACAAACTTACGAGTTATAGAGGAAGAGTACATTTTGGTGTCAACAAGTGATGTATGTAACAAGAACGTTGAATCACATTTATTGGTCACTAAGTTCACTCCAAGTTGTCATATTAACCATTTATACTATGTTAACATCTTTTTGTTTTTGTTTCAGTCATTGCTTGCTTGCAGGTTTTTTTACTGAAATTATGTTGTCAAATTCTAGTGTCAGTAAAGGTCGGTTGTTATGTACGTCATTTGACCCACAACTTAGGTTAAATTTTTAACTGTAAATTGTTGTGCAAGTCAAATTCATGCATCAAGCAATTCTTTTATCTGTAAAACAGTTTTTGAATGTGTGTTTTATCAGTAGTTTGCTTTACAAAGGTGGTTGTTGTCCCTTCATGGTGTCAAAAATGATGTACGTAACGAGGGGGATGACTGCAAATAAACTTTAATTTCTCATCAACTAGACTCATTCTTGTCCCAAAACCAGTTAAATATGGTCTGTCATATATCTGACCACCCTGTCAAAGCAAAATTAACACTACTGGATCTAGCTGAAAAATTGGTTCACATGGTCATTTTGGTGCCCCACAATTTGGCAATTGACCATTTTTTTGTTGTTGTTTTTTACAAGTGTTTAAATGTGTGTTGGAGTTTATTTAAATTCAGGAAATCGCACCTTAAGAGTAAAAGTATTATGTATTGCAACACGACAAATAATGCTACATTACAATTCAGCAACAAACATGCGTTGTTTGCATCGTACCCCGCGACCCGTATGAACCAGTTGAAGCATCACCTCGCGCGTGCTTTGAAAGTTCGTTCGCAAACTCTCTATTGAACTGTGACCCGTCTTTCCCACTGCATGCCCCATCAGTAGGCCTATCAGGACTTCAAAAGCAAAGACTGTGTAGTAGGATTGGTGTTTGAGTAACAAGCACAGACTGTGGCGCCAAGTGATGTTCCGACTGTTAGCTGGATTTAGGTAGATGTGGGGGTTAAATTTACGTTGGCGCTATAACGAGCAATATTTACTATACTCAAGTTATGAATGTAGCAGTCAAACTGTTGGCGGATGGCGGTATGATAACGAGATTGTTAGTGACTTTGTATCGGTGTGAGATCCGTACCACGGCGAAAAGCTGGCGGTAGGCCTATGTGCGAATGGCAGTATAACGGGTGGCGGTATAGCGAGGTTTTACTGTATATTTCTTGATCTAGATCTACATCAGTTTATACTTTGAAACAGCAGATCATGCTGTGCGGCGCTGTAGGCCTACCTGTATCATTTACGGCACAACCCACCCAGTAACACTGCAAAACGTCAGAAAGACGTATTGTCGCCAATGTCGGTTTTATGTGTTTTTCGGGAACACCTGTAGTTTGTAGTGGTGTCCCTTTAGTTACAAATTACAAAACATGCCGGGTGGCATCAAAAAAATTCACGAGAAAAATGGTTGTAGTTTAACCTTTCAGTAGGCTACTCTTTGCAATACATAAAGCAATTTTTTAATATCTAGGCTAATATTCCATGGAATAAATGAAAAACCACTCATTCAGAATGAGAGGGATTCAAATTGGCCTATGATGTTTGTCAAAAGTGATTACATGTATTATTAATATTATATTAACATGACAGGCATGCCGATACTATACTCTCTGCTAAAACTTTGTTGAGGAATGTGAAAGAGATGGATGTTCCGTCTCCCATCGTGGTCAGTTACCTTCTTTCTGCCAATAGCATCACGAAGCAAAACGGCTTTAATTCGGATGTTAAAGAATAAAGAGTGCCAAAAAGAAAAGGAAGGAGAGAAAGAAAGGAAAAGGGGCTGTTTGTGGCAATCTAAATTTAATTTGCATTTGAAACAATATCAGTTCAGTACAGTAAATCACAAATAAAAGTATCAGATATGAACTAATGAAGGGGGAGAAAAGCTTTCCGTCATCAAAAACCTTGAGGTATGAGCAGAAGTGAAACATTATTTTTTTTAAAATAGATAAATAAGTATAAATAAACACTAAAATGGTAAAAACAATTAAGCGCACTGCAGATTCTCTGTACATACACATTTATTTTAAGGGGGAAATTGTGTGGATGGTTTGTTCTTTGAAGTACATGTATGTACCTGTTCAATCTCTCTCTCTCTCTCTCTCTCTAGCTCTCTCTCTCTCTTTCTCTCTCTCTCTCTCACCATTGCATATAAATAAAGCGCAAATATGCCGTAAGAAAATGCTTTTCATAACGTTGAAGCTCTATGGCGTTGAAGATCAGGGGTGGCCGTCCTGAAATAGTATCGAAAGGACGTACTCAAGGAGCTTAAAACACATCTAAGCTCCTTGAATCTTGAATATTCGGCGTTGAAGCCTTTTTAAGGCTAGTTCGCCGCTCCTTGGTATTACACTGTAATAGTACATTACTTCTGGCATGCGTAACAAGCAGTGCTGTAACTTGGTATTACTGCTGGCATGTGGGGTCAAACACACTTGGCTTATGCTGCCAGTAGGCGTCCAGCCTGGACTTATAGCAGTTGAGAGTAGGGGCAGTGACAACACTGTCTGGCAGGGCGTTCCATCTGTTAGCAACGCTGAGAAAAGAAGCTTAACCTGACGTTCAAACGGGAGTGGCTTTCTTTGATACGGAGATTGTGTCCCCTGGTGTCGCACATGGTTGCTGGTTCAAACTTCGGCCTATCCACGTCGTAGAGACCGTGCATATATTCGTACAAATCTATCATGTCGCCTCTGATGCGACAATGCTCTAGGCTTGGCAGGCAGAGTTGACGTAGACGCTCGGGGTAAAGCAAATCTCGGACAGCTGGCAGCAGCTTTGTGGCACGACGCTGGACATCTTCAATGTTGCTGCAGAGTTTCTTGTGGTACGGCTGGTATATAGAGTGGCCATATTCCAGTATCGGACGAACAAGGCTTTTGTACAACTGCATGAACATGTTGTCGTCAAGAAAGTCAAAAGATCGGCGAATGATACCAACCACTCTGTTGGCTTTGGCAGTTGTTTTGCAACATGTTCCTTGAATGTCAGTTGGTTATCCACATTAACGCCCAAGTCCTTTAATTTCCACCTCATGCTCTGCCAGCTCAATGGTGCAGTTTTCGCCGTGTTTCTTCCCTCTCATGGTGTACTTAGCAGTGGATTTTTTATTTCCCAGTTTGATGACGCTGCATCTGGACATACTTCGGAATTGGGAGCTGAGGTGCAAATGCCATGGATAGTGATCCTCTTAACTCATTCCCTACGGTAACTTTTGTAGGTGTGGACGGGGACTCTAAACATTATCCAGTTTGAAGTTTAGGAGTTGTTCAAAGATGCATTTTCTTCCACTTAATATGAGAACAAGACATAACATGAAGGAAAATCAATGAACCAGGATAGGATTCGCTATTCCGACAAGTTGGCCTATGTATTAGTGTTGGAAAATGGGTGTCTACTCTAGCCGAATATTCGGCTTTCTATAGCGAAGAAGTTAAAAGAAAGACCTCTAATCCGAAATTGGGAAATTGGTTTCACGCGGGGATGCCGAAATCAAAATTGCCAGGAAGCGGAGAACTTCCGGTTTTGAGAATCCCGCAGATTTGATGGCAATCATCCATTTTTAATTTCATGACATTGACAACATGGACTTCGGTACCTTTCTGAGAAAAAAGCAGCACTTGAATGAAACAGGTAAGATGATGTTCAAGCACAGCAAGAGTCGTTTCTCTTTCCCACAGAGAAACGAGGACTCGGAAGGGCTTGTGCCTCCCCAGGCTTAGATCAGATAGAAAAGCACAAAATGATTTTAGTTGTAAATATGTTCATACAAATAGCAGAGTTTTTATTAAATGTTATTATACTAATGCCAGAAGTTTAGTTACCAAATTGGAAGAATTCAAAGCCCTTATTCTTTTGGAGGATCCGGATATCATTGGGGTGACAGAAACTTGGTGTAACGACAGTCTCCTTGATGGATGTCTCGAAACGGAAGGTGTCTACATTTATCACATGTGCTGCATACAAATGATCCATGTCAATATAATCGTATTTCCTGTTCATCGAACCAGATTATGATTTTAGACTGTGGCAACATTTATGCCTTAGTATGGCTAAATTAAACATCCCATGAAACTGTTAAACAGCCTACAGGAAAGGACGGAAACAGTTATTGTAAGATTAGACTTGGCAAAAGAAAAATGATGTTCAGCCAAGGAAGTCTTCGCTGACTTTATTTTCTATTGTCAGAATTTACTTGTAACTGAAAAAAATTAGAATTTACAATTCATTACTTAAAAATTAACATAAAAACAGTTTTCTTAAAAGACAAAAGCAGATTTTACTATTGCAAAGACAAGGGCAACAAGGAAAAAAATCTATTATTTTCAATAGCTGTCACGGTATTATTCATAAATTAAATATTTAACTATTCCTGACCTGTGGGTCAAATCAATATCATTGTAAACTAGATATAATTCTGATTCTAATGAATAAACTTCTAATAAAATCTATGGTTGCTGTTTGTCTAAATCAACGCAAAATATTCACTCATTAAAAAAAAGATTCTGCACAATTTCTGAAATCTAAATGCACACTTTCTGCATACCATTGTATTAAAAGTTTTGCAGAAGGCCACATGAATTTCTGCACAATGAAAGAATCACTATTGAACAAAATTCTCTGATAACCAAACTTTTGCTGCAATAGGAAAAAAGTCTTAAACAGAATGCATTTGAGAAGCCACTTCATTTAAAGATTTTGTGAATTTTGTTGCGGTTTTGTGGCACAGGACAGGTACCGGCAGACTCATCGTTAGCTCATCCCTAGGTACCACTGTCGACGGCCTGTCACTCACAAGGTGATTTATTGCAGAAAACTAAAGTGAATGAAATCGGTGCATCTTCGTCGCCGTGTTTCGAAGACGAAATTGCTGCTCCTTGCGATTCGTGAAATACATAACGATGAAGAAGTTCAGTAGACTTTTAACTGCTTTTTCATGGAGTAAAAAGACTGTCTTCAGCGTATCATTAGATAGATCTATTTTCTGATCAGTTGCCAAGTTTCATTTATATTGGTTATGAAACAACATGGTATGAGTGCATACAAGAGAACAACCCTCTTTCACACAGTCCAAAAATGCACCCGATTTGAGGTCTTTATTTTAGGAGGTTCGCTGCCCTTGGCATTTACACCTCACTTTACTTGTTTTATTATTTCTTGTTCTGGCGGGGGGGGGAGATGATATGGATAAATTTTAATCTATTAATTTCAATTTTGCCCGGGCAGCGGCCTTTCGGCCTGCTCTTTACGATTTCCAACTGCCAAGGTATCTTTAACGTGCGCAACGTGCACACGGGCCCTCCGAACTTTTTCGTCCTTATCCGAGAAGACTAGGTACTCGATCCTACCCCCCAATAGGACCAGGGACTTGAAAATATGAGAAAAATCCAATTTCCAAGAACTACTCGATCCTACCCCCCAATAGGACCAGGGACTTGAAAATATGAGAAAAACCAAAAATGCACCCACTAGCGGTGACCTATTTCGGACTCACGGAAACCCGCCAGAGTGTCATTGCTAAATTATTATGAACTAGCTGAGGTCCCCAGCCCTGCCCGGGATAAATCGATTTGAATATTGGTTTCAGTTCTGGGTGGTTATTATGGACCTGCTTCATCTGGCCTGTTCCTATTTGTTTATTTTATTTTTGTTTGTTTGTTTTTAAATAAGTCTTACTGCTCTGCCTTTGTGAGTTGACACCCTGCGCATCCCGTACAACAGCATGATTTGCACACAGGTTAGTGTGTTTGATAGTGAACACATCGCAGGAAGTGATAACGAAACCTTAAAATGGCGAACCATGACTCCAAATAGATCTAAATGATGGCGAAACAATAAATTTCCAAAAAAAAAACTACACCGATCTGAGACTTCTATTAAAAACTGTGCACCCTTACATCCATTCTGATGCACCATATAAAATTTGAAGTCTGAGTGTTGAGTGGTTCAGAAGCCTTTTGCAACGAAAAATCTCAAGTCCACAAATATATATAGTATACATGCACAGAATTTGTAATGCCAATCCCAGCCACCGGGCGAGACAAATCCAATTGCACTTATTAACAATTGCAGCATTGATGTAAACAAAGCAGAGGCTGCTGACCATGTGGCGAAGAGTTTGTAGTCCTTCTCGTGGCCTACTGTTGTCTGTTTTAAAAGTTACTTTGCATGTTGGCATTCACTGTAGCACACTTTCTTTCCGCCCCCTTTTATGTGATCTTCTGAAGTGGAGAAAAGAAAGAAAGTAACAAAAATTTTGTCTCACAGTATTATCATTTTGTGACCGGGGAACTTTTTTCTTTTGTAACGTTTCTCTTTAAAGGTTGAAATGAATCAAGAAAATTTCCTTTTTCCAGTTGGCCACGCTTTGATTAACTTATTCATAGACATCTGAGAATGGGATCAGAATCTTATTCACAGATGGATTTTTGGTTTTGTGATTTTTATTTAGGAAGAGCTCCTTTAGATCACAATTCAGGCTTGTTTTGTGAAATAATTAGGCTCTTCACTCACTATCGCTCGATTCGGAGTACCGCATGGTGTTTCTTATGGTAATGATACACCAGGTTGTCTTTTTTTTTTAATGATACTAATACATGTACTTATCGGTTGTCGTGTCCTCAGTAGCATTAGAGAGACCCTGTTTAGTAACGCTTTTGTTCAGGTTCCCCGGTGGCATTGCTAAGTAAACCCGCATGCCGAGGTGGTAGACGGGGTTGGAATTCCCGCAAGAGCTGCCTTTTTTTGGGGGGGGGGGGGGGGTTGTTACTTTTTTTCTGCTTTTCCCTGCACTGATCATTGTTGCTTTGCTTCAGAGTATAAAATTATGCCTAGGATTTTAATTTTTTTTTTTTTAGATGAATTGTTAGCCAATTTTGTTGGGTGTGAAATCACAGAGAAAGTCTGACAGAGCAGATAAAAATGAAGTAAACTTCCATGCAAACAAAAAAGTAATAAAACAAAACATGACAAATAGCAAAGCAGAAGGCCCCCAAAATAAATACAGGGTAGATCTAAGTCACGACACAGAGAGACGAAATTTTCAGTTCACACTGACTAAAACAAAGAAATCATTTACTTGTTTAAAATTTGATTTACATTTTTATTCCTAATTAGCAACTATCCCGTTTCAATGAACAGGAATAAATAAAAGAAACAGAAATAAATAAAAGAAGTAATCTGGAGCACACTGGTAATAATCAGTTTCCCCATGACTTCAGCTTTTGCAGGTTTCAGAAAATTGGGAGTTCAGACTTCCCTAGAAACGCACTTCCGTCGGTCAAAACATGTGACCATCGCACATAAGCCTGGGTAGGGCATTAGAAAACGTCTCCTAAAAGTATTAAAACCGCATGGTTTGACTTTGTTGCAGCCTTAATCATACTGGGAAAGGCTGCCGATTACACAGATATGGTAAACGTGGTAAAATCTATCGATAATACTAATAGGTCTTCAATTCCCGAGTTTTTCGACATGCTTTTGCAGAAGCATCGTTGCGAATTGTTTTGACAGACATTTTTAATACAAAAACTACAACAAATTGAAAGGAGTATGAAACATAGCACTTATCTGTTTTATTTCATGGATGCATACAGATTTTGTATCTCCCGGAAGTGAACCCGGTTGGTGTTCAACAACAAAAGAACGGAACCGGAAAGATTGCGTGCGAAAGTCACGTAATTTTGACTGACACGGGCCTCGCGAGATTTTCTGTTGGATTTCACACTTTTTTTTAAAGAAAAACTAATTATTTTTTTCTTTCATACCATTTTAAAGGTTTGTTTTTATTTTTGACTGTGAAAATTGGGACTAAAGATTATTTTTAAAGCAGTTTAGTTACTGTCTGAAGTAGGTCAATTATTTGACAGACACGTTTGGCAAAATGTAAACCTTCTTCTTTTCTTTTGCTTCTGGGGACTTTTTCTAGGGTTTATACACACCAGCAACCATTTCTGCTACCATTCCATACTCAAAAACAATATTACCTGTGCCAAGTTGGTAAGCACATTGATTCTTTGTTGCCAAGGTAAATTCAGGGAAGTTTTGCATGTCAAATATATGATGTTCGCAACACAAAAAAGTAGAAGAAAAACACAAACACATGATATATGAACAAATTTATAATTTTTATTCCTTCTGATCATCATTTATAAGCTGAAATCAAAATATTCAAGAAAAACACAATATTTATGAAACTATAAGACACGGAAATCTGAACTGTCTTTGTGACCCAATTTTCTGAAACCTGCCTTTTGCAAAGTCCTTAGGAAAGAAAATGATTCCCAATGAGCAGTTTTTAAGGTTTTAAAAAAAAAGTGCTCTGTCGTGGGATTGAACCCAAAACGGATTGAACCTATAGTCTCAGACTATTAACTGCTGGTGCTATACCCATTGCGCCACCGCAGACCGCGATAGGGTGGAGGAACTTTTCCGAATAAGCACTTCGTTTCCAATTTCATCCCTTCCATATTTCTTTAAAATGTTAAATCCAAATTAGGCACACCAATGAGGATGGATTTCCAAGTTGCATTTTCCATTTTAGCGATAGAATGTTGCAACCTGCATATTAGAATAGATTTATCCCCTTCAATCAGATAGGGATATAATAATAGCAGAGTTGACACCTCTACACTTGAGAAATTTAAGACACTTCTCTTTCTTGTCTCCATTTTACTTTTTAGGCAGATCTGTATAAATTTAGTATTAAATGCGTTAGATAGAGTATGTAGACCAATTAAAATATTGTATGGAAGTTTTATTTTCTTTTTTATTTAGCAATGCTAATCGAGCCGCGCCGCGTGTTCAAGAAACGAGACCGCCCGCTGGGTACACCGGCTCAGAAATGTGACGAGGTGCTTTGTGTTGAAGCCCTCCTAAGGTGTGTTCCACGATCATAGGTGAATGAAACTTAGCATCCAATTAGAAAAGAGGTCAAACTAGTCACATGTGGACATTTGTCATCGTACTATGTTCAGAACCCATTGAAACCGTTTATTCTTTCGCATTCGTGTGTGTATTTCGGAAGATAAAGGGAGTAACGGCTGGTATGACGAGAAGGTAAGAAAACAACCTTTTCTTCTTTGTGTAAAATTTCAATGATTTATTTGATGTACTTTTCACGTAATAATTTTTTAATTCTTGTTGGGTCACAAGAAAAGCCGGTCCCAAAAAAGCGAGGCCATTAATGGGCGGCGGCAGTGTGGCAACCGTGACCCAGCACAGTGCATGCAAGGGAGGGATGATCGCTACGCGCAATTTCGTTGGCTCCTAAAAAGACCTTCGCCAGGGCGAATTTAACTTATCTGAGGCACATTGTTTTTTGGTGGGTGATAGGTGGGTGAAACATGAGTACTGATACTGGCAAAGACAACTGTATTGGGTTAAAAGCTTGGTTTTTAACTTTGATAATTTTTTTGCCAAAGAAATTAGATCTATATGATATTAATGTCACTACCAAATCAAATGACATGTCTCATGAGTTCTGAAACATCGATGTTCAACCCTCTCCTCCCCCAGTTAATGAATGCGCCTCTTTTGGGTTGACTGAGCATGTTGAGCGTAGTATATAGGTCCTACACAATGTTATTGTCTTGGAGAGTCAGATATAATTATGATCTGCGCTCCAATTTTATTCACAGACAGTGCTATAATTTATATTGTCCATTTGTAAATTATAATAACTATAGAGCTGAGTTATATTAATACATCCACAGTAAAAGGATAATTTGCATTTTCTCCCCTTTTTCAGGTCATCACAGATAGTGATATTTTATTAGAAAAATACGGTGAGCCCAATCTTCACAATAATATTATTATTACAAACGGACTTGTCCTCCAGTTCAGAAAAGACACCATCAAAATGCCAAAAAATGATAATAAACAGAATAATTACATGTAGAATGTATAAGAATGATACATTGAAATTATGGATAAAGTAAAATATGTTTCCTAGTTGGATATCATTTTAAAATTTGCCTTTGCTGATGTTTTCTCTTCTCAGCACTTGTGACAACAGACAGCACAAAGGAGAGCAAGTAATTGTGGACTTTGCAGAGCTTGGAAAGGGTCTTGGAATTTTTTAATGGCCAGCAGGAAAAGAATTCAGTGTGTCAAGGCTGAGTGTTCTAGAGACTGAACTCGAATATGAACTACGGCAAGGAGGGCAGTCATGGATAATAAAGAATGCGAAGTCCATTCTTTCCAAAAAACAATATACGCAAGATTAAGGTGGAAAATTATATTTTAGATAATAAAAGAATATGCTGCTAAGCCTGTGTGCATTCTTTTTTATACATGTATTTATGTTACTTTCACATTGCATGTACAAGTGGGAATTTTGGGGGGTAAAAGTGAACAAAGGTTATTATAATATGAAGGAGTAATTTTCAATTAATTAAAGAATGGCTACAAATCTTCAAGTTTTAGAAAAAGTTTTAAAGGTAAAAGAATTCTTATGGTACCAACACAATTCCCATTAAATTTCCCACAAAGGTGCCAAGTTTCATCCATGTAGTCCCCAAGCTGACTGAAATATGCTGAAAAGTTGACGAAAAAGTGGCGATTTTGTTGCCACTTTTTGGTCATTTTTTTTACTATATTACAGGTAATCTGATTTTTCAAAACTTTAAACTAACGTAACTTTGTTATGTATTGATGGATTTTAAAAAGGTCAAAACTCAAAAGCATTTTTATTATTAAATAAAAGATAGGGCTTTTGATTTAATCTTGTTTTATTCATCAAAGGTGTAAAAAAAAAAAAAAAAATTTCATTGGCATTGCTATTTTATTACTGGATCAGTGGGATTCTGGCGATAACGAGTTCAGTACAATAGTAGACGCCACTTTTTTCCATGTGAGTTAGACCTTTCATAGCGGAGTTTGCAGTCCCCTCACAAAGTGTAAAGTTCGGGAAGGAAAACTATATAATTATGATAATAACTCCTACTGTATTCCATTTTAGCGATAGAATGTTGCAACCTGCATATATTAATTAGAATAGATTTATGTAGTCGGTACTATTTCGCCACCCCACAGCAGAAATACACCACAGCTTACATTTTTGTCACCATGGCAAACTTGGTCTTATCCCGTCTGTCCCAGAAATCAGTCATGACAAGATCTCAATGTGTCATTTTTTTTTTTAAAAGATCAATTTTTGTTCCTTAACAAAGTTCTGAAGGATGCCTATGACTAGGAGTGTAGAAGTGGTAAATAAAATTAGCTCCACAAAAAGGGAAGGGCTTTACAGTTTAAAAAATTGACAACCAGTTATGGCCACTTTTGTATGGTCCATGTTTGTAAATAGGTTAACTGGGTGGTGAAAAAGTACCAGATAAGTATGGCAAATTTTCCCCGAGTAGTAGTGTGTGTTGTGGTCACTTTAAAAGTATTCACAAATCTAAGTGTAAAATTTAGTTTGTACAAATAATATGAGCCAGTCCTTACAATACATTTAAAGCTCTTCAGTTATCTAAAAATGCTTGTCAAGTGTTAACTTGCAAATTGCAATCATCATGCCAGTGTTGACACAGTGTATAGCTGTGCATGTAACACTACTTGCAAACAACCGAAGTTGTACCACTACTATTTCCTGTTGCACCCACTGGTGCTTAGGGCAGCAACAAAGGATCTCCAGCCCTGTCTGTCCTGGGCCATCTTTGCGAGAGTTCCCCATGAGTGATTGAAGGATTTCATCTCTGCCTCGATTGTTCTCCGCCAGGTTGCCTTGGGTCTGCCTCGCTTGCGCCGTCCCTCCGGTGTCCACTGAAGTGCTGTTTTGGTTATAGAATTTGCTTCCTTTCGCAGCACGTGTCCAAGCCATCTCCATCGTCTCTTCGTGATGATGTTGGCTATTTCTTCTTGCTTGCATCGCCTTAGTAGTTCCTGATTAGAAATCTTGTTTGGCCAAAAGATGCGGAGAATCCTACGAAGACATGTGGTGTGGAAGGAAGACAACTTGGCGAGGTCACCTTCTGTCATTCGCCAACACTCTGATCCATACAGGAGTGTGGATAGGACACAGCTTTGGTACAGTCTGATCTTGGTGTTGATGCCGTATTGTGTCGATTTCCAGATGTTGCTCATACTTTGAAAGACAGCCCTTGCATTTCCCAGCCTACTTTGGATGTCCTCCTTTGTGCCACCCTCTGGTCTGATAATGCTACCAAGGTATTTAAATTTGTCCGTCGTGGTGAGGTTCTTGTCATCTACTTGCACTGGTGCTGGAGTGTCTACATTTAGGGTCATAATCTCTGTCTTCTTCTGGCTAATCCGAAGGCCTACTTTGCATCCAAAATTATGTAGTCTCTGCGTCTTATCTTGCATGTGTTGGTGACTATGTGACAATAGCGCAAGGTCATCCGCAAAGTCCAAATCCTCTAGGTTGTCGAAGAGTGTCCATCTGATGCCTCTTGGTGCATCCTCTGTAGTTTTCCGCATAATCCAGTCGATTACGAGGTTAAACAAAATTGTTGACATCACACATCCTTGCCGTACACCAGTTTTCACTTCAAAGGATGCATCACTGTTTCCGACACTGCAACTGAAGTTCTTGTAAAAGCTTTTGATGAGTTCAACAAGCTTGCTGGGAATCCCATAGTGCCGAAGAATGCGCCATATACTCTCTCTGTGGATGCTGTCGAAGGCCTTTTCGAAGTCAACGAAGTTCACATAGAGCTGCCTTTGCCATTCTGAACACTGTTCTATGATGTTTCGGAGTGTGAAGATCTGGTCAATGCATCCTTTCCCCTTTCGGAATCCGGCCTGTTCCTTTCTCAGTGTCTTGTCCACAGCATCTGACATGCGTTGCACAATGATCTTGGCAAGGATTTTGCTGGGTATAGAAAGGAGAGTGATACCACGCCAGTTGTTGCAATCGCTGAGTGCTCCTTTCTTGGGTATTTTCACTATTCTGCCTTCGTTCCAGCTCTTTGGTACTGCTTCTGCTTCCCAGATAGCTGTGAACAGTGGCTGAAGGATGGTGGCTGACTGATCCGGATCTGCTTTGAACAGTTCTGCAGTCAAGTTGTCTTTTCCTGGGGCTTTGCTGTTTTTTAGGCTCTTTATTGCTGCCACTATCTCTTCCTTCTTTGGTGGATCTATGTTGATGTCAAAGTCTTCAGCAGCATCTTGTATTATTATTCTATCTTCAGGTGGTGGCCGGTTTAGTAATTCCTGAAAGTGCTCTGTCCAGCGTGTATCCTGTTCTCGTTCTGTAGTCAGTAGTTTCCCATTCTTGTCTTTGATTGGAACACTTGGTCTTCCACCGTACTTGCCACAAATGCGCTTAGTGATCTTGTGGAGCTTACCCTGTTCTCCTCTTGCTGCTGCCTCCTCCGCATCTGCCGCTAGCTGTTCCATGGCTTCTCGTTTATCTTTCTTTACTAGTCTCTTCACTTTCTTATTTAACTCTGTGTAGCTATGTTAGTACCTCTCTTTCAGCCTTTCCGATTTCACTTGTAGGAGTTTCTTTTTCATGACTTTCCTCTCCTCGATCATATCCCATGTTCTTTGTTGGATCCACTCCTTGCTTTTCCCTTTCTCATTAAATCCAAGGCAGGCTACACTGCTCTCTGTGTACACTGTAGTTACTCTTTTCCACTCTGAATCGATTCCTCTTTCATTAGGGTTGTTCTTATCAGACTCTCGTAGAGCCTGGAATCGGTTCTTGACTTGTATGTTGAAGGCATTTCTAACACTTGCATCTCTCAGTTTCTGAATATTAAGGTGTCTTTGCTTTGATGTCTTGATTCCGGTCTTGTTCAGTTTAATTTTGATAAGTGCTGCCACTAGATGGTGGTCGCTGGCTACGTCAGCTCCTCTTTTCACTTTCACATCTAGAAGGGATCGTCTCCACATACCGTTGATCATCAAATGGTCTATTTGGTTCTTGTCTCTTCCATTTGGAGAATTCCATGTGAGTTTGTGAATTTCTCTGTGTGTGAAAAGGGTCCCTCCGATGACTAAGTTGTTCAAGGCACAAAAATCCACAAGCCTTTCTCCATTGTCATTCCTTGTTCCAGTTCCATGTTTTCCCATTACTCTTTCATAATTTATATCATCTTTACCTACCTTAGCATTGAGGTCTCCCATGACAATGATGAGATCATGCCGTGGCGTCATGTCCATTTCCCCCTGGAGTTGTTCATAAAAGTCGTCTTTGTCTGTGTTGTCGTTTTCGTTGGTTGGTGCATAACATTGGATGACAGTGATGTTTGTGTGTCGTCCTTTCATCCTCATCCTCATCAGTCTGCTATTGACTGGTTTCCACTCCAACAAGCATTTGTCCAGTCCTTTCTTTAGGATGATGGCTACTCCTTCATGATGTTGGTCATCCTCTCTTCCAGAGTAGAGAACGGTTTCTCCAGTGGATGTTTTGATCCTTCCAGATCCAGTCCATCTGCTCTCACTTACACCCAGGATGTGTAGGTTGTAGCGCCTCATCTCTGATGTTACTTGTGCTAACTTACCCGATTCATACATTGTTCTAACATTCCAGTATCCAATCCTGGTCTTGGTTTTGGCGGTGTTCAGTTCCTCCTTCATCCTGCTAGCAGTTTCCTTTCGGCTTTCACTACTTGCATTCATACGAGTCGCGAGGTACTCAGAAGGTCCATCACATCCAGAACGTTGGTTTTTCCATGTTGCTGTTTCCGTAACGATTTTTGTTTCTCCAAGTAAGGTCACCCCAACAAGGATTTCAGGGTAGGGTTGTTAGCCCTACGCCCAACCCCCGAACCTGGAGGGCCGGTCTGTTCAATCTTGTCTGGTCCTTCCCCCATGACCTGTCCAGCTTGCTTAAAGCTATCAGGGGCACGAGGCCTCCGCTGGCTTAGCTCCTGGGATCACTGGGACACGCAAGCCACTCCTCCACGTCAAGGCATGAACAATTGGAGCAGAAGTTGTACCACCCAAGCATGTAAAACTTTCTGATTGTTCATACTCATTATGTGCTGATGGTGGCCAGTGCCAATGTCATTGTTTGACCAATTTTATGAAGAGATCTGTCCTATTTTAGGAAATACATATAAAAGTCCGATACATGACAAGGTGGCTTCCAATGCAAAAATTCTAGGTCTAAGCAGTCAGACTGTTGTCATGGTGCAAAACTACCGGTCTACCCTCTATCTTCCAAATTGCGGGGCTCTATCTTCCAAACTGCGGGGTTATGTGGATCCCCGCAAGAATGCAGTTGTTTAGGAGTCGGCATGGAAGGGGGTTACATCTAGATAATATAGACCTCCATTGTCCAAGGGGGTTGTTTTTATAGAAGCCCCGCTTGGAGATCAACTGCTGAATACAAAGGTAGAATCCCTCTTCAGTTTCAACAAATGTCTGTGAGTGTCTGTGTACATTAGTATTTCACAAGATAAATGTTTTATTTGTGCAGGAGGTGCACCATCTTCAGCCAGGGAGTCAGCAATAGGAGGTGGCTTCACTGACAGGGGAGAAGGCCCTTATCGTGAAATGCATTTTCAAAGGAATTTCCACGGGTTCGACGAAGACAATCAGTTTTACAGACGTGATACAGCCACCTTTTCAGCTTATGATAGGGAGTATCATGGGAATAGAGATTTGGATTATGGACCAGGATTCAACTGCGGTAATCAAGACCAAAATGAGCTTCCCCAAGATGAAGCATTTGCATGTGGTCAAAGTTGGAAATGTCCTTTACCTGAGAAAAGGGGCAGAGGATATGGAACTGATCCATGGCCAGGTGGTGATCCTGGTTCTGGCTGGCATGACACAGGTAGAGGAGATAATAGAGGTGCTCCTGGCAGCAGTTCATACAGAGGCCACAGTGAGGTGGTCCCTCACAGAGGAAGAGGTATAATGAAAAAATAAAATAGTCCTGCTATTAAAATACAATGTTGGTTTTAAATTAATGGATAAAATTGACTGCCAGTGCAGCAGGTGAAAAATTATTCTCCACAACATAAATTATTACATTTTTTGACAATTAAGTGCATAGTGCAGACTTAGTTGGCTGTGTGATGCACTGTGTATTAGGATTCATTTTTACAGCAAGATGTACACAAGTTTTTAATAGTCTCGATGTGATGGGGTATGGGACTTACCAGTTGAAAATGGGATGTGAGTGGGCATGAGAAAACCACAATAAGTCGGCAACATGACATTTTGAATTCTGTACATATAATAAATTCTGATAAATTGAAGTCAGTGACCCCCCTAAAACAAGATTTTGAGAACACAGCATTTAATCCTATAAGTGGCAATAGCTAATTGACCAAGTAATATTGGAGTGATTGTTGTTAGGAGGCCGTAGTCTAATAACTAAGCCGTTATAGAGATCATAGTGAGTAGTGTTCACTGCTCATCTACAGTTTACCCTGTAACATGCCACGGTCCCCTAGAAACAGCCAAGTCGGAAGTTTTTGGATCTTGTTAGGAGACCGAAGTCTAATTACAAAGCTGTTATAGAGATCATAGAAAGTAGTGTTCACTGCTCATCTACAGTTTACCCTGTAACATGCCACGGTCCCCTAAACAACAGCCAAGTTGGAAGTTTGTGTCTGACCCTTATTTTCACTTCAAAGCCGTTTGTCTCAAAATCAGCTCTGCCGACTTATTGTGGGTTTTCTCAGGCACACTCACATATATATCATACAAAATGTTTCCCTCTTGAAAACAATTTGATCCCCCTTTTTTTTCAATGAAGAAATCAGATTTTTCCCTTTTTCATGAGTTGAATGCACAGTTCCCAGCCTCGTTAAAATTTGAGATCTTTCTTGTAATGAAGATGGATGCATTTGCCTCAAACAAATTCTGTTTTAGTAAAATGATCTTTGCCAGTTTTTTTGGGTTTTGTTTGGTTGGAGTAGAATAGATAGATTTCTTTGAAGAATCAGGAAAAACCGTGTTAGGTCTTTCGCAAGAATGACACATCACATTATCATCTCACATAATTATTTATTTATATATCTCTCATTTAAAATAACGAGTGTGACAAAACAAGGTTTCCTAAGCCCGTTTTTGTGAGGTCTGATCTTACCTTCATTCAGGAAGTTCTGGTTTCACAAGAGGAGGGTTCCAAGACAAGAGGCAGGTCAGGACTTATGAAGATCCAGATACAAGCAACAGAGGTAATTAAGAGCAAAATCTTTCAGAATGACCGTAACACTTTTGAAAAGCGGGAACTTCTGTGAATGTGATTGTGAGTTTTCTGTGTCAAATCTAATAATGGATGAGGAAATCATGCACAAATGTTTGAAAGACATTTTGATGTCCAGATCACATATTCAGATGAGGACATGTATCCCAAATAATGTTTGTGATAATCCTTTTGTTCCCCCTGTTTTAGAAACAGGTGCTTGCTTGGGTTTCTGAATGTGCATGCAAATTTAATAACTAATGACGCTATGATAAAGCTCTTCCCATTTTTACAGTTTCGAAGCTCTGTGTTGAGGAAGAAAGAGTCAATATGATTCTAGAAATTTAATTTTACATCTGCACATTATGTCTGTATGTCAGGCCAGAGTTTTCTGCTATTGTATAACAGTACACAATACAGCCTGCTACTGTCACCCCCCACTGTCTTGTGGGTCATCTCGGGAGAGAGGAAGACTAGGGGAAGGTAACCCTGAATACAAATACCACACTGCCTTGTGTGTTGCTATGATAGCAAAGGCTATGGGAGTAAACCCAGACAGAAAATCAGGAGTGGAGACCCGAAGGTGGTTGTCAGGGAGAACTGCATCAAACTGGCTTCCAGCATCTCCTGCAGCCGGACTAGTTCCAAATGTATTGACCTGGTCTCTCCCTTGGGTTTAACTAGAATGGCAGAGAGAGGGGTGGTGCCTCTGGGCAAAGCACCATCTCTTAAAAATAGCCCAGGCAAGGCAGCAAAACGAGGAGGCGTTTGCTCGGGCTTGGCAAGCGTCTGTCTCTCCTCTATAAGCCCACCCATTTCCGATTTGGAGAGGACACTCCAGCCATCCGTTACGGATGGGCACAACACGGGAGGTGGCAGTTACCGGTGATAAGCTCAATCCATTTGGCGTACGGATGAGCGCCAGGGGTCCCCTCTGTCGGTGGGAGCGGCTTTTCAGCTGCATTGATCAACTACCGCCCGCCGTAACCTGGGCAGCCCCCAGGCAGTTGGGTGTTGTTCCGCCACGTCAGCCTGCTTCATAAGGTGGTTGGAGCTAGACCAAAAGTCAAAAAGCTGACGTAAAGTGTGCACCTGGCAAAAACAGAAAAATACTAAAACTTGGTACCTGGAACGTCAGAACAATGCGCCCAGGCTTGCAACAGCAAGATCTCACTAATATTGACTCCATCAGGAAATCCCAAATTATTGATCGAGAACTTCAGCTACTAAACATCGACATCGCTGCCCTTCAAGAAACTCGACTTCCCGACTCCGGGTCAGTCAAAGAAGAAAACTACACCTTCTTCTGGCAGGGCCTTAGCAGCGAACAGCCGAGAATCCACGGCGTGGGCTTCGCCGTAAAAAACTCCCTTATCAATTCGATCGCAACTCCAATTGGAGTGTCAGAACGCATCATGACACTCAGACTGAACACCCGGTCTGGTTTTACCAACATTATCTGTGTCTATGCCCCAACACTTACCTCCTCTGACGAAACTAAAGACATTTTCTACGAGGCATTGCAGAGGACTCTCCACAACATCCCTCTCACCGAAGGCCTGCTAATTCTGGGTGACTTTAACGCTCGAGTGGGAGCAGATCACTCCGCATGGCCAAAGTGCATTGGGCACTTCGGCATTGGCAACATCAACGAAAACGGGCAGCGCCTTCTGGAGCTATGCTCCGTAAACTCATTATGTGTTACAAACACGTACTTTGACCTTAAGAGATGCCAAAGAACATCATGGCGCCATCCCAGGTCTGGCCATTGGCATCAATTAGATCTTATTCTCTCAAGGAGGAAGAGTTTGGGCTGTATAAAAATAACTCGTTCCCTCCACAGTGCTGACTGTGACACCGACCATGCACTGGTAGTCAGCAAAATCAAAATTTCGGCCAAGAAAATATACAGATCAAAAGCCCCTTCAATCCCTAAGATCAATGTAACAGCAATCAGAGATGAATCAAATAGAAAGTCATTTGAAAAGTTATTTGCTGAAAGCATGGATAATGTCACCCAATGTGACTCGGTAGATGAAACATGGAACACTCTCAGTTCAAAAATTCATGACTGTGCCATCAAGTCTTTTGGACAGCATAAAGTTTCAAACAACGACTGGGTAGCCCAGAACAGCGAAATTCTCCTACCTCTCATTGAGCAAAAGAAATCTGCTTTCAATGAGTATAACAAAAATTGCAATCAGAGTACAAAAACTTGTTTGAAAAATGCAAAAGCTAAACTTCAGCTGGAGGTAAGACGTTGCGCCAACAAATACTGGACAGACTTGTGTAACAGCATACAAGAGGCAAATGAAAAGGGAGATATGAAAACCGCCTTTAGTCAGATGAAAGTAGCTCTTGGGCCAATCATCACCAAGAGCGCCCCACTTAAGTCTGTAAATAGTGAACCCATCACAGATAAAAATGAACAACTGAATAGGTGGGTAGAGCATTACTCTCTGTTGTATTCAACTGAGAAAAATATTCCACCAGATTTTGAGGAACACCTCCAAAAACTGCCAATAATGGCCGAACTTGACGCTGAACCTTCCTTAGTCGAGCTTTCCAATGCAATCGACCACCTGTCTGCTGGAAAAGCCACAGGAAGTGACAACATTCCTGCAGAGGTATTAAAAGACCTAAAAGGCCCACTATTACCACACCTGTATAATCTGTTACTGCAGTGTTGGAAAGAAGGCGTGATACCACATGATATGAGAGACGCCAAAATTGTCACACTTTACAAGAACAAAGGAGACAAAGGCGACTGCAACAACTATCGAGGCATATCCCTCCTCAGCATTACTGGAAAGGCTTTTGCTCGCGTCATCCTCTGCCGCCTTCAACAACTGGCGGAAAAAGTCTTACCAGAAACACAATGTGGCTTTCGAAGCAAACGATCAACTATTGACATGATATTTGCACTTCGGCAAATCCAAGAAAAATGTAAAGAACAAAACAGGCCGCTTATAACATGCTTTGTGGACCTAACAAAGGCTTTCGACACCGTAAGCCGATCTGGCCTGTATGCAGTCCTTAAATCCATAGGCTGTCCACCAACATTGCTAAAACTTATTGCATCCTTCCACACTGACATGAGGGCATGTGTCAACTTTGAGGGCTGCACATCCAATTCATTTGCTGTAAACAGCGGTGTGAAGCAGGGATGTGTTCTTGCTCCTACCTTATTTGGTATATATTTTGCAGCCCTACTCAAGAATGCCTTTGGTCAATGTTCAGGTGGAGTACTTATTAACACCAGAGTGGACGGCTCCATTTTTAATGTTGCCAGACTAAAAGCAAAATCTCGTACAGAGCATATTATGTTACAAGAGCTCCTCTTCGCAGATGATGCTGCAATCGTGGCCCACGATGAAACCACGCTCCAGGCTCTCATCAATAGTCTTGCCAAAGCCTGTGACAAATTCATGCTAAAGATCAGTGTCTCAAAAACTGTAGTTTTGACACAAGGCTTGAGAAACCCCAACCCAATCATGCTGAATGGCTCTCCTCTGGAGCAAGTGGGAAAATTCTGCTACCTAGGCTCAACCATCAGTGGTAGTACAGACATAACAACTGAAATAAATGCCAGAATAGGAAAGGCGGCCACAGCTTTTGGCAAACTCTCAAAAAGGGTGTGGAACAATAGCAAGCTGACCATCAAAACAAAGGTACTCGTGTACCAAACTTGCGTCCTAAGCACCCTGCTGTATGGCTCAGAGACATGGACCACCTACTCCAAACATGAAAGATCCCTCAACTCCTTCCACCTGCGCTGCCTACGCAAAATTCTCAAGATCAAGTGGCAAGACAGGATCTCAAATATCGAAGTTCTGAGCCGAGCCAACATTCCATCAACTCAGGCTCTCCTAGGCAAAAAAAGACTGCGGTGGCTTGGACATCTCCACCGTATGGAAAATGATCGCATCCCCAGACAAATTCTCTACGGGGAACTTGCTACGGGCAACCGACCCAGAGGTAGGCCACATCTGCGATTCAAAGACACTTGCAAGGTCACGATGAAAGCATTCAACATCGACCCCAATGAATGGGAGAACCTTGCAAATGATCGAAGCAGATGGAGACAAAAATTGCGCAGTGGCACGCTCGCAATAGACTTCAAGGCAAAAGAAACATACCTGACAAAACGACAGAGGCGGAATGAAAACACTCGCCAAAGTGAACCCAAAAGACTGACCTGCAATCACTGCCATCGCACTCTCGGGTCAAACATTGGTAGAATAAGCCACGAGAGAAGCTGTCAGTCAAAGTGAAAGTGAATATTCTAGCTGCTAAGACCGTCTGTAAAGACGCTAAAGGCCATATACATATATACATTATGTCTTCCCCAGACTTTAGCAGAAAAGATGAATATGGAACTGACTTTGAAGAACAGTATGGAAATTCAGAAGTAAGTTATTAGATCATGTTCCGGGAATCTGTTAGTGCTCTTTAGACAAGTGAGTTTTCCAACGCTGTTTTTCTTTGGAGTTGATTGCTGAAAGAAATTTAGTATGAATTTAAACAATTTATATAAGCTGCAGTAAAGCAGAATTCTTTTTGGGGTGTGGAATAGCTTTACAATTTTCTGATACTTGTAAAGTGTGGGAACAGTCAGGTTGCAAATTTTGCTATTACATGGTCATACAATTTTTAATCAAGTAGTGAATTTGGAATTCTCTGAAACATTTAGTGTGGGATGAAAAGATGTTCCCCAAATCTCTGTAATCAAGTTTGGGAAAATATCTCTGAAAAATCAAGGAAAAAAGAGTCCATGATTTGAAACCTCATTTTGTGTTTTCCTTATTTTAAAATCCAATTATAGTATGAATTGGAAATTAACTCCTCACTAACCTGAAGAAATGCTATTCAAACTTCAAACATGATTAGCTAGCAGGTGACAGGCATTAAATAATTAGTGGCCTTTTCTTGAAAATTTACGGGTGTGAAGGACCTGAAGCTAATTTTGTAAGTTGGAAAGAAAATAAATGTTTTACTTGAAATGTGTTTCTTGTTAAAGACAGGTTTAGTAATAAGCACTTGAAATATTGTACTTTCCTTAATCCATAGATAAAATAAAATTCCTTTGAAAAGTTCATGGAATACTTGGCCATTAAAACAAAACACTTGTCACTTGTGGTTGTGGGAAAACACGTGTGCAGTTACATGAAAGTTTCAGCGATATTGTGGTTGGAAGGTGCTGATACATACCGTGACCTTAGTTCGTGTTTGTTCCAACTCCACGTTTTGCACAGCTGAGAAATTCGGCATTAATTGTTTGTTGCTTCATTATTATAAGGAGTTACAAAAATTGGAACTGTGAAACAGCTTGATAAGTGCCACAGTGCATTTTAAACAAGAGTCAAAGTGTGCATTTGTTTACACCTCTATTGCATATTAAAAGATGTCCTGTTTTTCAGAAAATGGAGATATATAACAAACAAAATTAAGTGTGCAAAATGTTAAATAAATTGTGTGCTAATATTAATAAATTGCTTTGTAAATCTGATAACACAAGAAACAACTCATTTATTCTTTTTTTTTTTTTTGTTTTTTTTTCAGTTCCAACGGAATTCTGACGAAGTTGGTGATGCAGCAATTACCTCAGCACCTCATCCAGTCAGTGATGGTGTATCCACTTCATTCTACGACACTAAAACTGAAACAGTGCAAAGAAATATTCCAGCAAATAGCCCACAAACAAATTCAGAGATTAGATTGGAAGGAAACGTCACCGCAAAAGAAGAAAAAACAAACACTGAGAGAAAGGAAGAAGAGGCTCATGGGGAGGGAGAAGAAGATGAAGAGGAATCTGAGGAAGAAGACGAAACAACCAGGGCCATCAAGAAGCTTCCAGCACGGCACAATAGGGGACTAATGAGTACTTTAATGGGTCTAGCAGAACAAGAAGTACAGCACAAGAAGCCAGAGCCTTTACCACAGCCAGTGAAATGTAATTGACATATTGGTTACATGTCAAATTATTTGTTATCAAAAAATGAGTTTCGGGGAGGGTCATTTTATGTTTTTTTAGTAGTTTATTTAAAAAATGACTGGTGGGAAAATGGGCTCTTTTGAAATTGGAAAATTGTGGTTATTTCCTTTCCTGCTGACAGTTTTACTGAGTACCATGATTACCAGAGGTCAGGTTTGGCAATGTTGTTGTTTTTTTTCCCCACTGTCCTCACTATTTTGTTTGTGTGCTATTTTCAAATTTCATTTATTATGCACTTGCACATCATAGGAAATGCCTCTTGACAGCTGGGAGCGGAAGTGTGTTAGAGTACATGAAAGAGCTGCTTTTGTAAACACAGGCTAGATTATATTTGTGAAAAGCCTCACAAGTTTTGACAAAATACTCCTTGGATACACCTGTGCATCTTGAATTTGACATCTAGGTGAAAATTGATGCTCGACACTGTGTGAAGGTTGACAGTACCGAACTGAACTGAAGTAAACAAGTAGTCAAATGAGACCTACTCAACTCCAGTCCATTTTTAGTGAAAGATAGATTACTCACAGAATAAGTGTTGGTTTTTGTTGGGTTTTTTTTCAGTGTGTGGATTATTAGTCATTGTTATTGCTCTTTCTATGGATAAAGTGTCCCTTTACTAGTTCTCTTTTGGTTTATTTTCAGAAATCTTAGGAGGATCTCCTCCTTTGCTGAACTGAATTTAATGTATTTGCTCTATTTATCAGCAAAGGACGATGAAGAAAGTGAAGACAGAAATACAGTGCCAGATACCATCTCCGAGGATGACTACCTAAAGAATGGCATTACTCAGGATATGCTGTTAGAGCCAAGTGTGGGAGACAGAGATTTGCTTCCAGAAGAAATTGGTCGTGGAAGCAATAGAGAAGAACTCTTCTGCAAGGTTAGGCATAATGCTGTGTTCTTGAAGATAATATCTCCTGTAATTTTTGTTGCTTTTGGTTTTTGTTTTTTGCATAAACCTCAGAATCGGATTATGTCCATAAGTGTGGAAAGGGCTGCGCTGAGAATTAGAAGCATACCCATGCACCTTTCTTGTGCCACTTTTTCACGAGTTAAATTGGTGAAAACAAATTTAGTTTCTAAGAGAGTGTTGTTTTGCAAATATAGCATATATACATCTGGGAAATTATCCTGTCAATGCAAAGTTTGGTGTGCGTCCATTCACTGTGACCTATTCCATTGATTATTTCCCATTCTAATTTCTACGACAGTCTGAGTTAGGAAAGATGCAGTTGTCTCTTGAGAACTAAACTGTCAACAATGCCACCTTTTTTTTTCTTTCTTGTGGAGACACAAGAGGGAAATAAATTAACCTTTTGTTATGAATTGGTAGATAAATAACATTTGACATGATTACTGGATGTTCAGACAATGGGTCAGAACTTCTTTCATTCTCTTCAAATTTGGGGCTTTAAAGACAATTTTGCACAGTGGAAATTGATTAATTAGGTGTCAACAGTTTAAGATAGTCAGTCAGGTAGCGCTTTGAAGCCAGCCTAATGGTAGATGTAGAAATATTTTTGTGAAGATGAAATGTGGCCAATTTCAGGAGTACTCAATTTTTTTATTTTTTTTTTGTAGCTGTGCCAGGTGCAGACAACTTCAGTGGGGAACTTTAGTGATCATTTGTCTGGCAGGTCACACAAAGCAGTAAGTAAACATGTATTATTTTTTTATGTCTAAACTTGAATGCAGGACGAAAAAATAACTTTGAAAAAGTGTGACAAAATCAGGAAAGAATAATTATAAGCTCAGTCAACTCTGTCGTTACCAAATAAGCAGGTTTGAAAGGCAGCTATTTGAAAATGGACAAGAAACTTTTATAGGTGAGAGTTTGTCAGAAGTGGGATTTTGGGGATAATTGCGTTATTGTAGGTCCCCTCCAGATGTCAACGAGGGGTTAGGTGGATGTAGTAGACTCACACCCGAAACATTCATACCACAATAACTAAGCAACACAGGATTACTTATGTTCAGGCCTGACAGGCCATGTACTTCATATTACAACATTCGACTGCATAAGTTACGGTAATCATAATCATAGATATTACATACATGGCATCCACTACTGAACTTCTAGCAAGTCTATCTAAAATAGAGTATCGAAACGTATAGTACTATGCACTCTTGAAGTGCGCCTATCCAGGACTACAGTTCCTAAAGGACACCGGTGTAAACAAATTCAATTTGGTCAATCTCGCTTTCATACAATCAGTGATAGCACCTAATCAGATAATTGACTGACTCATAAAGTGTAGCAGCACTCTCTAATGATTTTCACAGTAATACACTTTACAAATATAGATGCTGCTCCACAATAAGGAGTATACATCTAGGAAATGAGCATAGTTCAATCTCAAACACAATCTAACAGCTCATTACACATCTAGTAAAAATATATTCAATGTCCTTCTCTTCGTCACAATGGCGTGACGGAAAAAACTGTCACAGTTCCTGGCACAAACACACACGAGGGATCTCTCACCATTTCCTCGCTCGCGATGGTTTTGCGAGCGAGATAGTCCAATGTAAGCGGCGTGCACACTTAAGCCTGGTGCACAGAGGCGTCGTCACTGTATAGGTCTCTTCACAGCGTGAATCTTTTTGCCTGTCGTCTCCACTCAGGTAGGAGGCCCCCGTGGCTCGTCTTTTCGCCAAATGCTCGAAATATGAATCCACTGATCTTAGTACGTGTGTTAGCTTTTATACCCCCCGATGGTTACTAAGGGTCTCCCTCCCGATTGGACGATCAAGGACCTAGCCACGACAAACACAAGTTTGTCTTTCAGTTAACCCTAACTGCTTTCTCAAAAAGGATATGTATACAACTTAAAAACCTACACTAAAACTTCTACAATCCTACTATGTAAACAAGAAAATCCCACACGCACACCAAAATCAAAGGGTTAACTTAATGTTTACAAACTTCACTCACACATCCCTCATCACGAAATCCGTGGCTCGATTAATAGCTAAACGCGTTTCATATTGTCCCAAAATAAAACCAACCCATGACTAACAGAAAAGAGCTCACGCGGCTCGTGACAGAGTTGTCCTCCTCAGGGCGGACCTCAGCCCCTTAGAGTTTCCGTCTACCCAAAGCCTTTCATGTATAATCATGCATTTATGAAAATACAGAATATGCAAATGTACAGCAGGGAACCCGGCCTGTTGAGTGGTTTTGGTCCATTTTAAAACCCTTTGAAAAGTTTCCAATTCCGGCTCTTGAATTTACAATGTGTTCAGTGTAGCATATGATGTATGTTCTGTGTGATTACCACACAAGGAGGCCAGGAATGTAGCTATTTCAAAACTGTTAAAGCTGTACAATCTATTTATCAGAGAAACTGAACAAGGAGACTGCTGACATTTTGAGACATGCAGCTTTTCATGGAAGAGGTATTGGAGACAAAGTGTGCATTTTGTTTTGGAAATCACAGCATCGACTAGAAAGAAATCCCTCCTCACGTGGTAGAAAAGTGGGTCACAAGACATGAAAATTAAATAGACTCCTGTATGAGACAAACTTCAGTTTTTTGTTGGAGTTGACACCAGCACCAATTCTAATGACATCACAGGTCTTTGACGACGCTTAGTTAAATTGAAAAGTTCCGACACTTATTCCAACTCCAAGACCGACCACAAGACAAGATACGTGTGATGCCAAGGAGAAAGGTCAAAAGTTAAGTGGCTGTCACCTATGTAGGACTGGTGCACAGACTGGTACGGCAGTGTGAGTTATTTGGGAAAAGTAGAGATAATTCAAGGCTGCAAGATTTCCACAACTTCGTAGAATTCTGTCGTTTTCACCATTCCCAAAGCTCGCTCCGCATTTTGTGTATAGGGCTTGCACACCCAACCGTTCTTCACTTCGCGACATCAGCACCGCGGCCCCGACTGTTCCTGGCTTCACGGCATCAATTCCACGGAACCTGCCTTTCCCTATTTTGCAATATCAGCTCTGCGGAGTTGGCTGATTTTGTGTAAACCATCACCATTGCGGCATCCAAATGCATAGTGAGTGTCAGTGCATTGATTCTTGACTCAGATGTGTCTGTCATCGCACATATATCGGGAAATTTAAGCTCACGCGGGCACCTGGGGCATCAAAATGTGAATCCTGTTTTCATTTTTGTGGTCATGTTGTGCAACAGAACTTCAAAGAAATTCATGTAAACAAGCCTTGATTGATTTATGATATTATTTTGCTCATAATGGCTAGATCAAAGTCTGACATACAAAATGTGCATCACTAGCATATCGACGGCAAAACTCGCAAACCATGTACATCCAAATTCCATTCTTTTGACAAAATCGCAAAAATTACTTTGCTGTTCAAATACAATCTGAGAACCATTCAAGTTTAACAGTTTGCACACAAAACTAATATAAGGGTTTCTATTGGTATTTTATTATAGAATATTGATGTAGATGGTGCAGGTGCACAATCGTCATGTGGTGTCATTTAGCAAAAAATCAGTTGACCTACTTTTAGACTTACGCGGTTTGCGAGTTTCATCATCAATATAGTAGCAGTGAGTGGACGGAGTTTGTGAGTCATGTGTCATTCCAACATTTGTTAGGCCAAGATATTGCATAATGCGGAATGTGTTGACATTGTCAACGATGCCTGTGATTCTTTTAAAGATTTATGTATATATAGAGGGAGAAAAAAAGGAAAAGAAAAATAGAGAGGCGCTGTAATTTGGATATTGGTATCAGTACCTCGGTTCGTTGTCTGTCCTCCTCTCTTTATTTGGCACTAACTGACCTTGGAGTGCTTTCTTCTTAATGTCAAACTAAGGCAGACTGTCAAGTTTCAGAGTGAACAGAATTCATTACATAAGGAGAACAGTAGTTTTGAATATTAACCCCCTCACTGTGCTAAAGTCTATAATGCTAGTGCGCTGTGAACATACACCATAAATCCTAAATGCGATGGTGAGAGTGCAGTGTTCAACATACGGCAGGGAAAAACGTACCGGTAGAAGTGAAGGGGTTCATGGAAATGGTGAAATAATTTGCTACAATATTGTCTGTACATTTAAATAGCATACTGGTAATTTTCTTGATGTGCGAATGGTTGGCGATATAAGGCACCTCTTCAGAATGAAAGGAATCCACACAAAGTTAGGTTAGTGTAGGTGCTAAGACATGTAGAGCCATCCACAAAATTCAGCTAGTTATGCTACTCTTGCTGCCACCAACTACCTGTGTGGGGAGGAACCTATTATGTAGCAGGTGAACAAAAGTAATATTGCTGTACACACGGTGTGTGATGTGACTGGGTGCACTGAGCATTTTATCCAGAATTTCTTGCCAATGTTAGTAGCAGCTGTAGATTTCATTTTGGGTTGGGCAAGGGAACTTCCAAAAGAAAGAAAGAAGAGAGGATGAAGGAAAGTATTTGAATTTTCAGTGTGAATGGTCAGAAAGTAAATATGTGAAGACATGTTCACTGTTAGTCTATATTCATTTAAGTCAAGTAAAGCCTAAAAATCAAGTCTAGTAAAGGTCAAGGGCAGATGCAAAAGTGAATGCTTTATGTGAAAATTGTGAAACAAAAGAACAAAAAATACTTCCTTCCCAACTAAATCAGTGAAGTGTTCAAAAGACACCACTTCAGACCAAAAGAAACTTGCACAAAAAGTTTGTTCAACATAGCTGCAAAGATGGTTCACGGCTGCTTATTTTCCTCCGAAACCGAACTCTTAAGCTGAGGCCACGAAAGTAATAAATCAGGTGTCAGTCGGGATCACGGAGTTCAACTGGCCGGCGGCCGTTTAGATCGCGGCTGCACAGTTGTTGCAATAATTATGCCTGACAATATTTCACGCTCTCATTTAATTTTACCGACCCCAGTACGTGCGAACCAGATTTTCAATCAATGCATTTAACATACTACATTTCTGTGAAAGTTTGAAAGTTCTGTGATAAATAGGAGAGATTTTACAGGGCTGACAAAATGGGCCAAATTGGACTTTATTGCCGTACACATTGATAAACAATTTTGCTTAATTAACACACTTTCCTCACATAAAGAACAGCTGATTTTTTCGGCAATGTTCTGAATTTGGTTAATCTACACGCTGTGCAAATTTCAAGGAAAGGGCAATCATATCAACGACAAAATGTCCAGTTAAAATAACCCAACTGTGTAAAAGACAGTGATGAGCATTAATTTGTGGTGATATTTCACTCATATGTTGGACAGTTATGACCGTAACATGTAGACTGTGGAACATTTACACGTGAACATGATAGCACTGTAAAAGTGTCAATGATTTGTGCAGTATATGTGGCAACAGGTCATTAACCTGAAGATGAAATGATTAACAGAAGAAAAAAAAACCCACTCAGTGTGAATCACATAGAGATGATTTGTAAATTAAATTTGGCAATAAATATTATCAATGATTTGCAGTGTCCTCACTGAACTACCGTGTGCTCATAATTGTAGTTGTTTTCGCTTGAGAGACTTAAAGAAAAGGAAGAGTGTGACATCATTACAAACCATCAAGACCTTCGTCTGTGTGAGTGCCAGTATCAGGAGTGAGTAAGGCTGCAAATTGTTATGAAATCACATTTACTCCTGGTTTCTCCAACTCTCCATGTGTTCTGTCCTTCTTCTCCCCCCACAATGAAAAGGTCAGGCAATAACCAAAGGTTTACATGGACCTGTCAGTAGTAACATTAACAGACATCTTTCATACATACCTCCGAAATTTATTTTTATGTGGCTCTGCAACTTCGTTATCAATATATTCTCTTGACTGCTTGTAGTTTGCCAGCGATTTATTCCATTTTTACTAGCGGCATTCGGGAATTGTGTTAATATTACAAGTCATGTACTTAATCCTGTGTACACCCAGGTGTGGTTGGTGGGCACTTCTAGCAAGGTCTCCTTCTGATCTATCATTCTGTTATATCCTGTCTGGTCTCGCTTCTTCCTAGCACAATGAGACCATTATCATGTGGACGATGTGCTTTCTCCAAACTCAAACTTGTGTGCACCCACCGTCTCTGCTGAATTCCCCCCTCCCCCACCCCCTTCTGAGTGATTCTGACTGACCCTTACACAAATTGTGCAATTCAATCCCCATTCAGAGAGATTTATGGCTCAAGCAACATCAGACACTAGGGGCTTCCATCGCCGCCGATAGGGGGTGCCCATGACGACCTGAAACTGACCAGGGCAGTGTTATCTGAAACCTCTGTGTTTATTAAACAGCTGTAGAGACATCCCGTGACTTGCCCATCACCTGATTTTTGGCACACTGAGTAGTTCATTGTCTCCTCTGTGTTCGACAGTTGATTCAGAGTTGTTTTATGTGAGGAAATATTTTATTCAAATTTTTTTTAAACACCAGTAATGGAGTCAAATTGTGGTGAAAATGAAGCTTTTTCTAACGGGCATAGCTATGCAGCTAATCATACTTAAACAACTAGATTTTCACATTTATGTAACTAGTCCTCTCCTCTCTCTTGTAACAGAGTGAAAAGTGTGGAATTTTAACACTTCAAACCACTATAAATATTTCCATAGACCATGTCAAATAGCTTCGGTTTCGGCGCTGCCGCTAAATTCCGCGCGAAGCAATTGACCTCTTGACCCCGACCTCGTGGCGGGGGCTAGGCGGTCAACTAAAGTATCGCTTGTTAGCAGCTGTGGGTTGCATATGGTCATTCTTAAAGATCAGCGAGTTTTTAAAAAATAAAATATCACTTCTGAAAAGAGTTAAGAAAAGGTTTTACAGCACATTGTCAACTGCATTGCGATTCTTGAAGTAGGTAGCTCAAACTGCTCCGCTGAAGAGGCGAAATCCCGTTTTGGCATAATTTTAGGCCAGCATTACAAGGATACTATTGCCGTGAGTTTATGTATAACGGCGTGTATCTTACATCAAAATAAAGTTCGAGTATTCTTCTGTCAAAGTATATTATCTTTTGTATTGTTTAATGTGTGTAGCCATGTGTTTTTATTGTTTGATCAAGACACAGTCTTGCCGTTTTTGCCCTGAGCCGCACATACCAATTTGACCCCCTCATAACAAAGGACCGCGGCGCAGCGCGCCGATGTAGCGCACGTATTTGAAAATAACACACAGAAAGCCAGATAAATGAGATTTAATTAAATGTATTTTTCATCCTGTTTTAAGTTGAAATTCCTTTAAAAATTGTTTGTTGAAAAGTTCGTTGATCGAGAAACTGGTGGAAACTTTAATAGATCAGGATCAAAATTATACGCAAATCAACCTCAGCCTTTGTATTTTCAGGATGTGCCAACATTAGACTTAGGGCATGTGTTTCGGCGCTTTGCGCCGACTGTTTTTATAGACCCACCCAATGCTTAATTTCATCACCTTTTTCTGACACTCAGTGCTAAGCCAATGGCGACGCGGTTGACCTAATTTTCAATTTAAAAAAATAATAAAAACATTATTTTGTCTCCCTTGTAAGAGTTCACACAAAATTGACGTCGGATGACGTTTGATGATTAAAAAAAGTAAAATGAGATGCTTGTACTATATTTGTACCCCTCGAAAAAAATTGAGCGTAATGTGCACCCCCTTGACTTGGAAACAGATAATTTTTAATGCTGTAACTCAATAAATAGTCATTTTATGGGTGGTCAAAGTTGGACTGTTGTGCAATCTGCAAAAGGTAGCAAATTCGAGTTTTTTCACTTTTGAAGATGCCATATCTTTCAAACCCTTTAAGCCAGAATGACAAATTTGGTATCAAAATTCTTAGAAAAAGCAAGCTCCATCAGATTAGACAATAACTGGTGAGTTGTGATAAAAAGTAAAAATCAGTTTGGACTACCTATTTGAAGCTTCTTACATGAATATTCAAACTCACAATGTTGTGAGCAGTTGTTGTGACAGCTTGTGATTTCTGTGCTGGAAACTGCATTCACTGTAAACTGATGTCCTAAGTAAACTCTCCCCCCCCCCCCCCTTTTTTTTTTTTGGTACCAATGGGGTTTTTTTTGGTTGTTTTTGGAATTACTATTTTTGATATCAAAAATATAAAAGATATCCATAGAAAACTCTGAAACAGATCTTGACAACTCAGGTTTGTGGAGTTAACTCATTCCGCCCGGAGCGACAACTCAGTCGTCAATTTTCTCCGTCAAATCGCCGGGGAAATGAGCCACTCGTCAATTTGTTTTGACCGGTATTTTTCTATACTCAATTGTTATTTGCTGAAATATTTTACAACAATCACCAGTCGAGTTATTTATTGACCTATATAATACAGCTGCTTCCGGTTTTGTTTCGTTTGATTGCTTTGGAGCGAAAAATTTCTAGAACTGACCTGTTCATTAATTGCATGCATTTTATGTAAAAATGTGTGTGCGCCTGAAGAAAGGTCCCAGTTGTCGGTACAGCTATTTTTGAGCTAGGGGTGAAAAGGTCGAAAAAGTCGTGCCTAGTCGGAAATGTACTTTTAGCAGAAAACACAAGTTTAACCATTTCTAAATAGCATATGAAAAGGATTTTGGAATATTTTATGTTTAAATATTATTTTATTAATTATTTGTACAACATTGTGACTCTTCAGGAAGTAATATTGGACTGATTGTTGCTAGAGGACAATGGACTAATTACAAAGCCGTTATAGAGACAATACTGAGTAGTGTTCACTGCTTATCTATAGTTTACCGTGTAACATGCCACGGTCCCCTAAAAACAGCCAAGTCGGAAGTTTTTTGGATCTTGTTAGGAGAGCGTAGTATTTCACATATAAAGCTAGAGCTGAGCAGTGAACACACCTCAGTAGTTTCCCTATTTGCCTTTGTAATAAAACTACACTCCCCCAACAATAATTATCCAAATAGTCTGTCATGGGAGAGAGCTGTTAAAGCTGTTTTTCTCAAAAGTTTGTTTTTGCCTCCGTCTTACAAAATGTGTCATATCTTCAAAACTACTTAAGATATTGGAAAAAATTTTAAAAGCAGCGTGTTCAGCATTGAATGTTCTAGAAGAATATGCCCTTATCTCAAAATCCAAAATTTGAGACAACTGGGACCTTTCTCCGGGCACACACACAAATGTTCGGACGTGTTATTTCATTTGGATTATTATAAACTAGATGAGCTACCGGGCATTGCCCCCAGAATAAACAATTGACGTGACACCCCCCCCCTAGTATAATAAAAGTAATAAACTACAGTCTTGCTTCAGAACTCATGCGCACCACAACATTACGCACCAAACTGAACGCTTAATACGGTTACTTTTTATGACATGCACAGTACCAGATATGACGAAACAAACATGCAAATAACAGATGTTACATAGCAATAAACATTGTCATTTTTTAAAGATACATGCTTGAAGTAAACAACTTTTAATTATAGCCATCATCTTCCTTATCTCAATTGCCACCTTCCTGCCAAATTTAAGGCCTGAAGAGTGTATGGTTTGGTCAGTCAGTCATGCCAAAGGTTGCAAAGTTACTGAAATATATAATAGATAAAAGTGATATTACAAGTACAATACCCTTATATTTGTACCACATTGTCACAGGTTCCCAAGACGTGGTCTCCTGATCACAAAACAACAAAAACGAACAACGTTTACCCCGAATAACCCATCTCCCACAACAACAGAAAACGCAACGCTACTGTGCTGAGGAAGGATAGAATAGACGAGTATACACAAGATAGACAACACACTATGACGATACAATCATAAAACGTGATAAACTACTTCCCTCACTCAAAGACAACATGAGTCATACGCTCGAATTCATACACAATTTATACACTTTATCATTAATTTTAAAATAGAATTACACCTAAAATATTTATCAATGCAATCACTCACCACCCCCTTCACATATCATTATCACTCTATCGTACTTATGGACATCACTCACCAACCCTTTCACATATCATTATCAATCTCTCGTACTTATGGACATCACTCACCACCCCCTTCACATATCATTATCAATCTCTCGTACTTATGTCCTTTCTCCTGTCCTCCAAATACTTAACTTCTCTCCACTGTCTTCTATTATTCACCACTCGAGACGACCTACACTGCCGTCGGAGATCCCACGATTGGGACGACCTACACTGTCGTCAGCATTCACCACTGGAGACGACTGACACTGTCGTCGGAAACACCACAACTGGGACGATCTACACCATCGCCAGCATTCACCACTCGAGACGACCTACACTGTCGTCAGAAACACCATCACTGGAACGATCTACACTGTCGCCAGCATTCACCACTCGAGACAACCTACACTGTCGTCGGAAACACCATCACTGGAACGATCTACACTGTCGCCAGCATTCACCACTCGAGACGACCTGTCCCCTTCAAGGTGTACAACCAGAATCCTCTCCAGTCCCCCTACGTGTCGTTGACTTTCCTCATTCTCCCAGTTCACTGCTAGTGCCGTCCGTGTTTTTCAAGTGAATCAACTTTAACTTTTCACGCTTTCACTCACCCTTCCGTTCCTCCGTGCACTCACTCGACTTTCATACATAGGTGTACCCACAGGGGCGTCACCCTTCCATTATTAATGAAAACCTCTCTTGACACACATGAAAGGGGATTGGATTACCTACACTTTTAGGCTACTCTTGACCACCTAATGCAACTACAGTCAAAACCAGAGGTGGCAAACATGAATTTGCGAGTAGAAATTTTTGTTTTGTTACAACTAAACACTCACCATTCCTTCAACATATTAGCGACACAAAAAGACAGTACATTGTTTCTCTGTCCAATTTTTTTTATTTTGATAAAATTTATGTCTACCTTTCTTTCTTCCTTGTTTGCATTAAACGATTTTTTTCTGCAGTCACCCAGTACCAGTTTATGTCAAACGAGTTTTTGCTTCGGCAGAATTGGGAATTTAGCTCCTGGTGGAATGAGTTAAAGTGAAAAAAAAAATTGAATGGCACTCTGAGATTGCCCACTTTATTTCATTCCTGATAGACAAAATTTCAGTTTTTCAGTGTCACATTATGACTTCAGCTCAAAGTCAGAGATCCTGCAGGTAGCAAAATTTATGTCCTCACAGCATTTACAATTAAAGGAGTTAGTTCTAGCCTGTATCATACCTCAGGCCTCCTGGACTCTGGTTTCAACCAGTGGACATATTCTGTGTTCTGTCTTGAACTGCATCCATACAAAGGAAGTAGATCACAATTATGGGCTAACTTTTCCCAACGTGAAAGCCAGTGTTTTTCATAAGTGTATCACAGACTCTCATGTAACTCTTAATTTGACTTGGATGTTCCCTTCTGTTTGTTACATCTGTCACTAATCTTCTTGTGATCCGTTCATTCCAAGCACTTAGGGCCTTCTAGTTAATTCCAGTTGCATTTGAGTGCATTATACTCAACTGAAAAGACACATGCACAGCATCTGTAAAACCTGGTAACATAGTTTGCAGTCTCCAACACCTAACTATTACCCCCCATGCATAGTTTCTCTTTTTGCAAGAGAAATGAGTATTCACCATTGTTAAACAGACCATCTGAAATTCAGCTGATGCTGGCGCAGAGCATTTGTTTGAACATTTTGTTTTTATCCATAAAAAGATAGAATCAAAATGTTTAGAACAATAAATCAGAATGCCTACAGAGCTGTGTCTATTAAATGAATATAAAATACGTCACATTTGTATGGTGAGGCAGTTATTTACATAGAAACAAAGAGTTCCCAATTTCATGGAACTGAATATTAGGCTGTAACATTTTTGGGTTTCAAATGATTAAAGTGGAACACTGTTTATGTATGTAGACAGTTTTTGTGACTTTAAATTCTAGTGTCACTAATATAGTTGAAAACATCAACCAAAGAATTATGAGCTTATTATGAGTGAGGGCTGAATTAAAGATATAGTCCTTTGTGCATGAAGAAATCAGACATCATAACAGGTAACAACATATAATAACCTTAAACAGCTGCAGTGTTGTACAGAAGCATCTGGGTATGTACTCACTTTTCATACAAACAGCAGATTCGTACATGTATTTCAATACATGACACTGATTTGGGCAATCCAATATTAGCTATAAATTATGTTCATTAAAAAACTGAGCAGAGCAAGACAAGACAAATAGGCTGAAGAGAAATCAAGAACAGAGAGGCTTTTTGTTTCCCTTTGACTTTGTGTTCCTTTCATCTCAGTAGAGAAGAAGGGGAAATTGGGGGGGAGGGGGGGTGATAGCAATAAAATAAGTAAAGCAAGTTATTACATGTATGTACTTGTGAAATACACCAGATGACCATGATTTTAGGCTTTGCACTTTGAGGTCTCAGATTACAACAAAGGTTGTGTAATGAAGGTGGGCATGCTGCTGTTCATCATGCAAAGGCAATGATTGTTATTGCACTAACATACATGTATATCACTGCTGTTCTGATAATTCATTGTTTGCAAATCCCATAAACATGTATGTGTTTCATGCATAGAGGTGTGTGTATTGAGCATAAAGGCAATCTGTTTCATTGAATAATGCAGCTTTTGTTCAGCGTCAATCAAGGCTATCCTAAATACATCCGTTCACAGCAACATTAGAAATATTTTATCAAAGTTTTCTACTCTTCATTCTGTTTCTCGTCCTTCCCTTTTACTCTCTCTTTCCTGTATTCACTTAAGTGTGCGAAGCTTGATTTTGTATCCTTTTCTCTGCCAATTCTTCCATCTTGCACTTTTAAACACTTTTGTCTCAGTGGGTGGTTGGTGGGTGCTTCTAGTAGGGTCTCTTATTGTCCTATCAATCTGTTATATTTTGTCTGTCATCTTGCTTTTTCCTGGCACTATGTGACTGTTCTTATGTTGATGTACTTCCTCTGTACTTAAACTCAAGTTTTTTGTCTCATTGCTTGTGCCTGTGGCAGATTGATTTAGTCAGTCTCAGCAGTTGTCCATCCATTAGTCTTTGGCTTAAGATGATGGACGAGAAGATGGTGTTGATTCCTAAAACCTATTCTATGGTGAATTGTTGGGTCAAGAATTCTGTTCATGATTTTTTTGAGTCTGATGGTGAAGAATTGCAGGTTCATCTAAAGGTTTCCCCCCTTCGCACACATGTAAATAGGTTATTAATCAGGAGAGTCTCACACATGTTTATATGATGACTGGTCTAGTTAAGTTGGTGCTGCAGACTTTCAAAGACATCAGGTGAAATGTCAGAGTATGATACATACATAATAATGTATATTTCAGGAGCTGACAGATAATGTTCACTGATTTCCTCATAGTGTAGTTTGTGAGATCTACAAGGAAAACAGAGGTCATTCTACAGTTACAATAGAGACAGTGCTTTCTGTTCAGTCTGGTTTGGTGTTATGTTGCTGCACTTTCAGCATTCGCTATGGTATCACTAGTGTTGTTGGGTGCAAAGTAGTGGGATCTTGGCAATACAGACTTGTCATAGATCCCGTCATAGAAAAAAAAAAGGGTTGTTTTTGCCTAACTGCTAAGCTCCCTCTTGCTGTCATTACCATCGATTTCTTACCACCCTTGTGGACTGAGTGCTTAAAGATGGTGAACTCTGAACTATGCTAGGGAGTTTGCTTTGACTTTGCATCTCAAATCAAACACTCTAGAAGAGAACCTGTATGAACATCTTGTTGTCATGGCAAGATGGACTCGAAACAATTAATAAATAACTTTCCGGTAAAACTTCACAATGGTATTGTCCAACAGCACTAATTTCTGTGGACGTAGTTATGAAGATGCATCCCTTTGAGGTCATTTTATGTAAGTATTAACCTGGTGTTCTGAGTTATTGAAAATGCTTACTCTTGTTTGGAACAACAACGAACATTCATTTTTCAAGTAGTAAAACACACACACACCATCACAAATCCAACACTAAACTTTATGTTCACTCTACTCACACATTTTTCACTCTTCACAAATAGGCAAAACTGGATCTCCTTTTATATAGTACTTGTTCACAGTTCAGACTTGTAGAAGTTATGGAAAACCGGAGAGTTCATTTTGACAGTTTTATCTTATCTATGAAGTCTTATCTCTGTTCCATTTCAGAAATTGGACTCATGGAAAAAAGGCAGTAAGTTTGGGACACAAGAGGATCTTTGCCTGCGACATCAGGAAAAACAGATTCAGCTTTTTGTTGTTGTTGTTTCAATTTTTTTTTTTGAGCGAATATAGATCTGTTCATTGGAGAGATCTTATCATCAGCACACATGGAAGATAGGGCAACAAATGTTTCTCTCCTTTCATGAAAGCTAAATTTCCTAATTTCCTGTCAATGTGAAAGCTTGAGAATATTTGTTTATTTTTATTGTTACACTGTATCATGTAAACCTAGCCATGTGCTGAGATAAATTACTGTATCCCATATTTTTAGCAGCAGATTTTGCAGCTACCTTTGATAGAAAATGGAGATGTAGGAAATTCACAATGGCCGAATCTGGATTACAGTTTTCACAACTACTAGAACTAGGGGTATTTGTTAATGAGACAAATATTGTTCCTTGTGCACTAAAAAAAGTTTGTTTTTTTTTTTCTTTTGCAAGTTTAGTGTACTTAATTCAGTGTAGTTTGAGAAAACAATAAAGTCTCTGTTTTATGTACTTGATTTGTATAGATTATATAAAAGTATGCTTTTGTCATAGAGTCTCATTGGGATGTATGGCTCATTTAGCTTAGCAGCGTTTTGCCACAAATGAGTCATGTACATTATTTTGATAGGGATAGGTTGACAATGGAATGCACTCTTGAAAGGGCAGTTTAACAAATCAAAGTGTTTGTGATAACGAAATTTACATCAAATTTGGTTTGTGAAAATAGAGCAGAGATTTAATGGAAGTACAGATGTGGTGAATGAGTCAGCTTTCTATTCTTAGTATCTTAAGGATAGTTATTCCATGCTGAAATGTAGGCAATGCAGATTTTGTCACGAGCAGAGTTATGGTCTTGGGGATCTAACGACTGCACGAGAGGCAGCTAACTCACACTCGGACACAAACACACAAGAAATTATTAAATAATTAGAGTATATGTATGTCAGGCCGGCCGGGCCATATTATTACATAAAATAATATAATGAAACAATTCACAATAGAGGTATATTCAAAGCAAAAATTCCAATTACTAACTTAACCTATCATATTCATGTAGCTAAGTTCCCTATCAAATGTAATGCGAACTATAGCCAAATGGTATATTATAAGAAACAAGATATTAATCTAACGTAACAGTTGAGTCGCCACTGGGCAGACGCCAGGCAAACTCTCCAGAAATAATACAGATTCTCAAGGTACACTGAAGGCTATAACAGCCCAGTACATTCAAAGTCTACAGAAGCACAAATGGGCTTGTAGGTATTTAAGCAGCTTGTACATATAATTCTATACAGGTAATCGCTCTACTATTCCTATCAATATAAGTGGGCTCGTGTCGTAATGATGCACAAGCTATCACTACGCTCGTTCGTCGAGTCCAAGCTGTGGTTTTCTCAGACTTCCTATGATGCTGTGGGTTTTCTTCTACCTCTGAACTTCTGTCATACCTGGTTAATAAGATCAGTTACCATTGGTCACGCCTAATTCGTAGGCGCGAACATCAGAAGAGCGCAGCGTGGACTCTTAAGGTCAGTCCACTCAGACCTTTCTTTCTAGAGCTCTCTCTCTCTCTATGCTCAGTCTGTCCGATGGCAATGGACTGCTGGTCTTCGGGCCACACAGTTCAGGTACTGGCCAACCGGAGATACTTCACGAAACGATGCTTCTCTCGTCTGTATTCAATGAATTTCAACGTTGCACAATGTTTTATACTATCCAACTACCCGGCAAGGCTAGTCCGCTGGCAAAATTAGTTCAGCAATCTCATTGGCCGAAACATCCCACCATTTTGAATGTAGGAATATAGTCTGCACTATTCTACCAGCCAGTTAACGTGCAAAAACTTGTCTAGTCATACTTAACAATGTCAACTATCCCCACCTTGTCTCACCCCTACTCTATTACTTCTAATCACGAACATTAAAACCGAAAAGCGTGAATTTAATAGTTTAACTTTGCAATTCCTTACTAGCAAACAATAATTCGCGGCGACCGTTCAAGGCCACCAGCCAAATCTCATGGCCCTGGTAAAAAAACAACTCACGGCTCTGCGTGAGATTTAATAACACTTCACTCATGACAGATTTCATTTTCCTAATTATGGACCTGCCAGCTGTCCTTTATTTACAGAGCTGTCCTATATTTAGGCTGTTGGGAAGAACTTGAAAAATTGAGTTGTTTCTTTCTGAAAATAATATTTCTTACAGGTCGTGGATAAAGGCCGGTCCAGAAAAGAGCAAAACAGTGGTCACTGTTTGCACATTATACTGTTCTTACATAGAGTGTATTGTGTGACCTGTGAAGTGTGTTTGAGTGTTGAATGTGTTTCTGTGCTCCCTTCTGTGGAAAATATAATTACATGTAACTGACAGTTTCAGTATCCCATTATTGAGCATGGGTTGGGTATAAATGCCCCTTGAGGTTTAACCATAGTCAGGGCTGCTACTCTTCCGCAGAAACACGGAAATTCGCGGTGGAAGAGATCAGCTGTAATTTTTGCAATGTCCCCCCTTTTTTTTTTACTTTTATTTAAGTATTTTGTTGTGTATTTCTGTGTCTAGGTGTAATATATGGTTCATTATATCAAATTTATGCGCAGAATATGGTCAATCATTTAAAATTTTTGCTCGCGCTTAGATTTCAGATGTTTTTTTTTCTCATTTGAGTGGCGGCCCTGATATTGGAGGGGTAATTTAGTTGGTAGGTCTGTAATCACATGTAATACCACATAAGAATAACATTGAAAGCAGATGGATGTGGCAAATGAGTCAAATTCCTGTTCTTGAACAACAGGAAGGGTTATTAAACTTAAGTTGAATTTGTATGTACAATTATTCTTGGCTGAAGTATAGACAGAACAGGTTTCATTTTCTTAGTTAATACAATGTTTAAATTTGTCCTCATATGCCATAGCAGTAAGGTTCAAAAGCACCATCTGATAAGCCTTTTAACAATTTCAGAAGGCTGAATGCCATCATTGTCAGAATGAGTTTATTTAACATGTTTTAAACAGAAAATTGATTCATTATTTTTAGAGTTACACTGCAGACAAAATTGTTCATTTCCAAATACTTATTTACAGTTTTTTCAGACATTCATTTTTGTTTTTTTGGTTTTATTCCAATAAAGCTTTCATTCCTAAGCCCAAAAGGAAACCCCCCCCTGTGGGAGAGATAGCACAGAAATCTGCACTTCTAGAGATTGCTGAAAATTCACTGGAGCCTTTGCTAGGTAAAGTACAGTTTGTTTCAAAATCATGAACACTTCCTTGACATGATGTTGCAAGTTTTGCAGTGCTACAAAACGTCATAAGTCAGATACCAATGTATATCGTCACTGTTCCTTAAAACTGTAGTAACTGGTTTTGAATACTTTTCAGGAGAAGCAAAAAACTTTCATTTTAGCACAGCTGGTCTAGTGATGATGATTTTTTGAAAGTTCTCTATTCGATTATTTTTCAGCTTAGGAGTCGGTAACCCAAGATCATTTGATGCGGCATGGGCATTGAATGTAGCTGGACATATATAAAAATTGATTTTTCGAATGTTTTAGTTGCTACATTCTCAGGGGATGGTAAAGATATAGTTACTTTGAAAGAAGAATACAATGACATCTTTGTGATATTTTATTAATATTGTGATATTTTATTGATATTATTGTGAGACCCTGTGCAAGAGAGGTCCTTAGATTACGGTGTGTTAGGTGTTTGCAGGAGCTGAAATATGGGCCTGAGTTATTTGGAGAAAAAAGTATCCATAGGAAACTCCCTTCATTGTAGAGGGCATGGACATTTGAAGTGCAAAATGGACTTAACTCTATTGCTGTCAGGAAAAAGTTGCCGTGTCCTAACAAGGATGTTCGAACTGCAAATCATCATACAAATTTAGTATTTGAGGCTGTCTTTGCTTTAGAAACTCCAATTAAGTATGCATCTCTGGAAAGTTGATTTACTTGGCCCTGGCATTTATATTATAACAGTAATAGGGTTAAGAAGATTACTTGCAAAAATTTTAGAAACTGTTCACAATCACTATCAAGTGCATTTAATAATTTCTATGTAATCCCATGATTTACATATGTGGATATTGAAGCCACTATTTTGAAACAATGTTTTCTCTTCATTATCAAATATCAGTAATGCTATAACTTCGGTTCCTCTTTTCTGTTATGCCTGACTTTAAAGTAAAAGAAAACAATGGCATCTTTTCTGGGGGTGCTGGTTTAATGTTTAAGAGAAACTTTATTGTTTGCTGGTTACATACATTCTGACTCTTCAGACGAATCTTAATTTAATTAGAACTTCTGGATCTAATTATGGAAATTTGTAGCCTTGAAATTTGAATAATTTTGTCTTTCATACCTAGTAAATGTGACCTGTCATGCGCAGACGAAATGAAAATCTCACCAATTAATTGAAACAGATCACCTCACCTGTCGGCTTCATCGTCATCGATGTTAGCTGCTACAGTGGATGTCACGACAAAATCTCCTCCACCCAATCCTGTCCTTAGCTTTCCTAGTTAGTTCACTTATTTCCAGCTGGCTGACTTTCTTGATGTTATCGTGATATGTAATGGGTGGTCTTCCTTGTTTTCTCTTTGTTTCTGTCTTTCCTTGAAGGATTGATATCATAAGGGCCGTGCTTTTGTTTCGGGCCGCGTGGCCGATGTATGCAAGTCTTCTTTTATTTATTTCAGGTGTTATTCTTCTGGTGGTGCCAAGCTGTTCTAAGATGCTTGTATTTGTTCTCCTTTCTGTCCAACTTATTCTGAGTAGCCTTCTGTAAAGCCACATTTCAGCTGCCTCCAGTCTTGTTATGTCTGCCTTTTTGAGTGTCCAGGCTTCACAACCATATAGTAGGACTGGCCAGATCAAGCACTTAAGTATGTTCACTTTGAGGTCCGTTGGTGTGCCTCTATCCTTCCAAATGTTGTTTAGTTGAACCATTTTGTGTTTCGCCATTCCTATCCTTGTTTTTATGTCCTTTGAGCAGCTTCCATCTTGCGATTTATGTGATCCTAGGTATTTGAAATCAGTCACTTTTTCTAGTGCTGTTTTGTTTACTAGTATCTCCTGGTGTTCATGGTGCCCTGTTCCAGTATGCATGACTTTGGTTTTCTTAGCATTTAGGTGTAGGCCTGCTGTCTTGCCCGCTTCATCCACTCTGTGCAACACTCTTTTCATGCTGGTGATGTTATCTGACATAAGAGCTGTGTCATCAGCGTAGCGAAGGTTTGTGATGTTTCGGCCTCCGATCTTTATTCCCATATCTTCTATGTCTGCGTTTCTCATGATCTGCTCAGTATAAATATTGAAAAGATGAGGTGAAAGTATGCAACCCTGTCTGACTCCTTTCTCGATGTTGAAATATGGACAGTTCTCATTGTTCCATCTAATCGTTGCCTTTTGTTTGTGGTATAGTGCAGCGATGAGGGTCACAAGGTGTTTCGGGAATCCCATCTTAATCATTATATCGAACAGGTGATGGTGCCTAACGCTGTCGAACGCTTTGCTGTAGTCTATGAACGTGATGAAGGCTTCGTTTCCATTGCTTCTTATCTGTTCAATCATTATTTGTAGTATGAAGAGCATGTCAGCGGTTCCTCTGTTGGTCCTGTAACCAGCTTGACATTCTGATAGTTCCTCTTCTACCTTAGATTTCATTCTGTTGAGTATGATGATGAGCAGGATTTTGCTGGTGTGACTGATGAGGGCGATGGTTCTATAATTTCCACAGTCTTTGACATTGCCGCTTTTGTATAGCATGACGAATTCTTGTAGCTTCCAGTCTGTTGGCCATTCATTTGTCTGCCAAATTGGCAGATCATTTGGTGGAGTGCTTTTATTCCTGATTCGCTGGTATGTTTCAGGAGTTCACCTGGTATGTTGTCTAATCCAGGGGATTTTCCATTCTTTATTTGTTTTATTGCAGCCTGTACTTCCTCCAAGAGAGGTTCTGGTTCTTTATCTATCTGTTGTGAGTCTGGTTGTTGGAGGTCCCTCGGGTCTGGTCTGATGTTGTCCGCAAACAGCATCTTGCCGTATTCGTGCCATCTTGAGAGCACATCTTTTGTGTTTGTCAGTGTTGTGCCTTCTTTGTTGTTCAGGATCAAGTTCTGTGGTTGGAAATCCCTCTTTTTTACTTTTCTTATTTGTTCAAACATTTCTTTTGACTTTCTTTGTGTATTACATTCTGTTATGTTTGCACACTCTCTTTCTAACAATGCATTCTTGTCTCTTCTGATCTTTGTTTGGATTTCCTTCTTCAGTGCATGATATTCATCTTGTTTACTAAGTTTTCTGGCTTTGCTCTTTCTTTTTGCAAGCTCTATCACTTCTTCACTGATGTATGGTTTGGGAGTTTTCCTCGTTCTTTTCCCGAGTTTCGATTCAGCTGTTTCACTCCAAATTCTTTTCATGTCTTTCCACAGTGTATCTGGGTGTCTTTCTTCAGCTGACCACTCCTTGAGTAATGCTGAGAAACGGTTTTCTGTTTCGATCTGAAAAGCATTGCTGATTTCAGGGTCTTTCAGTTTGTCCGTGTCAAATCTGGTGGTGGGTTTTGGCTTGCTCTTCCTATAGGTTTTCAATCTCAGCTTTGCTGTCACTAAAATGTGGTCAGTGTCACAGTCTGCCCCTGGCCTTGTCTTTGAGTTGAGCACAGTTGTTTTCCAGTTTTTGTCAATCAGGATGTAATCAATCTGGTTTCGGAGATTGCCTCCAGGGTTTATCCACGTGTATCTTCTTCGCATCGGGTGTTTAAAGAGAGTGTTCGTGATGCTCATTTCATTTGCATGGCAGAAAGATGCTAACATGTCTCCTCGGTCGTTTCGTTCTCCTAATCCATAGGGTCCTATCCCACATTCCAGATCCTCACCCTCTCCCACTTTGGCATTGAAATCTCCCATGATTATGCATATTTCTCTGCTTGGGATTTTGTCTGTTACTGATTGTAGGTCATTATAGAACAGCTCTATTTCTTCTTCTGTGCTCGCAGATGTGGGGGCGTATACTTGTATGATGTTCAGGGGCACGGGTTGGGTGTCAAGTTTCACAGTGACAATTCTATCACTTATAGCGTCATGGCTGCTAATGTTGTCTCGTAAGCGTCTGTCCAGTATAATTGCAACACCATTCATGCCGTGTTTGTTTCCGCTGTATACGATGGTGTGATCTTCTGTCCTGAATAGGCCCTGTTTGTCCCATCGTACTTCACTCAGTCCAGTGATGTTCATGCTGAGTTCCTTCAGCTCCTCTAACAGGAGTGTAAGTTTTCCCATTTGTTTCATGGTCCTAACATTCCAGGTGCCGATGTTGATGACACTTTTGCTTTTTCTTTTCTTTGAATAGGAGTATCTACACCTCTGTTTCTTGCACTCACCGTCTGATACGCCAGTATCGTCATCACGGGTGCCTTCTGCAGTTGTGGATTCTCCCTCCCCAGTCGTCTTTGAGTCCCGACCCTCCCTGGGGGACTCAGAGGACACAGAACTATAACTTTCTTTCCTTTTGTGTGACATTTCATTGTAGTTTTTGGCAAGAAATTCTTCCAGTGGTCTGCCATTGCTTTCTGAAAGTGCAGTGCACATACTGTGCATTGGTCCCGGCCATTGTTTCAAAAACGGAATCCTCTGCCCGCAACCACGAGAGACAAAAGCCGTGCCCAAAGATCCTTCGGTCGCCTTCCGTCCTCATCCATCCCCTGCTGCTGAAACAGATATCAGCTGAAAAAGCACTGATAAAGGAGGAATGGTTCTTCTTTTTGAAAATACTGCTCAGAATCATCAAAATGCAACTGCTAGTTTCGTTTTATGCGACGACACATATTTCATGACCTTAGATTTTGTTTGTTTCAGCTCCACTTTTTGCATAACTGAGAAATTCGATGTTACACGTTTGCAGCATCAGTATTGTGATAAGGAGTCAAAATGAATCAGAACTGTGAAACAGCTTGATAAGTGCCCAACGCATTTTAAACAAGTGTCAAAGTGTGCATTTGTTATATTTCTTCCACATATTAAAAGATCTCCAGATTTTTCAGGAAATGGAGACAAAACAAACAAAACCTATGGTTGCAATTTGTCCATCCATGATTTGTGCTATAAATAGTTTATGTTTCTAACTCTGTTGCTGCTATTTTCCATTGTTTCCAGGCTTATCTTATGTCACGGAATACCACAGCACCATCGGAGTAATTTGTGTTTGCAACTTGTGTGGAGTCAAATTTGATTTTAATACTGGTTTGTCACACATCACTGGAACCAAACACAGACTTCACTACATGGTGAGTTGTTAGGGGCATGAGTAAAACATCCAAATCAGGAGTGTGTTAGGATAGATAGCAATTTTTCCAAATCTTGTCTTTAGCAGCTTTTTTTTTTTTTTTTGCACAAAAACATTCGTGCGCCTTTGATACTAGGCCTTTATCTAGATCTGTCGGTCAACTGCCGTACTGTGTCTGTCGGTGTCATCACTTCTGAAGAAGCAGCAGTCTAAAGTAAAACACTGCGTATTTGACATGTATAGCTATAGCACCTTGCCGATATCGGGAAATTGTTGCCATGCAACTGCTTCAAACAATGATATTGGAGGAACGGGTGAATGTATGCCGATATTTAACTCTCGGAAGACTGGGCTATTTTCCATCAACGACTCGGATTCAAATACTGTTGTTGTATATTGGCCCATATGTGCCCCTGATCTTATTAGAAATGCCTTATGTCATATATGGATGTGTTCAGAATTGAATAAGCTTTAATTTGATGTATAATTTAGGGCTGTTTACAGTAGTGTCTCCACACCAGGACATAAAATATGGCTGATCATAAAAAAAAAAACAACATAAAAATGCACCCAGACAACATACACAAAGAAGAAAAAAAAAAAGTTTGATGCAAAAGATCAAAATTTTATTACTTGTTTCAAAGAACCTTCAATTTCACATAATATATCCAAAAATGAGACATGTAGCATGGAATCTTAGGTAGTTATGAGCATTTTTGCAGTATATATAAAACTGGACATTAGTCGTGAAAATAGCTACTCAGTTACAAAAAATGAAAAATATTTCTACCTGGTCAACAAAGCATATTAATGTGTTAAAAACCAAAATACAGTATAATTCAGTGAATAATAGTTACAGTCTGCTTTCAGCAATTGACTGATACCAGAATTTCATGTATGATATTATGACAAAAAAGTAAACATGTAACTGCAGAAAATTGGTACCGACAGATTCTCTCCAACATTAGACATTCAAAAACATCACTCAGGGGATGTTCCCAAAAGCCTGCAATTTCTTGTCTGGTTAAGTCACAGATGTTTACCACACTTTCTACAAGCAAATTTACTTTTCCTGTCCTTTTTCTCTAACAACACACACAATTCAAAGGCTTATCTGTGGGTACAGGGACAATATGGAGGTCTTCAATCAGTACTTGTTTTTTATCATAGAGTGGAACTTTCTTATTTTCATCAAATCCTGCCATTGCAAATAAAGAGTCTGAAGAAAGCTCCTGCAAGTAAAAGAATGGGAGAAAAAACCAAAAAAAAACATGAGTATCGGTACTTGACACGCAGCAAAAGATGAGATACGAATATGATGAACCAAAACAAGAAAAAGATTTCGGAGATGAATATATGTAAACATCAACAAACCCAAAAGGTGAATAAATCATATAAACAAATGCAGAACCTAAATTCTTAAAACATGAGTTGGGTAAGGGAAAAAAAATCACAAACATCTTCCGTATACTTCTCACCTGTGATGTCTTCTTGCATTGCAACAACCTTTACTACAAAAGAAAATAAGAAGGGTCTAGCATCCACTTAGACTGCTTACCTGGTGTTAAAAATTGCTTACAATCTGCCCATGTCACTACCTCTGGCAGATGCAGACTTGGAGGTCTCTCCGAACGGAAGTCTGGCAAGGGATATGATGTTGTGCCCTCATCTTTGTGACCGAATGAATTTTCACTTTCACCGTCAGGTTGCGAGCTGCCGAAACAAAAATAAATTAAAACTGTTACTATTAGATGTAATATTATTGAAGTTGAAACACAGATCTAGATCTAGATCTATTTTGAGTTGATAAAATAGAGCTGAAGGAAAATTTTCATTAGATCCCAGGCTTTATATCTATTGAAGTCCATAATGCTAACTATACTAAAATGGTATCCATGTGTAAACAATGTCAGGTCCCACCCTAGCAACATCTGTTGAGTGATTTTGATCAATCAGTGAGCTACATGATTGTAACAAAACAATCAAATTAAGCCCACAAAGACACTATGGTATAATGTATTATAGTATGCTAGGGCTGCTGGTGATGCTTTTAGTAGTGTAGCATCTGCGGGCTACCCCTTGCCCTCCCCCGGTTTTGTTGTTGTGCTGGTGGCTGAGCATGTGTCCACTACTTTTTTCATTTTATTGTTGACTGTACTCCGTGACCTGACCTTCTTTTCTAGTGAGTAGTTTTTTTCCTCGCTCGCTTGTTGTCAGGTGTTTTGACTCGTTCAGTAAATATTAGTATGTTCCCGAACATTCGATAACACTGTGGATAAGGATGTTTACGCCAGATTTGGCCTTGAGTGATGTAACCGGATGACGTATTGATGCGTGATTGGTTAGTTTGTGCGAGGGCAAAGGTAACGTTTATTTCGGGAACTTTCTATAGAAATGTTTATATATATAGACCTGTGTGAGTGGTTGGGGGGTGAGTAAGTGAGTTTCCTTTTGTGTGGCGTAGATATTTAGTTTCGCTGGCGTCTTCCTAGTAATTTATTGTTCACTATACAGTTATTAAACTTTAGTATTATTTAATCTATCGTCGGATCTCGTGTTTATTTATTTTACAGCTGTAATAGTTTCGTTTTCTAAAGGGTTGTAGTTAGATCAACTAACTCCCCCCTACTATAACGTGCTAGAACAACCTCAGCTGTTACATATTGGGGGCTCGTCCGGGATCCGACCATATTCGAGCGGACCAGATCAAAATTACTAGATTTATTTACATAGTTTATTGTAGAATATCATCGACAAGCTATCTACAACATGTCGGAGGTTATTGGAAGGCTTAGCCAGGAAGCGGACGCTATGGAGCTCACTGGGCAGGAGAGACGGGACTACCTCCGTGAAGGCCTAGAAAGAGAAAGACAGCTGGAGGCTCAACGACAGGAGAAGGAGGCTGAACGACAGGCTCATGAGAAGGAGGCTGAACGACAAGAGAAGGAGGCTGAACGACAAGAGAAGGAGGCTGAACGACAGCTGGAAAGGGAAAAGATGAACCACGAGTTGGAGATAGAGAGGATGCGCCAGCAACGTGGAGGCAACGACTCAGCGCAGAAGACCGACGACCACGCCAGTTCTAAGAGACCCAAGCTACCTGCATTTCAGGACAAGAAGGACGATCTGGATAGCTGGTTGCTGCGGTTTGAGAGGTTTGCTGAGACAGCTCAATGGCCCAGATCCACCTGGACGACATCATTGTCTGCCCTGCTGACCGGGAGAGCTTTGGAGTGCTTCTGCAGACTACCGATCGACGAAGCCAAGGACTACGACAAGGTCAAGGAAGCGTTGCAGAAGAGGTACAACCTGTCAGAGGACGGATACAGACTCATGTTCAGACAAGGTAAGCCTGAAGATGGAGAAGATGTTGGAATGTTTTTGACCAGGATCAAGACCTATCTAGAGAGGTGGATAAAGCTGTCGAAGACGGAGGAGACCTACGAAGGAGTGAGAGATCTGTTCGTCAGAGAGCAATTCATGGATGCCTGCCCACCAGACCTTGCAACCCATGTGAGGGAGAGGAAACCAGAGACGCTACAGGACATCGCAGATTCAGCGGAGGCGTACCTGGTAGCGAGGAACCGGACGCTCAGCGGGAGCGCCAGACTGCAGAGCCGGCCAGTGCGATGGAGGCCCAACGGAGACAGAAGCCCACAGGTCTGCCATAGGTGCCAGAGGCCGGGACACAAGGCGACGGAGTGTCGTGCAAAGTTAAACGACAAAGGTGAGTTGAAATGTTACCTTTGTGGAAAGCCAGGCCACGTTCGGAGGATGTGTCCAGCCCAGAAGGATATGGGACGAGGCAAGCCGAACAAGGCGGCGGCGGCCGTAGTGATAGCGGCGGACGAGTCGTCGAGACAGGATGCGACGACGGCTGACACCAGCATCAACGTTCAAGCGGTAATGAAGGACGGGAAGCTACAGTTAGCGGTGCCTGTTACTTGCGGAGGGTGCAGTGACGGAAGGACCGTGGAGAAACTGAAGTTACCAGTAATGAAGGGCTTGATTGGAGATCGAGCGGTAGATGTCCTGAGAGATACCGGCTGTGAAGGTGTAGTGGTGCGGCGATCACTGGTGGACGACGGACAGCTCACCGGTGGGAAGAAACTTATCGCGAGGATCGATAACTCCTTGCTAGCGGCGGAGGAAGCCGTTATCGACGTGAAGACGCCTTACCTGACGGGCAAAGTGACGGCGCTGTGTCTCCCGGAGACCATCTGCGACCTAGTAGTCGGGAACGTGGACGGAGCGAAGGATCCGTACGACCCTGATACTGAGGTGATGGTAGGAGCGGTGACCACGAGGGCCCAGGAGAAGAGGAAGGACCGGTCTACGTCGCTGAAGGTGCCGAGGGCAGAACGGCACGCGGGAGTGGATAGAGAGGAACTTATCCGACTCCAAGAAGAAGACGAAGTCATTAGGAAGTTAGAGCAGAAGAAGATCCCAACTAATAGAGGCAATAAATCTGTTCATTTTGAGAAACATGGAGGAGTACTGTACCGGATCTACAAGGACCTGAGACAGGCGACGGTTATAAGGCAAGTGGTACTACCCGAGAAACTGAGAGAGTATGTACTGAGTGTAGCCCACGACTCGATCGTCGGAGGACACCTCGGCGTGAAGAAAACCAAAGACAGAGTTATGAGCAATTTTTATTGGCCTGGAATTGAAGGTGACGTCGCGAGATACTGCCGCTCATGCGACATATGCCAGAGGACGGTGAACAAAGGAGCGACACCAAAGGTGCACCTGCAGAGTATGCCAGTAGTGGACGTACCATTTAGGCGAGTGGCCGTGGACTTAGTAGGACCTATCGACCCCCCAAGTGAAGGTGGACATCGGTATATCCTGGTGTACATAGACTACGCTACTCGTTACCCCGAAGCCACACCCTTGAAGAAGATCGACGCAGAAACGGTAGCAGAAGCCTTAGTGAACATCTACAGCCGTTTGGGTGTGCCCGAAGAGATCTTGTCCGACCAAGGGACCCAGTTTATGTCAGATGTCATGAAGGAAACGAATAGACTACTGGGAATTCGACAGTCGACCACTACAGTCTACCACCCTATGTGCAACGGGTTGGTGGAGCGATTTAACGGCACACTGAAGAAGACCTTAAGGCGACTGTGCGCCGAGCAACCCAAGCAGTGGCACAGATACATCAACCCGCTGCTCTTCGCATATCGTGAAGTTCCTCAAGAGTCGACCAAGTTTGCCCCATTCGAGTTGCTGTATGGGAGAACTGTGAGAGGACCCATGCACATCTTACGTCAACTATGGACCAAGGACGTAGAGGAGCCGGAAACGAAGACCAGTTACCAGTACGTCATGGAACTACGTGAGAGGCTGGAGGACACATGGAAGTTAGCGACGGAAGAACTCTCCAAGGCTCAAGGTAGACAGAAGACCTACTACGACCGGAAGGCGCGAGAGAGGAAGTTCCGCCCCGGAGATGAAGTGTTGGTGCTACTGCCGACGAACACTAACAAGCTCCTAGTCCAATGGAAGGGACCATATAAGGTAGTCTCAGTTGTCGGTGTTAACGACTATAGAGTCAAGATGGGTGCAAAAGAAAAGACCTTGCACGCCAACCTCCTCAAGAGATACATTCCAAGGACGTCAAAAGCAGCAGCAGTGGCAATAGAACCGAGACCTGTTGTGACAGAGATGTGTGGGATGGACAACAGTAGGAGAGATACCACGCCTGAACATGTCAACGCCATAAAGGACGGCGGCGGTGATAGTGCTGAGACTGTACTGGCAGAGGACGACCTGATAGACAAGAGTCAACCCGTGGAGTCAGCTAGCATGACAGTCATCGAGGACTGCGACCTGGAAGGCGACAACGGTGGAACGACGGAGGACCTTGCCGACCTAGGAAGCTGGGACCAGAATGAAGGCTACAGAGATGTCCAGTATGGAACGCAACTGACATCGGAACAACGTCAAGAACTCTGCGATGTGGTGAAGAATTACCAGCACGTCTTCACCAATCTCCCTGGATGCTGCCAGTTGGGTGAACATCGCATCGACCTGACGACAGAAGTACCAGTTCGTCAACGACCATACCCGGTGCCCTACGCTATGCGCGACTCATTGAAGGAGGAGCTTAGCACCATGGGACGGCTGGGCATCATTCGAAGGAGCTCATCAGCTTATGCTTCACCTATTGTTGTCGTCAAGAAGAAGGACGGATCCAACCGAGTCTGCATCGACTACAGGAGGTTAAACAAGATCACAGTATTCGACCCTCATCCGACAGCAGCGCCATTAGAAGTGTTTCAGAGTCTCTCGAGAGGAAAATTATTCTCTCGGATTGACCTGAGCAAGGGATACTGGCAAGTGAAAGTTCGAGAGCAAGACATTCCCAAGACGGCGTTCGTCACCATGGGCGAACACTATGAATTCATTCGGATGCCTTTTGGGATGATGAACTCAGGAGCCACGCTGAACAGGATCGTAAAGCCATTGATCCGTGGAATGAACAATGTGACAGCATATGTGGACGACCTGCTGATTCATACAGAGACATTCGACGAGCATGTGAAGACTCTCAAGGACTTACTGCAGAGGATGGACCAAGCTGGATTAACTGCAAGACCATCGAAGTGTCTGATTGGAACGTCTGAAGTAGACTTTGTTGGACACTTAGTGGGAGAAGGTATGATTGGCCTGTTAGAAGAGAATGTATGTAAGGTACGAGACGCACCCAGACCCACCACTAAGAAGGAAGTGAAAGCATTCTTAGGATTAGTGGGATATTACCATGAATTTATTCCTAACTTTTCAGCGATTGCATCACCATTGTCTGATTTACTTAGAAAGGGTCAGCCCAATATAGTTCAGTGGGATGAAACGCAGGAGAAAGCGTACACCTCTTTGAAGAATGTCATTATCTCCAAACCCGTGTTATGTTTGCCAGATTTTTCCAAAGAGTTTGTCTTAGCAACTGATGCATCAGATCGCGGATTAGGCGCTGGTCTTATGCAGGAACACGAGGGAAAGTTGTACCCTGTGGCATATGCTAGTCGTAAGCTATTGCCTCGTGAGACAAAATATTCGGTCTCAGAGCGCGAATGTTTAGCTATTGTTTGGGCTGTAAAAAAGTTTACTTTGTATTTGTATGGAAAGGAGTTTGTGCTCCAAACTGACCATCGGTCATTAGAGTTTTTGAACTCTGCCAAGTTTGACAGTCCAAAGTTATTACGATGGAGTTTATTTTTACAGTCTTATCGATTCAGGATTCACTACGTAAAAGGCAGAGAAAATGTCTGTGCCGATTTCCTGAGCAGGGTATTTTAAAGTAGTACACTATCAGTGAAATGCATTGTAACCCATACTTTTGCCTACTAGATGAATTTCTAGGACGGCAGTATTGTACTGTAATTGGGGACATAGTTCATCTGTGATTGAATACTGAATTGATGGCTGATAGAGAGTCATGATGTGTTAGTCACATTTTGGTTTTATGCTATGTCATATTAGTTACCAATGGAACTTGGTGTAATTTTTGGAAAATGTAACCCAAATGGGGACTGCGAGCAAGCAGTGTTTGTGTTATATTGCATTGTTGTAACTTGTTTTGACCTAATATGATGAAGATAGACCCTGATCAGTGGACGGTATGTATTGGTATTTTTGCCATTGTACGTATGAGTTATACATTTTGGAGATAACCATGTTATGTACAACAAGTTATATGCTATGATTCGTGCACGAAGCATTGTGTAAACGATGGGCCATCGTTTCACCATATATGATTTGTAATAATATCATTGACCATTGTTTCACCACAGTGGTGGCATTGTACTATTTTGACTAGTAGGCCTATTGTTAACCATTGGTTTGTCACAATGATGATACTGTATTAGTCATTGTATTAGTGATGCAAAGTACACTGCATTGTATTGTATTTGTGATGACATTCGGGAAGACACTGAAACTGTTATTAATTGTAATAGAATTAGCAACTACCTTTGTGAGATTGGGAGTGCTATAAGATTATTTCAAGATATTGCAGACGCTGAATAATGTTTTGGAGTTGAAAGATATTCAACTTAAATTGGGGA